>JASVER010000051.1:2300462-2330989 GCA_030449065.1 Oceanodroma leucorhoa
TGTTTGTTTTTTGTGTGTTTTTGTTTGTTTGTTTGTTTTGTTTTTTGGGTTTTGTTTTTTGGGTTGTTTTTTTTTTTATTTTGTTGGACGGGAGGCAGAGAGAAATATTAATCTTCAACTTTCAGGTCTATGTTCTACGACAAAGGACGAAATCACTCTTCTGTTTGATGGTTTAGAAAGCGAGATTTATGCAAACGCCTCTGAAGAAATGAAAACACAAAACACTACTGCCCCATTTCAAGGGGCTATGGGACAGCCCAGTAGGAAAGTATTGGGATCCTACTCARGAACAAGGATGCTCATAAGGATAAAAATTGATTGCCCAGGCCTTTCTGAACATGTTTCTTTCTGAATGTATCTCCTCCCAGCAGGCTTTTCCCAGGCTCCATAGACTCACACATCACTTTCAGGATTTTTTCCTTTTTGCTGCTTCACAAGCACAGCACTACCAGGAAGATTTGGCCCATCCTACACATTTAGGAAAGGATGGGAATACTCCTGACCCTGAAATTCTGAATCACCATTTTAGAATCATTATTTTTGGAGACCATAAAAAGTGGAGTTCTTTTGCTCACTGATCTACTTAAATTTTCTTTGCTGTGGCTTTCATACATAGCATTGACCCCATGTRTATATTCTCTTGTGTCTAATAATATCACTGAGCTCATGCCGAGCTCCCTTCCTCAGCACATGGCACAAATTTTAGTCATTTCCAAATAGCTGCCGATGAAAAACCAAGCAAAAAATCCCAAAACAAAAAAAAAACCTCGCAGAAGTTTTTACAAATTATTTTTCCAACAAACAGATCCCACTTCTCCAACCAATTACAGAAGTGTTCAGAAAACACTAAGATCAAAAATTTCGGTAAAATCAGTGATGCATCTCCATCAGCCGTTTATGAACACGCATTTCCAATTTCTGTGTTAATTTTTTGACATGCTGTGTTTCATAACAGTCATGCCCTAAGAGAAGAAATGAGCCTCTATTGGAGAGGGGGTCAGAAATGTTAATTAGTCCCTGGTAAAGTCATCGGATCCTCTTTGCTAATTTCTTAAAAGTAAATCTTGTTCTGGACATCTCCACCAATCTCAAAGGCAATGGGGTTACTGTATACAGCCACTAGTAAGTCTCCAATTTTTGTGTGTAGTTCTCAGAATATTCTCAAGATGGCCCTGGTACCAGCCTAGGTCAGGTGTCCCCCAGTTATACAGTCTTGTGAAATTCAATTAAAACATGTACTCAAGGCCAAAAACTGCATGGGAGATGCAACACAATTTTTCCAACAAAATCTGATGGGGACTCAGGAGAAGATTGTTCCCCATACAATGAACCATTCACTGTCTCTTACTTCAGTAGTCCTTTCACACAGATTGGCAAAACACTTTATTCAAGATAGATAAAGCTTGTGTGTAAACTGTGGAAAGCAACTTGCAGGATTAGTTTTTGGAGCATTTGCTAATACAAGCTTTTCTGCCAAGAGTTATTGAATCAAAATTTAAACTAAATTTTTCTCCAATAATTCTYCACCCACTTACCTGACTTCAAAAAAGTATGCCATATGAGATGAGTTTCAGGTAAGAGTTCAGGCCTGTTCTTGTTTTATCTTTTTGGGCTCACCCATCCTTAATCATACTCTGTTGCAAACATTGAAYGATACACTAAGTCAGAAGCAAACGATAACTTGAAAGAACAGGCAAAATGTATTTTAATCAGAAAGACAGCTTTAGGTTGTGATCTCTAACAAGCAGGACTAAAACTGGATTCTGTGCCCTGTGGTATCCTCTTTCATTAGATAAATGTGGAGAGCGATTGATTTTTTTTTTTAAATGAAAGGAACAAGGAGAAATTAAATGAACACTGAACTTCATACTTTTGAATTTATTGCTGTGTTTTTATGTGCCTACAAGCTCATATTAGAGGTTAAATTCAAACATGTATGGAAGATCATAACAGATAGACAAATCTAGGAATATCTTGACATTTATGAAAGCATAACAGAGACCAACTAATTGTTTTAGAAAATACTAGTGAATTGCAAAAAATATGTTCATTATTACCTTGGGACAAAATTGTTACAACACAGGTAATTAGACTTAGTTCCATTTTAATATCTGTGTTGGTTCACCCAGTCCTAGGAATAATCTATTTTGTAGGAGCATATCTGCAGGAGTGAAAGCTGCCCTGAATGCAAGAYATGAACACAGGGGGAATTAGCACTGCCATTAGCGTAGCCTGAGAAGTCTTTTGCCACACACATAGTGCAGCCGATTTCAATAATATGCAGATGGGAATGCAGTGAGCCACTGGAATATAACTTATGAAACTTAAATGACCAGATGATATTGCATTGGGGCAGGGAAACAGATACTTGATTTGAACAATTTTAGGAGCCAGGAGAAGTATTCAGTGCCTCTGGCTGGAAGGAAGTACATTCCTCACAGAAAACTAATGTTAGAGTAGGACAATGCCCAAAAGCAGCACCCAAGAGCACAGTGAGGAGACAGCCAAGCCAGCCAGCTTGAGCAACMGGACCAGCTGAGTCACAATGAAATGCAKCCAGCTGAAGACATCTTATCTTATTTAATGTTAAAAGGAAGTTGAAAAATCAAGATTTAAAGAGAGACTATAATATCACAAGGTTGATCCTTAAGGAGACATGACTTTAAAGATCCTTTCCATGCTCCATTCTTATGACTGATGCTTTTAGGTTAAGTAATTTCCAGAGACGTTTTGATCCTTCTTCACTGAATATCCTTTCCCTACGTTTTGTGTCTTTTGAGACCATATTCACAAGATTTCACCGGTACGGAATCAAGTTTCACAGTACTTTTGTCTTTACATCTGCATTGCCTTGATTCCTTTATGACTGTAGCCAAATACAAGTCAGTTAATTCTAGTTCATACTGAGTAGTATTCAACTAGTAGTATAGCAACCTTGCTAAAACTTTGGCTCTTGGGCTACCATCTTATCTGCTGCTTTTCAGTTGATTTCCCACTAATTTGCAGCAAACCATTGTCCCAGTGCATTCACTGCTTCTTACTTGACAATCATTTTGCAAACAGACTTTGATTTCCATGAGAGCATTTATTTAGACTCACTCAATGCTAATACACAAGAAGACACTTCAACTTATTTCTCCAGAAAATATTGAAATACCTAAACTATTGCTTTAAATATCTGCTGTTTGCAACAATTCATGTTGCCTCTACACTAATATGCTCTCTTCCCTGATGTGATGACTCTCAAACAGAATAAGGGCTTTCAAGCACCGCAGACTTTTGGCTACTTGTCCAGGGCTTATATTTAGGTGAGAACACTAATTTRTATAGTTATACATAGACCATCCTTTCCCAAATGTTATGAGCACTGGTATGACCATGTTCAACCATGCTGAAGACAACATTGCTTTGAGGTTGGATTGATCCCGGTAATTGCAAGCCATGTTGAAAGGCAGGAAGAGTGTCCACTGTTTTGGTATCAGAGAATGCAGAAGCTCATTCTTAACCCAGGGGAAGTCTGACCTAAATAGATGAATGCAGAAACTGAAGGTACAAGTTTGCAATTGCTGCACAGATCAGCACTACTGAGAACTTCACTGGAATAAACTGTACATGTAAAGACAGTAAAGTTGAGGCCCCATAATATCCATTAAAATATTAAATATCACACCAAACACTAAATTACAAAAACATACTTGTAAATTTTGGAATTTTTAAGAGATGGTCTCCAAAAAGAAAAAGGAATTTTCCTCTATTATTTGGATTTTATATTATTGTTATCATCAGGACATTTCCCAAGGGTTGCATTCATTCCCTAAATGAAGAAAGAAGCAGCAGCTGTTTGAGAGTGGACCCACCGGGCTTGTGTACTGCCTGTACACAGGAAGACAGTTGTGACAGATAGATATCCATTTAGCCTTTCTTTAACTGGCCTTTCAAGAGCTAAGTATGTCTTGGCAGTATTTGCATTACCTGGAAAGACCACAAGCTTAATCACAAACAAGAGGTAATTGAGAAAATGTTTGTGTTTAATAAAGTTATTTCAAACTCTCTCATCACATCAGTGAAAAGAAGTTATGTGCCTGTTAAGGGATACACGAGAGTGGAGCCAGATGACTTGGGTGCTAATGCAAGGTCTGCCATGCTCTGAAAAGATGACCTTGATTATCTCTTCCCCTGATCTATAAAATAAATGCCCTTTGCAAGATAGACATCAACACGCTGATAATATACACTAGAAAAGAATTTGCTGTTAGTGATATTACAAACATTTACAAAGATAATCTAGATAGCACCATGCTAAATTCACTCAAGAAAAATCAAAGCTTCACTGGAAAAAAAAAAAAAAAAAAAAGAGTAAATAGACAATAACAACTATGCCAGTACACAAATATTTTCCATCCAAACTGCTGGTGTCAGACTCTGCGACACAGACTGACTTCTAATGTTCATAAAGATCTTTGGCATTTATTATATTTGCCGTAGATTTTATTGGAAGTTTATGAGATAAAATATAGCTTTCATTATGTTTCAAGGTAGGAAGAGCGACAAGGAAGAATATACCAAATTGCTGAGGACTGAGTGAGAAAGTGAAGATCACTATGTGGGATGGTGTAAAGCTTTTATCAGCATGTTAGCATTACTCATAAGTGGTTAATCCATAGATGACACAGGGAAAGTAACTCAGCTGCTGTAAAGGTTTTATACAGTGCCACACCAATTTGTATCCTCTAAGTGCTTGAGTTCATAAAAATACTTAAGCACAGGCTTCTATCCATCCCTAAATACTTATGTGCACTTTACTGTAATCACATTTTTAAGCTTATTGATGTCAAAATTAGAGCTAATCACATTAAACACATCCTTAAATGTCTTGCAGGAACAGTTTCCCTACTGAAACGTAAGTAACAAAAACATCAAAGCAAAAGTCCATAGTGCTTATCCATTCTATATGAAACATGTTCAAATGTAACGATAGCCATTATCAGTACATGCCCTACAGTGATGAGAATTCCTAATGCTAATAAAGACTGAAGGGTGRATAGTTATACAGCACAAACAGATGTAAGCACACCTAAGTACCCTTTTGTTAGAAAACATGATGCAGTTTCACCCAACTATCATCACAAGGGGTTTGGCCTGGGAGGAAGGTAGCCTACATTACCCACAGGRTTGCTCTACCGAAGCACTCCCTTAGATAGAGATGGGGGCATCTAATGAACATGGTAGTTGAAAAATGTAGCTCTCCACARACAGTGACAGCAACGTTCCCTTGGTCTGTATCTTGGTATATCAAGTACAGTTTGTTTAATAAGAATCTGTCTTAATTTTGGGTAGGAATTTGACGGCGCTTGCTACCCAAACGTCCTCATTTATGCCACATTRACACCTCCCACACACCTCCTCCACACCCAAGCAAAAAAACCGTGGACACTCCATAATCTTTGATGCCCTCCTGGACTAAGTGATGGCCCTGAAGGGCCCTGCAGGAAAAGATGCCTGAAAGAAGCACTTCCCCRAGTGACATGTTGCTCCCAGAAAACGTGTTCAGTCACTGAGAGACATGCCAACTGGTCACCATAAAYGGACCACTCACCTAGCATAAGCATGAGACTACTCCTCTGCAAAAATGTACACCTGTTACATAGACATATCTTTGTTTGYTGCTACTAAATATAAAAATCCACTTTCTTCAGAAAAAGGAGAATGAAGATTTAACAAGAAGCTCCTCTGTTCACTAACTATTTCCTTAAATTATTCTAATTAGTGTGGGCCATGCTGTGTTGTAAGTAAAAAAAAGGAGAAACGGTTTCGTGAGTTTAAGCAATATTTAGTCCCAACTGCACGTTTCATCCAAAAATGTCAAAGCACTTACACAGAAAAAGAATAAGATGGGACCTTAAATGTAATATAGTCTTTCCCTAGAGCACAATAAGCTATACCAAAACCAATACAGTTTAGTAAAACAAGGTTGGCAAAGAGTATAGCACTTTTTTTTGAGGGGGAACTACACCAAAATTAAACATGTCAGTAGCAGAATGAGAAATCAAAGTCAAGGTTCAAGACTTTCTAGCACCCAGCCAGAAGCCTACATGACAAATTTGACGTTTTTCAGCTATCCATACCCAAATACAGAACACCCTGGTTCTGCTATAATTCCTGCCTTAGGATGAAGGCCTCTATTCTGAGGAAAACAGTGAAAAATTATTTTCTAACAGCGGGGCGGGAGTGGAGATTACAGCTCAGTTTAGTCATTCATGCTTGAGGCAATGCTGTCAATTACTCTAAAAACTGTACCTGGCCTGGTTAGCTATTTAACGGGTAACCCATAACAAATGTACACATGCAACCCCCCCAACATAACAAAAGARAAACTTTACAAGGATTTGGATCCATGGAGTTAAAGGTGGTGGGATGGATAATCACTGTGCAGTGATTAATTTTTGCTAATTGGAGAGACAAGACCCACTGGCTGTCAAGGTAACCCTGTCCAGCCTTTAAAGTAGAAAGTTGGTCGCAACGGCTGTCTTAATCCTAAAGCAAAACCCTGACAAGGAAAACACTGTAGGAAAATGTGGCAGAAGGACCTTCAATTATGTACCCTCTGGAAATTAAATAAAAGCTGCTGTTTAGCCATATTTATAAACATCATATTGTGCATATCATCACTGGCATTCCTGTGAATGAAGGTAAGTAAGCATATAGACAAATTGTATTTATGATAGGTATTCCAATCAATGTTCTATCAATAGCATCCATAAAAAACCCACTTGAGGATAAGCAGACACACTGTGTCCATCTTGCACAGTTTGACTGGCTTTAATGAAGATACTCCTGATCCACTGACATGAGAAAGGGGGAGAAAACATTTCTACTAAAGCACTCTGATAACAGAGGAAGAGATCTGTTTGTCTGTCCTTTGAGTCAAAAAAAAAACCAAAAAACCAAACACCAAAACCTGCAAACCAAYCTCAGAGGAAAGCTGTCTGTCCAAGTACTAGCAATCTCTAGCTGTGGTTGAGAAGACAGGAAACATCCCAAAACGACTAAAAACTACCTGTTTGTGCTCGCCCTAGACACTTACATCTCTAGTCTTCAAAGCATATCCTAAAATTGTTTTAAACTATTAAATCATGGTCACAGATTAGCAAGTAGGGATATTTAACCTCTCCATCCAGCTTCTGGGGATGAGCAGCAGATGAAGTCTTTAGAGAAACTCAGGAATCTGGCTGACGGAGAACTGATCATTTGCTTCGTAATTCTTAGCCTCTGCAATCAGCTGAAGAGGTGAAAGGTTCACTGAAATAGTAGAGACATAAGCCAGACAGCAGAGCTGTTTGACCTGCACAGCATTTGTACAGACCAGCCAAGTGTTTTAGTGTGAGAGTTGGAAATAATGTGCTCATTTTCAAGGAAGAACTAACTTTGGCTGTTGAACTTCAGGTTCAAGAGCAATATCCCAGGAGCAGAGGGGAGGGGGGCTGGTAGGTACGATAGACATATCCTTGAAATATAATTCTGGCTTCCTCGAGTACTAACAAAGAGGTTTTTACAGCTACATTTGCCTAATTATTTCCTCACTTCTTGATAATATGACAAGAAACATGGTCAAGGAAAAGCAGATGTGAGAATTTCCACTTAACTCCCCAGCTCCAATCTTGCCGATTTTTAGTGAAAAGTGCTAATTAGTGTCTCCCTCTCCTCTGTTTTTTCTCAGAATTGCCCCATGACCACCTGGGGTATCATATGCAAGTTGTCAAAGACTGACAAAGACCGGCTGCGTGATTAATCCCACATCACTCAAGAGTTCTCAGAAATGTCCTGCCTGATCTAGCTGTTCACCTCCAGTTTGCACCCAGGCATGAAGAGACAGGAGCACAGTCCAACCAGCCCAACTCTTGGCGCTGCCCATTTTACCCGAGATATCTATGGACCCAGTAAAGCAATGGGAAAAGGGAGAGGTGATGCTGGCTCTTCACCGAGCTCTGATCTCRTTTGTGTGGCAGTGAGGGGGAACACAAGCTCTTTCTGCTCCCTCCTTGTGTATTGCTCAACACRCTGCACCGTGTCGCCAGCGAGGTCACATCATAAAAGCGGACCAAAGGAGAAGAGGGAGGCCTTTTTTCCTTGCCTTTTTCCCAGCATTTCCGGTAGGAGCCCATACACCTCTCCTCATATCCTGCATTTGGCTTCTTCTGGGACCAAAGGGAAACCTCAAAGCAGATGGGATTTAGCTTACTTACATTCTCTATAGCTAACTCAGATTTTATTAAACACAGCTGTAATCCCAGACTTCTTTAAATGGGTTAGCTCACTTCTTACATTGCTTCTATATCTTTAGAAATCCAGGCTTAGCAATAATTCTGAGGAAAAAGGAAAAAAAAGAAAAAGATAGAGTGAATTTGTCAGAAGCATCTAAGTCATGAATTTAACAGAATAATTGTAAGTCTGTAATTGAGCCCTGACCGATCCTTTCTTATTTCCTAGTTCTTCACGTCTTTAATAGGGCAGTGTAGTCCACCCTAGACTGAGACTAGAGTCCATCAGATAACACAGCAGAAGCAAAATATACAGTAGAGTAAGACAGGATAATGCATAACTGACTGTTCCTTATACCAAGTGCCTTTCTTGCATTCCCTAAAACCCAGGAGCACYCTGTTATCTCCTCATAAGTTTGGGGCTCTCTTAACATCAACAACAGAAGAGCAAATTCAGTTTAAACCTTCTCTCTTGCTCGTAACCATCTTTCTTACAAAATTGAAGTTAATTGGGTTCAATTCACAAAAGAACAGACATTTCATTTTTTTGCACCATCAGTATCAATAATTTAATAATACTTATGTTTTCAAAACAAGACAGAGCAGAAAAGTTTTGTTGCTGTCCAGAGGGGTAAATTCAGCTTTTTGATTATCCCAAATAAATGGCAGTCGCTGTCTATAATACGGAATGCATAGAAGCATACAACTAAAATGAGATCTAATCCAGAAAAAGAAGAGTTCCTGCTGTAGATCTCTGCTTTAATCTGTCATCTCCAGAACAGCCCTGATTTTGTTAGAGTGCAGTTAGGTTTCTCTCATCTAAAGCAATTTTTGGGCAAACATTTGCATTATGAGAGATTTTTTTCTACTGTTGTTGTTTTAAACTGCATTTATTCTGGCAAAGGCAGTGCCTCCCACAAGGCTGAATTCTAAAACTGATGCCTGGAGAACAGAGAGGGGACTCAGAACCTATATAGGTATCAAATTCCAAATATTTTATTTCTTCTTTAAAAGCTTTTTACAGACACCATTATGCAATAAGGATTAGAAGCACTCATGTAACAGTCAGTGCTTTAGTATCCCAAAACGATCATGTCCAAGATTGCTCGTTACAGTTAGGAAATGATTCCATTTTGTAAAGCCAACAAAAGATACTCCATGTCATGAATTCCAGTCAATTATAGCCAAATTCAGCCCATGTCCTCTCCCGGTAGTTTTCCACCACCTCAACATGGTAACTGCTACACAGTAAAGTTTGTATCTCAAACCTGTTGCTAAATAAAAATAAAATATAAAAAAGAGCAGTGTGGTGGGAAACTCAGAATTCAACACATCAAGCATCTTGGATTTCAACTTGGCATTTGGCCAAGGTGCAGAAGCACTTATGGACTTCACACATATTTCTCTGATAGTATTATGACTCCCTTTTTTCTTTTCTTTTTTTTTCTTCTGTCTACGTTAATAGTGTCTGTTCCCAATTTGCTGCGTAATGAAGTGACACAGGGCTCAGGAACGTCCCCTGGAACAAACTACCAACCCCCCCCCGCCTACTGCGACGGGGAGACTCATGGCTCTGACTTCATGGCACCCGGGACTAAGAAGCACAGAGCTACTGCAGCAGCTCTGGCAAGAATAAAAAAGCAACCAGACTCCATACGTCCGCCCAGTACTGAGGGGAAGCGAGTGAGGACAGATTTTCCATTCTATAGCCAGAGGCCCATCTTACGGGAAATTTCAGTCAGTAAAAGCAAAATGTTACTGGAATGTTGCTTTCTTGAGCTTGCATGGAATTTTTTATTATTATTAAATTTGGAGAAACAGGTGTGAAAAATTCATCTCTTTCCCCACAGGACTCGTTCAGATGTTGCAGATTGCATGGACTCTGCGAGATGCAAAAGGGCTTCTGTCTGGCAGCGTTACCTGCAGACAAATATCTGTTTCTAATTAGCTGCGGGTGTTCCCCCACCTGCCCACCCCAAGGCAAGCCAGGAGGAAAGCATTTGGCAATAACAACGATATTGTCTGCTGAAACAAGCTGCCAAATAACTTCCTTTGCATTCGGAGTATCCCATAAGGTAGCTGAAGAAATGAGCTGGAGCATCTCAGTGCTTCGTGAGCAGCCACAACACAAACAGACTGTCCTCTGTAGGTGGAGGGGGCTCAGCCCCACTGAGAGACTACCATGAAACGACACTGAGCCCCTGCTGAAACACTGACTGCTCTTCCTTCAGGTGAGGCAGCACAGAAAGGCTTCACGGAGCCAGAAAGCATCTCTCCGGTTTGTGCCATGCTCCTAGATCTCACAGACTCAAGACAGGGCTGCCAGGGAGATATTAACTCTTGCTGTCTTGACTCTCCTGCTAGCCCAGAGCCCCATGCTAACMATGTGAATGCTCAATACTTCAATACTCACAATTAGGTGGTTTAATAGGCATTTCTAACCAGTCAGGAGTGTRAACAGGTATAAGCAAGCCTATGTCTTATTTAGTGGAGGTGTCACAGTCCTACAATACTGAAAACCATTAAAGTAAGCAGCCCCTGAGCRAGCAGCCAGACAACGATAGCAAGAGGACTAGGAAGAGATGTCCTTTTTATTCTATGGGGCCCTCTGTTATGAGCTGCATATGTTTAAAGACACATTACAATTCAGGAAGGATAGTACGATAGATTTTAGTCCTTTCAAGCAGCTGGCTCAGACAGCAGAGACAYGGATTCAGGGAGTCTCAGACCCAGAAGAAAAAAAAAAAAAAAGGCAGAGAGAGTAACAGCTCAGTAAAACAATTTGCATCTCCAGGCTAATGGACACTAGAAGAAGTTATTAAGATATAATCTTGGAAGTGACTTTTGGCACCTGTGCCTATTTCAACACTGTGGTACAGGTGAATAAATTAACCCTCAGTAAAAGAGGAAAAAGTTATTTTACTTTTTTTTACATCTACTGACAGACAAAAGGAAACAGCCCAGTAACGAGGACAAGGAACATACAAAATGTTCCGAGTTTTCTAACTTAACTTGTGTCCTTTCCAGAAGCTGACTGCAAAGGATACAGTTGGTATAAGAGCTATATTGAGGGTAACAACAGACAACACAGACGCCTTTCAGGTTTTCTCTTCTGAAAGCAGTCCAGGGAATTAATACTTCTTGTACTGTGTATAAAAAACAAAACAAAAAAACACCCAACAAAGACTCTTGTGCATAAAAGACTCCGATGATTAAAAGCTACGGGATTTGCTTGCAGAGGCCTGAGAGTCCCTGTGCAGAGCATTTCCTAGGGTCAAATCCAGCCCCCCCGCAGTGTGGCCACCTTACAGCCTGGTACACGGCAGGAGTGACACCGTGCTGCGCGCTCTGCTCCCACCGCCCGCGGAGAACTGCCCTGGCCCGTGCCCGTGGGCCGGAAGGTTCAGCACGGGATGGTGGTGGGTCAGGCGTATACATACACGTATGTATATACCTGCTTATTTTGCACAGAGACACCTGCTCTTCCCTTTCTCTTTTTGTTTCTAGTCCTTACACTTGCGTCGYGCTTAAGTGCAATGCACTTTGCCAATGCATGAGATGTGCTTATTACRAAGGTAATTTTCTTTCTAGGTTCTGGACCGTCTGATAGACCTTTTCTCAAGGCAGCAYTGAAAGTGAGCTATTTGTTCCATAATTAACCATTTCAGAGACAAGTTACTGGACTGCTGTCTAGACCTTGTCTGGCAATTCTCATTTTCCTAGAGAGTCTAATGGAGTTGCTCATGTATCACATATCTTTTATTTCATTTTATTTTTTTAACCATGAAATTAAATCTTTTACCTCATTAAAGAAGAATCTGATGAAAGGCAAATGTATTGCAGAGAGAGTTGATATATTTACCACAATGGCATAGGACTGCCTGACTTCCAGGCTGCTGTGGATTTAATGTGGAAGCCTACAAAAACTTCGATGTTTTAACTAGGCAGGAAGAGGTTGAGAGGAAGGAGAGCACTCAAGAGCAAATTCTGTTTTTGAAAGGGTGTAAATCCAAAATAGCTTCCCTGAAAAAAACAACATTACTTCAGGTTTTGATTGGTGTAAATGAGCTTGCCTCCTAAAAGACAGTTCAAAAGTTTGATGTTCTAGACTGGAGGAGAGGAAGCGGTTAACGTTTCACCGCACTGTAAAAAGCCAACTGTGTCAATAGACTATATTCCACCTGGAGAAAGAAAGTTTCTAAATGTGGTTAAATTTGACATCAGAAATGCATAGGTGCAGCCTCCTATATAGTATCAGGAAACACAAGGCGAGACATAATACGTCAATGGAATATTTTTTTACCTCGAGAATATGAATAATGTGATCATTGAAAATGTGGCTCAGGGACYCTCACGACTCCGGGTGTGCAAATCTCAAATTCCTTCACAGGTTAATAGGTCTATTTGGAGAAAACGTCAACAATCCRGACACTTCTACAAAGCTTTCTCCAAATGCCCCCATGTCAGTTTGSCTTGGAAACTAGGCTGAGCACAGCATGAGACCCAGCTCTCCTCAGAGAACTATGGGACTTGCTAAGCATAATTTGAATGGTTTCCTTTGCTCGCTAAATGCAAGCTGCACAGGAGGTTTTGAGGACTTAATAAAAATGACTATAACTTATTTGGTTCTCCAAGAAGTTCATTGATGAAAGTTCCTGATCACATACCCATCCTGAAGTCAATTATAACAACCGGGCAAAACCAATAATTTCCATTCTCCAGACAAGGCGGCCAAAGGATATGAAATGACACSACCTATGCCACGCAAGTTTGAGACCAGCTACACATTACAAAGGCAGTTGGCTCTTACTATGACTTTCCAGTCTTGGATAATCATGAAGTGTCATATCGTGACTTAACTAGCTGTCCCTCTCACCAGATCCTGACAGGTATTAGCCAGAGAGAAAACTACAGAAACAACGTTTACTGGGAGCAAAGGCCTATATTCAAAAAGGCAATATTAAGGAGGGAAGGAGGCCTCAGAAATCAAATCAATGTTTCTCTCACCCTCAGGACACACAGCACACTGAGCAACCCCTGGAGCCTTACGCTCAGGATGAGCCTGTCCACCACGTGCAACTGATACTAGACTGCTGCCAAAATCTCTTCCGAGAACCGTCTTACCTCATTCATTTTACACTCTTTGCACAGTCAAAATCCTTTCATTCCTCATACCTGCAGTGGAAATGACAGGTAGAGGGGCAGGCCCTCGGTACCTTCTGTTCCATCAGCCAGGCACTGTGAAGCCATATGTCTCCTCATTCAACCTGAATTCAGGATCCAGGGGAAGGCTCAGAAACAGCTTGTAAAGGTGTTTTCCCCTGCTTCATAAACTATCCCCGTATCACATAGAACTCTTGCAAACAGCTGCAGCCTCTTGAGTATCTCCTTTAAAAAMACATGCAACATCATTTTGATATCTAGACAAATTGCAATTTAAAAATTGTGAAAGTAGCTTATGCCAACTAGTTCCAGACTAGATTGCAAAAGGAGCAATGAATGTGAAGACAGAAAATAAAGTTTCTATACAGACTATTTGGTAACAGGTTGCCTCACAACACAGATGTCACTGAAGGTGTGTTTCAGAATCCCAGGGGAGTTTTGAAGCCCTCTTTGAGCACCACTGCGGTCCTACTACCAGAACTAGGAAGTTTATATGCATATAGTTGAGTCAAGGTTAAACCACTATCATACCATCGGCCTGCAGTACAGGCATACCCAAAGGCTCCCTAGTGTGTCTGGTTCTTTCAAACAGAAAGAGAAGATAAAGGATAAAGATACTTGCCAAATACCAGAAACTCTTAGAAAATGAAATATTTTCTGGAGTGACTTTTGGCCTGTTCTTTCCCCTTTTGCCAGGGGTTTGGGCTGCACCTGAGCTGGATATTACAGCGCTGTGTGGGTGCCTTCAGAGAGCAGGCAGAACAGCTCTGCACTGATTACACAGCCTTGTCTGAGTTTCCTCAGCAAGACAACTAGGGATTTGCCATTTCCAGGATCGTTCCTGACTGGCTGAAGTGATTTCCCTCTGAGCACTTTCAAATACACTTTAAGCACAAAAGAAAGGAACACGACAGCTGAATTGGGGACTGCTAATAAATATGTATTTTTGAAAGCTATGCACAGATTTGCAAAAAGCATCGCTTTATATCAATTAAGAGGAGAACGTAAATAACAGAGTAGCATAATTTTGCTAAGAATCTTTGCAAATTTTTCCACAGCAAAGACTGGGAAACTCTCTGTATTGACAGTTACTGAGATCTTTTGAGATCTATAACATCAACTTCTTTATAGAGGCTTCTAGGTTAGTCCTGCCCTCAAATAACAGTGATCTTTGGCCTTGCAGCTGTATGATCTCTGCTGAAAAGGCTGCAGTTCATGCACACTAATGTATTCTTGGGATGCATCTGCACAGCAAAATGTAGGTGCAACTTGCTATACTACTTTCACCTTAGCCACACAGATAATGAATGTAATAAGGAGGTAGCAGTGGGGGATCTGGCTGCAGCTGAAGTTAGCTCTGAGAGTCTACTGGAGACTGTAGCTATATAATGTGGCATCTCTCCAGTACTAAATTCTRTCATGTATTTTAATAGTCCTTAGTATTCATGCCACCCAGTTCGAAGCTAACTTGGAAGTTATTCCCKCATATGGTACAACTAACTCTTTGTTTTGCTGGCAATAGGTGATGACAGAAAGGACAGGTAGACTCTGAACGAGTTCAATGCAGGCTCCTTTCAAAGTAGCTGGAAGAGCCCTAAAGTTATGATATAAATGACATCCATAAGCTCTCTAGCTACAGAGTCTTCACAAACTTGTAACACAGGATAACAGAAATAGCGCAATCATTTAAGTGGCTAATGGTCACCTTTAATGACTCTAACTCACTGAAGTTTCGAATGTACTTGATAAGCATGGCTTTGGTTCCCATTCACACCGTCCGGCCAACATTTACTATAAACCAGTTTCCGCAGACAATCTTGAACCATCTTCAATTCAGGGTTCCCTTGCAATAAGAAGGGAGGATGTAAGAACCCTTTTAATTCTTCTTATACCTTGTGAGCTCCAAAGTAGGAAAAATCCTGGAGGTGTATTGCTCAACATCATCGTGTTAAGCAGYAGCAAGCAAGTGATGTCATCAAATGCATCAAGTCTATTTCTTGGAGATGTTAGGTTGAAAAGGCTGTGTGGGGGACTGATTTAATTTCRTAAGAATCCCAGCTATAAAAAGATTAGCAAATTATTGTGACAGTCAGTAAGCCTTTCGTGAGAATGTTTACCACTGAGTTCCACAGGCCAGGRTCTGGCCAAGCCCGTCATCCTGAAACATAACCAATGAGTAGAGACTTTCAGGAATCACATGCYGCTAAAAAAGGTGCCGGCAAGGCAGGCTGGAAGCTAGAAGATGACTGTGGAAAAGGTGGCGGGGGCAGGGAGGGAAATGACATTCTTTCCTGACTCTCACTCCAAGAATCAAGTTTGGAAGCCAGAGAACAGCAAGCCAAAGAGCTAAACACATCTGGTTTTGCAGAGGTGTTAGCCAGAAGAGTCGGACAAACGGATCTGTGCCTACAAAATAGGTCCCTAAGATGTCAGGCTAGAACTGTGCCAGTGAAGATGTTTGATTTGAGCTTTCTCTGCTTCAGATTATTGTGGCAGTTTTTTCCTTCAGTAGAGTAGTACAGTGAAGGATGGAAAAACTTGTATAGATAGCCTCATAAAGGAGAAAGAATAAGTATTCCATGATACAGATCTTGTTCTTCCCAGTATAGCAAACCAAAATAAAATCCTTTCTGGAATAAGATAGCGCTAAGTTTGAAAGTTGAACCTGAAAAACGATGAATTGTACATTAGCACTATTCTTTACCTTTCCAAAATCCTCTACCTGAAACCCACACAGCATTTTGTATAGTTACAGACAGAAAACAAAATGAAGACCAAATGACTTATATAAGGTTACATACAGTGTCTGTGGCAGAGCCAGAAGCAGCCAGATCTCCTTGCACCCAGGAGGATGCCTCAGCCAAACCAAATCCTTCATCACTTTGCAAGTCTGTAACGGAATGTGTGGCTCCTGGGCAAGGCAGAACTAGGAGGAAACTTTCTTTGGAATGGACATATCTGGGGAAAAAACTATTTCAGCTTTTAAAAACAGAAAAAAACCCAACACCCCTTTCCCAACCTTTCAGTTAAAGAGGTACTTTTTCCTAATGACTCATGATAACTGTCAGACCCTGAACTTGCAGACACTTACACATTCAGCTGACTGCAACCCACATCACGGAATCTKTTTCATTAGTGTCATACTGGCTCACTGGGACCCCAAGCACAAGGGAGAATGAAGCTTATGGGTTATTAGAGCCAGCAGGGAATAAACACATCACTGAAACCAAACTTCTGCCCTCAACAAACCAAAATACTTGCTCTGATATTTCAGTACATTAATATCAATACAGGAATAATTCTTAGATTGAAACAGTCATCCATACCTCTGCACAGCTATTTACCTACCTCTCAAGAGCTTCAGGACATCTAAAATCTGGTGAAGAACAGATCCTTGTATAAATTTCACTGGCCCCAGTTCTGCCCTCATGAGCCTCAGTCATATTTGCCCTTTTCATTCTTATTAATGCCGAGTAACAACGCATTCCCTACCAATGATGGCTATGTTCATAAATATTTACAACTGACTGAATGAAATCATACTTTGTTCCATCCACCCATATACACTTAAGTGTGTCAGAGAGCCTAAACTATTACAGTGCCAAATACAGAGAACTTCATGAAATATAAAGCAATACAGTTCAACTGTGCTCAAATAGAGTTCAGCCAAATTTCATCAGCTGCAGATCTAGTTTTGTATATAGTTTACATTTAGGACCTCATAACACCACTTGTTTCCTTGGTGTACTATGAGATATCCCAACTACCTGTTTTGTCTAYTTCAGTTGCTATGGCTTCTCACGGTTTAGTTGAGAAGTCCCTCCTGAACTTCAGAAGCTTGACACACGTAGCCTTGCACACCCTCCGCACACTGCTCCCCGAAAGACCTCAGCCTCCCTAAGCTTTCTGTGTCTTGTTAAGGGTTCATACTGATTGTCCAATCTCATACATAAGAATGGGGGTAGGCCATTTGGTCCGTTCTTTCCCAGCCCAGCGCATGTCAAATTCTACCCCAGTTATGAACTGTAATGAGTTTCAGCCATCTGACAGCTCTTTATCCATTGTTTGTATAAACTGAGTAGATTGGTGYTTTCTCCAAATGCACAGTTCAAGTACAGAACACCACAAGCACTGGATTTGGCTTTTTGGCCCAGGGCTTTGGGTTTTTTTCCACATTTTATTTACAGACTGAAGGAAACTTTGGGATGGCAAGAGGAAGGYTCTAAATCCACTCTCGTTTCATCTTCCTCACAGAAAAAAACCCAGGTCTTAGAGCCAAACACTGATTCTATTGCAGTAGCTGCAGGCCAGTTTGTTTTCTTACAAAATCTATTTAGAGACAATGAGGCTTTACCCTTTCTCAGTTTTGTCCTGTATTTCTAACTACTAGTGAGACTGGATTGTCTTTTTTTGAATACAGCTATTAGATATAAATAGRCTCATGTAATTTCAACAGCTCTGCAGTGTGTTCATTATTTCTAGTTGCTGCTTCTTTGCATTCCTGCACATTGGACACCGAAATTGCCCTTTAATGAAGATTTTGGCTTGCTGCATTTAACCTCATTGATCCTGATTGTAAATAAAGTTTCAACTTGTTGGATTCCAGTTTAAAGTGTGACACAATGTTCTATTTCACAATATTCGGGGGGGGTGGGGAGGAAGAGAAATCAAGAAAAGCCCAAGTTCTCAAAAAGATCAAGAGAAGTCCAGTGCTGGAATTCACTGAAACAAATATGCTTGTTTGCAAAGAGGAAAGCTCCACCCCAATACGGGTCACTCATTTTCATGTGTATATATTCCTTCCTTCCTGCCTTATCTTGCCTTTCAGATAACAGCAATTCCTTGTTATTCCCTGTAGTGATAATACAGCTTCCTAGGATTTAGATGAAAGGTCCTTCAGAGAAGGCATGCTCTATCTTCAGTATACCGATTTTATACATTTCAGGTTTACTTTTGGYTTCTTTGTTGCTTCTCCTTGTTAACTCAAAAGGAAAAATTATTAAGAAAGATACTAACTGTGATCAAAGTTCGGAAGGATGAGGAAAGACAGTCTTGCAATAAATGCCCTGATTACCCCCAAGACATAAACAAATCATTTAATATTCTTTGTGCTTGAGTTTCCTCATCA
Organism: Oceanodroma leucorhoa; assembly: GCA_030449065.1. Classification (NCBI taxonomy): domain Eukaryota; kingdom Metazoa; phylum Chordata; class Aves; order Procellariiformes; genus Oceanodroma; species Oceanodroma leucorhoa. Next base: position 2,319,012 of record JASVER010000051.1, read on the forward strand.
GAAATCCAGCGATACCTGTAAGTCCTTTATTTCTTCCAACTTTTCAGGGCAGGAACTACCTTACTTTCCAGGTTCTCTGCACATAACACAACAGATTAAAGCAGGGCCTGCAGTAAGACAAATTCTGAGTAAAACCAATGCGATTGAGGACAAAATTTGACCAAGGGTGTTCAGTACATTATCTCCATCCCAGTTATTATATATAAAGTCTCAAATAAGAATTAAGTTCAGTGTCAAAAAGAAAGCATCAAGTTTTCCACAAACCTGGGATTTAGTGACATATTCACATARGATATTAAAAGCAGGGTACTACTGACTGAACATGCAATTCCAGTATAACCCTGCAACTGGTATGTTGGAATAGCTCCTCAATGTCCAGCTACTGTGAAAGTATTTATGAAGCATGTTGAGATGGATTGAAAAGGAAAGGAGGAGGAGGGAGCTACCAGATTGGCCTATCACAGCTTCTCCATCACTTTCCTATCCCTATTTGGAGCTTTCCAAATATCTGCATGCAGGAGAGGCTGTAGGTCTGAAGTCCACGTCAGCAATCTGCGCTCTTGCCCACTGCCCTGTCAGACACAAACTCTGCCTGGTGGGAATCGAGTGGTCGCAGGACCCGCTGAGTTTGTTATTTGCACTGCAGTGTTTAAAACTGCTGCAAGGAAACCCAGGGGATGTTAAGCAGAGCTGTTCCCTCCCTGTCAAAATGTGTAAACATGAACAATTATGGGGTCTGTCTGGAGAACATCAAAGTCAGGTAACACTTAGCCCAGTGCAACACCCCATAGCTGTGGGGGGACTAAAGTGTGAAAGAGTTCTTGTTTTACATAGCTGCTGTGAAACGTCATGCAGCCTGGGGTTAGAGCATGTGTTGGCTGTGTTTCCACACCCTGAACCTACGTCCTCCTTCTTCTAGTTGCCTGGAGCCAGATTGTTTCAACCTTTTGTCTGCTTTAAAGTGTCCTTCTGTCCTGCTTTKCTTGAAACAACACACACCCTGCATGGCAGATGCTGCTAATCTAGCACTCTTGTTTTGATGCATATTCTGGCCTCATGGAGAATGAAGGAATCATTTCTTTAATGTCACAGTTTGATATTGTACACGGAACAGAGACAAATGAAGTGGACACACAATTCTCCCAAACTGTGTGGGTATCCACACAGAAACATCTGCTGCTGTCTCAGCCACATATACTCCAGCCTCCAAACACATCAGCAGACTTACTCTTTTCATGTCTCAGAGCCCTACTGTGATTTGCACAGAGACATGAAATCGTGGGGCAGATCTTAATCTTTACTTAYGTCAATAATCAGATTGACAACTAACGTGTTTATAGACTGTTTATATGAGGAAGGTCTACAAGAAAAGACTCTGCTTGGATTTATACTTTATAAGGATATGACATCCTATAGTCCAAGTATGCTGCAAACGTATTTGTATTCCGAGCCAGATCTCTACTCTGATACAGCACAGCTGATTTTGGTGAAGTCATGCTGAGTAACAAGCTGGCCTTCTCTCATTAGTTCATCATTTTGATTTGCCCTTGCTATTTTAAAAGACCTGCCTGGGGTTTCCCATACCAGATATGACCTCCAGGCTGCCCCTTCTCTGTGATGACACAATAATCTCTAATTGCAAGCCCTTGAGAAAATTTTGTAAGAACATTATGCACCATTCTTGATCAGCCTCCCTCTCACCCAGCTCAGGTTCAAAACAGTTGGCTCAGTGATTCAGCTGCAAAAATCAGCTAAAAGACTATACAGTTCTGCTATTATGACAGAAAACCTGAATCCACACGCCACATCTTTCCTCCAGATGGGGAATTCCTTCTCTACAAAGCTCGCTTTAAAGTGTTGATTAGCAGTTACTTTATAAGAGAAAGGAGAAACTGCTTTCCTTTAATCCTCTCTAGAAACAATTTAATATTTTTTTTCCACAGTGATGGTGGGGTGCTGCATCTAGCAGGTATACCTAGAAATCAGTAATAATATTAGTTTTCTGCAGAAGTCCAGACCGCTCTGACAGAAGACTCAGGCTCTCTGCAAATCCCAGAGGTCCTCAGTGGGCAGGATGGACAGAGAAGTCAYTTTGACAAATTTTTTCAAAGCCCTGTTAGAAGAACTGGATCTCATCCCACTTCGTCCCAGCAATGCAATAAAATAAGCATGTGTTTCCTTTACCACTTACTCTTCCAGGAGTGAAGAATGCTTTCATCAGGACACAGAGATGAAGGCTCTTCTTGCACCTTTTGTGTATACTTCACTGGAGAAGTTAGACCACCAGAATAAACTCACTGAGCAACAACTAATGATCTGTAACTGTGCATGTACAAAGCCCGTTYGCCTACCTAACTCCAGCACTTTCTTCTACATCCACTGTCAATTGCCCCCTCCATAAGATGCATATTGTCACACAGCTGGTGCCGTGGAGTCACCATTGACAAGTGAATGGAATTCACATGTGAAAAATACTTTCTTAAATAAAAGAGCTGTAGGGGGAAGGCTTATGTATTCAGTAGGGTTCTCACTCTAGGAGAATACATCTGCAAAAAATTCAGTTAAGGACGGGGGTAAGCTGTTTATCTTATTATTTCACTTCACTGTCTTTGGCCAAGGCTCTAGGGTTAGATCCAATAAAGGATTTTGATGCTTACAACCTAAGCAGAGGCCCTGCTTCAGGTGTCCGTCTCTTCCCCCTCCTCCTCAAAGTCTATAAAGTCTCATTTTACCACTGGAAATGACAAAGGAGGTGAAATCAGTTTGGAAAATTAATTCCAGAGGATTTCCTTCTCTAATTGAAACAGATTTCTGCGTGGAGACCATTGGTAAAGCCACATTTAGAGTAGGAATGGGTGGGGACTTCAAAGATACTGTTCAGRTGAAAGACAGAATAAAAATATTTTGTAGCAGATAAGTTATCACAGAGACCTGAGACTCAGAGTACAGCCTCTGTGTGAAAACAGAGAAGAAAACTTCTGTGAGGTCGCTTCAGACCAACATTTTGTTTCAAGATGTACCCATATCTTTACCAGATGCTTGTTAGAAAAACACTCAAATTTAAATCTTGACTTAAAAGACAAACTGGCACCAGAAAAATGTACACCTAGGTAAAAACACAAAAMCAGTATACCCACAGTCAAAAGAAATACTTATAGCATCTGCTAAGGAAAAAAAAGCCTCCCCCTCACACATTATAGACTTAATTTGAACGATGAAAGGTGTCAGTGGCTTCTAATACACCAGAGAGAAGAAAGTGGCTCTCCTCAAAAGGGTGATGCAAAGAGATTTGGAAAGCAGACAACTTAGAGGTGGAAATGCCTCTGTGATACCCCAAACCCTGCCATATGACATGTTAAACTTCAGGTATGTGCCTGTATTTACCTTTACTCAAAAAACCACTGCAATCCAAAAATCTTCAAATTCATGGACATCAAATGAATTTTAAAGTTCARCATTTTCTTAAGAGTTTTGCTGAGTCAGGGCCTATATCCTGTAGTTTTAGCAAGTGTAGAGATGCAAGCGTAACACCTAATTGTAAACCATTTGAAATTATTGGTGACAAAGGATAAATAAGTGTCAAAAATGCATTAGCAAAGGTTTTCATGTAATCTTAAGGTGAAGGTCATCTTCAGTGGATCATAGTAGTTCTCTCTTACTATCATCCCGTGCCTGTGAATTCCCTAAAATTCTATAAAGATGAACATTTGGTTCTTCTCACTATTTTTGGATATTAAAAAAACCCTAAAGTTATATAAACAAATCTCTTTGCACAGGAAGAGAATAAAACATCACTGTATAAACTGAAGAGGAGATTCTCAATTGTACTAATGCCCACTTGAATTGCCTGCCCTAGAGGGAGAGTAAATGAAATTAATGACTTAAAGACTCCTTATGGCACCAGTTTGGTATGAACAGGCTTTATTTCAAACAAGAACCATGACTTCAATCTCTATCCTGTCTTGTACCTCACCCTTCCAAACACATACACACAGTTCACAGCTGCACTGTTTACAAAACAAGTTGGTCCAGGAGCAGTGGAACAGACTGAATTCCTATTGATTCGTGTCCTTTGTTCCTGAAATTCCCCCCCTGCCCTTCCCTGCCACAATACTTCTACCGAGCATAAGACATCATGTTCTGTTCCTATYTAAGACCTACAGAGCCCGAACAGGCCAGTCAGTACATACATGCTGACTGGGCAGCTGACCGTGACCAAGCCATGTCACAGCTGAATTCTGCCTGCCTTTCCATTAGTGGGCACACAAATTTGGCTCTTCTGGTCTGCATAGTCGCTGGGTTCATGAATGTGTACAGATTTACTAACATCAAGAATTTCATCCCTCAAACATCTGATCAGAATCTGACAATATGTTCAAGTTAAAGGCACACGTGGAGTGCAGGGGGAGGAGACATGCCAGGCAGGCTGGATGGTTAAACTCACAAATATTTAAGTTGTATAAGCCTCATTTCCSTAGGAAAACATGCTAAAAATAGTCAATAAAAAAGACGAGGCAGCTTGGAATGCTTTATCTTTTGCTCATTTTCAGCACAGCTGATCCCTTTTAGAGTTAAATCAAGCCATACTATTTTAGTCTTTGCCTAATAAAGGGATTTTAAGCTTTGTATGAAACAAGGCATTACCTAGAACTTCCATGKGAAGGTAAATAGCTTGGCAGTGTGGTACAACTATAACAAAAATACCTTTAATTTCTTGAACAGTACCTGAACCTCCAGATAAACCTACTAATCAAACAGAGCTGCTCAGCTAGGTCTACATCCCTACAGCTAACTGCAAGAAAGATCACGTTTATCATCACATTGACACKCATGTGCCAGGGGGAGAAGTGGTTTCTCAATGACTCCTCTTTCTAACTGGGTAGTACACAGAGGGGAAAAGGGAGGTTTGCCACAGAGAGTTTGGAAGTAAGCTACTACTCATTTTGAGCGAAGGAAGAGATGGGGCCTCTGGCCTTGAGGAAGAAAAAGTCCACAAAAACTACTGTGAACTACTTAATTTGCTTTTAGTCTGCCATAGAAATGCCTGTGCTGTACCAACAGTTTATGTACAAGGGCATGTGCAAGTAAGTTGTGTGTCTCCTCCACCTGCAACCCATGCTGGCAGGCCACAAGCCAGCAAATCCACAGCTGTGACAGCCCAGCACTAAACCCAAGCTGATACCTCCTTCTCAGCAACACCTGGAATTTTAATGCCATTTTAACACAGAGTTCCTTAACCAGAACTGGTGCACATCTGCCAGCTTAGAGCTCATGCTGTACAAGTACATGATTGTCTACTCCTGTCTGTGTAACCATTATAAGACTTACCTTAATCCAGTTTGGAACCAGTTGAGGTCAAACTGCATGAAGGCACTCAGAAGAATGTCCGTAGGAGGATTTACTGCAAAAAAAAAGTAAGAGAATTAACTTTAATGGCAGTAGTTATCCCCTGTAGACAAGCCTTGAGCTAGTTTGTTCTCTGCCCTGCCCCAGCAGCAAGGCAGTAACAAATTCCCTTTTCCCTGTGCTGGCTCTGCAGCTGTAGACTAGGTCACACTGCAAAACTACTTTTAGTAAATCCTTATGAAGGCATCAAGCCATAGCTACACCAAACTTTGATGTTGTTTGTTTTTTTTTTTCTCTACACAGCAAATTCCACCCCCCCTACAGATCCATGACCTAATTCAGTCTCAAAGGATCCAGTAGAAGCACAYAGAGAAAAACCAATGAACAGTCTGGTATTATGGCACTGTATCTTTCACACAGGACTTAAGACATTTCATCCTTGATATGTTATTGTTACTCCCGACAGCTCTCTGCATGTGATTTGCGGCACGTGGCAATGACACAGGGCATGATTGTTGTAACAACAACTTAACAAATTCCTGTTAAGAGAGATCAAGGCAACATGACATTTGCAGAGAGCAGGATTAAGTTGCTTTTGTGTGATGCTCCAGAAAGCTTAGGAGCTCTTGACAATTGTTTGGAAAAGAGTGACTTTTTTTCTCCCTAGGAACAAATTCTTAAGGAATAAAGTGTGTTATCTACTTGTACGACAACCAGTCAGGCAGAAACATCGCTGACATTATGGAATTCACAATGAAGAAGGAGGCGGTAATGGGAAGCAGATGCAAACGTTTTATGATTCAGGACGCCAATCCAGACCAGCAAAGTGGGTACATTTGGCTGGAAAGGAAGTGGGAACATCTCCCAAAAATATTCTGCTGACTTGACTTCATATCTGCTAGTGGAACTCATGAAATCTTCAATGGTTTAAAGATAGCTGTGGCAATGTCTAGGCCTTCAGATTTCATGGAGATGACTATGCTTGATAGTGGGACACAAAGCTGATTCTCTGCAGCTCCTTCTATTAAAAAAAAAATCTAATTAAAATTTTTCAGCCTATTGTGTAACACATTCAATTTCTTGATTTAGCAGACAGAACAGACTCTGAATGAAAAGCTGTTGTTCCTATGTTTTAGGAATCCCTTTCCCGCACTACCCACTTTKCCTGACATCTTCCAAGAGTGTAGGCTCACAACGTTTCTCATGAAAGAAGGCAACTTATTGCCTTCACTTAAGATATGAGACAGAAAAACTAAGGTCTAGATATTTTGAAGTGGGATCTTGACAGAATTTGGGCATCTCAAACAGCTTCAAAAGCCCYCTTAACTTTGTTGTTATTGACATTTTTTCCAGTAAAACTCCCTTGATATCTARAGCCCTGTTTCTTCATTTCATAGAATAGTTCATTTAGCTCACGTACTGGGAAGGGCTGCTCTTAACCATGGGCCACTTTGCCCCCTTTCCACTGATGGGGAACAATCCATCTAAAGCCAGTTTATAGAAAAGRATCAAACAGTCACTGAGTTGACAAAGCAAGGGTGTACGTAGCTTATGCACTTTATATTAAACAGTAATTGAAGTAAATTCAAATATTTAAAATAAAAATTTTGGACAATTCTATCAAATGAAATAGAATTGCAACTGCTTAAGCAGTTACCAACTCATGAGGTCATCAGCACACATGATCCCTCTGTATTACATGCAAAATGCACCAATTTAAGATGCTGAAGGAAAATGAGCAAAAGCATGCCAGATTAAACACCAATGAAAGACAAACAATGTTCCACCGGGGGTCATTTTTTTGCTGATCTAGCTGATAAGCAGTAACACTGCTGAGGATGTAACTATCAACTTCAATAATGTCTTACAGCCCCAACATCAGAAAGTCATGGCCCGGTGTCCCCACCACTACATGCAAGTGAAATGTTGTAGAGGAAAATTGTTACCTTTCAACWAACAGTCAGTTGTTATACTAACAAGCTCTGAAGAAAGCAGCACTAAAAGAAAACACTAAGCTGATATAAAATAGGTGTGTCAAATTGGGCCAGTATACCCTGAATTTTCCACATCCTTCCTCCTTTTTCCATCTGACTTCCCACTTAAAGCCTGAAAGTTCTTCTAAGAATTTAGTGTAAATTTCGCATACTTTATATGAAGATTAATATATTCYTGCAATAATAATATAATAATAAAAATAATAAAGCAGTAAAAGACTTTTTAACTACCAGCATAAACGTGTCACCGCCTTCATAGCCAAAACACACTGACAGATATTAAGGCAGAGAAGCAGCACTGTGATTCTTAGACTAGCTGAAAGTTTCAGCCGGATTATTTCACCCGATAATTTTAATGATTTCTGAATGCAGAAATTCTGTTTTATCTACAATTTCTCTACTAAAATGGCTGTATAGATCATCAAGACAAAACAGATTTCCATAGAAATTATATGGGGTAGCACTGAAATAACTATACAGCCTTACAGAATTTATCTACATTTTTGAAGTTTAGCTACATTATTAATAGAGTACTCTAAGTACCATGAAACAGTTTATGAACCCTATGGAAAAGATCTTTCTGTTGACTGTTTTTGCCCCTGCAAAGCAAGGAACCTTGTGAGAAAGCACGTCCAAGGGGTCTGTGCCAGACCACCTACCGACCTGTTTAACACATGCCAGGAGCTGCAGGATGCCAAGTGGGCCAGTGGGTTTCTCTGCCCAGATGAACTGTTTGTGTCCCGGCAAGGGCAACAAGCTCAGCCACAAGACAAAGGAGCATTTCATTTCTCCTGCTTTCCTGTTCCACTTTTGTGTCTGCCTGTGAGTCTCTGTTGTTAAAAGCAAATGATTAATTGGGCACTGGGGAGCTGTCAGTATTATTTTTTTTTAAACCAATGGACTTTTCTCAACTCAGATGCTAAGCACTTTAAGATATTTGGGTTTTTTTTTCTTGAAATTTTATGTTCCTAAGTGCATGGTTTGTTTTGGGGTTTTTTTTTGGGGTTTTTTGGATTTTTTAAAAGATTCCTTATCAGAATTTGTACTTGACAAAGCACATGAACAGACAGTGAGCCCTTGCAATGTRTTAATAAGAAGGCTACAGCCCAGTTCAGCTCCCTAACTACAATATAATCCAAAATAATTCTTTTCATTTCTGTAGAGAAGTAGCAGAAGTAGGTACCGCAGCACAAATCAGAGTAACAGYAGTGCTGCTGCAATGTGTGCTGGGCAGCTCACACCACCAAGGGGCTCCTTTAGCACTGAAAGAACTATCAAAATCTGGGCTCTTTGGACGTGGCCTCTCCTTCTGGGACAGGTGGGAACAAGCTTCATCACATGAAGACTGCGTGTTACCAGACTTCTGCGTGCTGCTAAAAGCTAATCAACACCTAGGTCAGCCACATCTACCTTTTTTCCCCCCATGGCCTGGCATAAGGGAGCTTCAAACAGACTCAAGGTCTGAGTATGTGTTGCAGTGAAAAAATCTTTACTGCGCACTCCTTCAAATCTGGCTTACTTCATAAGCTACAAGCTCTTCAGGATAGAAACAGATGCTTCTTGTACACAAGGGCTGTGTTTGGAAGTGCCACTGGAATTCATCATCACTATGGGTAACAGAGCCTTTTCAAATGTCACTTTAGCCCTAAGCCAGGAACAGTAAAGTACAACCAAAAGCACAGAAGTGAAGTTCACTGCCTACAGAAATCAATGAGAATTTTGTCCTTGACTTCACTGGAGCCAGGCTTTCATCCAATGTATTTGTACTTCAGGTTTCCCTTGGTGAATAAATAGAAATGAAAAGCTAGAGTCCTGGCACCAGTGTTATGAGTCAGACAATCAAGTATGTGCAGTATGCATTTCTTCAGAAGACTCAGGCTTTTAGGGCATGGGTGTCTAGATATACAACCATGTGAAATTGTTAAGCTAGACAACATGACTTCTTTAGCGGGAGCAACAACCTCCTGCATGTTTTCTTTTGTAGACAGGAARTCAGCAGGGTTATCGGTCTCAAAGTTCTGCAGATACAGCGTTGCTCTGGGAAGCATACAGGGTTGTTCAGTATGCTRGGGAAAGAGGGGTATGAAAAGAATATTGTCAAAGCTGGGACAGCCCTTGTCAAAAGCTATGATGTAAACACAACAGTCCATGAAATGAGATTTTGCTATTTTATAACCCAAAGCGGTATTTGGTCCCAAGTGAGAATTTTTCCCCATAACCCAGCTGAAAGATTCTGTCCTTTGTAGGTACTTAGACCACTATGCTGAAAAGAGTAAAAAGTATTTCCACAACAATTTTAACAATTGTTAACAATTATCATGCTTTATAAACATGTGTTTGTCACATCAGAATTACTGTTCACATTCATTAACTCTGAGCTGTTTGACGCTACGTTGTAATTTTCCATTAGGAACATCGGACTGGAAAAAAAAAATAATCAAAGACTARGTGAGGTTAGTATTAAAAAAAAAAATAATCTCAAAATCTTTTATGGTGCTCCTTTTGTTGTTTGGTCTGTCCTTTACCATGCTAGCACATTTCTAGGATCTGTAAAACCAGAAATATTCTTCTACTAATCGCTTTTTATAGCTTATATCTTGTCACATGCAAAATAACACCCATCTGCTCTTTAAGATGAATAAAGGAGAGATACCATTAAAAACAGGTTATACTGGCATCTAACAGATCTAATGACAGGGTTATTTCTCTTTTCTCTCTCTCTCTTTTTTTTTTTTTTTTTTTTTAAATAAATCACACATTGAAGGTCTGGTTCCTTGCAAAATTACAGGTCTGTGGCATGCAATTCTTTTTGCCATGTGTCTTTGAAGATCACCAGTCATCTGGGAAACACCTCCTCATTCAGTGCCCTTCCTCCACGAGGTGCAGCCACAAGAGCCACCACAGTGCTGCACGTGTCTCACACCCAGCACAGCTCACAAATGCCACGGGGAAGGCTAGAGGGGCAAGGCCTGCCCCAGCCTATTACAGGTGCCACCYGGAAATCCCGTGTTCTCCATATGAAGTAACATAATGTGCTGCTTTAAGAGCCCTTAAGGGAGGTGAGTCAGAAATCCCAGAGCTTTTCCTTCTTTGGGTGATCCCCATCTCCCTCTTCTTTTCACCACCCCCCTCTGCAGGGAAGTTGGGTCTGTGGGGCACAGACTTTCCATGTTGCAGTTGCTCATATTCCCTGGTTGTGGTTTCTTAGAAGCATTCCTGAACCATGAACTCGTTGATTCTTCCAGATTAGAGCAGGGAAGCCAGTCCAAGTGCCTAGTATTCCCCCCTCGATGTGGACAGAGTTCAGCTGGTTTGCATGTGGCGCCTGAACTCCAGAGAACGGCTGAAGCTAGAAGCAGCTGCTGATCCTATCACAGCAGGATGCTAACTGCACATTTTCATGTGAAGACATCATCACTTAAGAGTCCTCTGCTAACAATCCYAACAGCTGCCTTTCTGGCTTTGTTGACGCAGATACCCCAGAGTGAGATATACGGGTGCCTGTGCCCTTTTCCTTGCTTCAGACTCCTTTTAATATCCATTTAATCATGTTTACTGTTTTTCTCTTTAATCCAAATGATGATTTCAAGTGGCTCAGTCAGCTGCATGCCTCACTTTTGAAGGGAAAGATATGTGYACACACAGTTAGGAAGATGTTCCCTGACCAGCTGAGGGCTGAACATCCACTGAACAGTGTGGATACCAGGGCGGCTCAGGGACTGATGATCCACTGACAGGTCATAAGCTTCAGCTCTTGATTCACTTTGGAAATGTTGACATGGTATCCAGCAGATAGGCAGGAATTTGTTCTACCTATGTTCAGGTCCAGACAGTCACAAGCACCTTTGAACCTAGCGTGGCAGAGCTTTTGCAGGTACATACTTTTGCCCAAGTTACTGAGGTCTGCAGAGATGTGGCATAYACTAGTTCGGGCAGAGTCCTACTTTAGTCATGTGTCTTTCGGTTAGTGCAGTGCATGTGGTAAACAAGCTCATGTTTGCCTGCAAAATACCATGTAGGCATAATTTTAAATACTGTGCAAAACTGCAACCCAGGTCCTCATTTTCCTTAGGCTCTCTTGATAATTTTAAGGTTACTATTGTTTGTTTTGAAATTGCTATGGTGATTACCTAGGCAGGTGTCTGATTCAGACGATTTATTTTAAAACAATTAGCCCAAGGTAACATTACATTCTCATCTAGAATTAGTAAGTGTTTGTAAATTGTGCTTACCAGGCTTGCAGCTGTATGGTACCTCCTGCGCTTCTTGCAGACCTCCCAGGCTCTCGGGGAGCTGCAGCAGCTGCCAAGGCCATGGGCAGTGGTGGCTGTTCTGATGGAGCTGCTGATGCTGAGGCATTGCTTCTTCCTGAAGAGGTTTTGGTTAAATGTTAGGAGACTAAGAAAACTTCCCCTCCTCAACAGGGCAGGGGAAGATGGAAAGCATGTGGGCTGAGATAAAGACAGGGAGATCACTTACCAACTACAGCCATAGGCAAAACTGACATTTTTTTGAAGTGTAATTTAATGTATTGCCAATTAAAATAGGTTTGGAAAGTGAGAAACAAATTGAAATACCTTTTCCCCACTTCACAGGCTCAACTTCAGTCCCAACTCCTCTGCTTCCCCCCMRSCCCWA
>JASVER010000051.1:2331005-2646952 GCA_030449065.1 Oceanodroma leucorhoa
GGGAATGGAGGGTTATGGTCAGTCCATAACAATTCCTCTCGGACACTCTTCCCTCCCCATGCTTTTCACCTATTCCAGCCTGGGTCCTCCACAGTTCCGTCAGGAAATATCCCCCTGCTCCAGCACGGGGTCCTCCAGGGACCAGTGTGGATCTCTGCTCTGGTGCGGTCCTCTCCACAGGCTGCCGGGAAGTACCTGCTGCCCTCCTCCTTCACCGACCTGGCTCTTCACAGGGCTGTTTCCTCACAGTTTTTGCCCCATCCTCRCTGCCTGTGTGCCGTTTTGCCCCTTGTTAAAATGCATTTTTCACAGAGGCACCACCGGTGTAGCTTGCAGGCCCAGTTGTGCCCTGCAATGAGGCTGCCAGGACCGGCTGYGTCCGGCACGGGGCAGCCCTGGCCTCTCCTCACGGAGGCCCCTGCAGCCTCCCCACCACCAAAACCTTCCCACCTGCACCCAGTATACACTTCTACAAACTTTATTCAAAATGGGAGGCTTTTTTTTTTTTTTTTTAACAGATGAGTCTTTGCCCCTGAAGCACAACTGTTCTGTACGAATGGAAACGTCCATGAAGCTTCCTCATTAAAATGGTAGGACCCACACTGCAGATCAGACACCCGAGCAGCACCTCCGCACTCTGATCTAGATTTCAGCTGAATATGGCTTTTGCCAAAGCTCGTAGCCAGCAGCCTCTGTTCCACAGCAACGCTGACTCCCTGCTCTGACGCAAAGGAAATCGGGACGTGTCAGTTCCTGCAAGAGTCTGTGGACACCTTAGACATCCCATCCAAGATGGCGATGAATAAYGCAGCATTCGTCTTCCCTATTGAGCAAGCCACGGCGTCGCCAGCTCTCGCCCCAGCAGCCAGTGAGTCAGCAGCCCAGGCCGTCCCTAGCTGCTGCCCGGGCAGCACATGCTAACACAAGCTAGACTACTATTTAAGGTCATTCCTAGCTTCTGCGTGGCCCTAGGCCAAATCGTATTCGCAGGGCTTTCGCCAACTCCTCCTCTGTGAAATTATCCCCTCAAATGCAGTCACTTCCTCCSCACGTCCCTGGTGCTCCGGGCTGGGGTGGCTTCCTCCGCCTCTGCCACCTCTGCGCGGTGCTCCTGGGGCAACACGGGACACCTTTCTCCCAGAAACACAGCTGGAGCTTCGCTTTCTGGGCAGTGAAGTCAGGGAAATTGCTCACAAATGCAGCTGGAGCTCCAGTCAGACCATAAATGGGGAGCTTTGGGCCTTGTTACGAGGTTTCATTTAGCATTTAAACAATTGTTTTCATGTGGCTGTGCATCCGGTAATAAGCTTGTGGCACATGGTTTTTGGAATAGTGCAATCTCTTGTGCTTCCATAAATCACACAGGCTTTCTGAGTAATCCTGCCTGGGCGAATATACTAGCTCTGACCCRGGGATACTGCCCAGATGCGTGTGATCGACGTTTTCCCTCAAGGTCAGATAAGAATACCTCACTTCGTTGCAATGAAGCACATTTGAAGACATAGGGGGACCTTTCCCACCCTTCTTTTACAAGGGTAGAGGTAGATGGAATTTTAATGTCAGCCTTGGTCACGTCTTTCTTGCTGAGCACACTTTGCATTTGTCATCAGTTCAGTAATATCCCAATTGCTAACAAAAATACTACAGTGCAAAAAAAACCCAACCCAACAACAACTTGAAATACTTAAAGATGACTATAGGAACAGTGGAAAACTTTAGCTGAGAAATATATTAACAGCATAGGATTCAGCTTTGCTTAACCTTCATTTATTACTCTTCTCCCATATATAGAAACTTCACTYCAGAAATGAAGCAGTTGGAGATTAAGCTACTAGCTAAATATGTATATTCAACATTTTCTCCCCCACCAGAAAGCCTGTGTAATTTCAGGTGATGCACAGTCCTTTCATGCCACTCTTCCTCACCTGGAAAACCCCAACATCAATCCTACCTTACAGGAGTGTCACAAAGCAAAATGCTTTCAAGATTAGGAGATGCTGCTTTAAGATCAAACCCAATTGGATTTATACCCTGATTTCAGAGCAAGAAAAGCAAACTTATGAGCAAGCTGAAAAATATCACTTTAAATTCCACTTCTGTCTCATTTATACTTTTTCAATTCCATTATGTCAACACTTCATTTACCCCCAATCTATTCATGTCTCTAGCTGCAGCTGAGGTGAGAACCTTCACATTTAGAATAAAAATCTTCAAAGARCTAGGTAAATAAGGACAGGTTCTTGATCCTATGCCCAGCCATTTAGGATTATTGAGAAATGCAAACACTTCATTAATTATCACAGTAACAAAGGAGGTCTCTCATAAGGTCTTGCAGGAAGAAGCCAGTACATCGAACAGCAGATCACCAAGATACTAAAGACGACTAGGGGAGAGGTGGAGTCTGAAGAAAATCCAGTGTTTAATTCTGGACAGAAAGGAGATGCTTATCTCCAGAACAGTCTCCTAGAGAGCACCAATGCAGGTGAATCCCATCTCATACAAAGCTGAGAAGACAACATCCTCTTCAACTCAAAGCCAACAGCCAAAGCCATTTAGGGTGAAGGAGACTTAGGACCAAGACCCAGYTTTGTTGGATTTGGAGCAAGGATGGGAACCCTTGAGTCAAAGCTCCCACAGCAGTCACTAATTACCAGCTGGCAGTCTCTCAGCTTCTCCTCATAAAATTGCTCTGCTTTGTGTCACTAGCTAAATATTTCTTGGAGCAAGAACAGGAAGCTGTTCCCATATTTGTATCGTATTCCATATCAAGTGGAACATTTGGAATGGGAGAGCAACTCACCCCAGATGAGCTGCTAGAGAAGACTGTATCCAAGTCTTTAAGCCAAGCAGGAGAATTTGCTACAGAGCTACTGGGTAGAAYGGGGAACACTTTCACCTGAAGTTTTTTCCCAGCAGGTCAAAGCACTCTCTAAGTCCAGYTGCTGAATCAGACACACAAGCTAGAGAAGGCAACACCTAGGTTGTGAAAAGCACTAGGGCTTAGCTGGGAAAGAGCTACCAGCTTCATTAGTGTTGTCATGGATGAACATAAATTAGCAGAAATTTAGTCATTGTTGATTTTAGGAGTAAAAACTAAGTTTCAGAGATTTGGGGTAAACCAGGGCAAGCTGGCAGCTGTGTGAGAGCATAAAGAATAACTGCGGTGCCTATGCAGTAGATTTACATGCTCAGAGGGACAGCAGGGTACCCAAGGCCCTGTAGCCAATCTTCCTCTCCTGCTTGGAAATGTAAGGTCAAGTTCTCTTGGATGTGCAAAGTCAGCTTTCTCAAAATTACATGATTACATGTGTTGTAAGAGTAGAGGAATAATCTATCCTTCTTTTAACCATATCAAGATTCCAAGAAATATCCATCTAGCAGACATGTTTAATTCTTATTTCACATGAGAATGTAAGTGTGAAAGAAGTGTGTCCTGGGTGCCATCAGAGACAGAGCAGGTAAAAAGGRAACAGAAAAGTTCTCCTGTCATAAAGCCTTCTCTTTTATGCTGCTCCTCTTAAGTAGAAAAGGATAGTGAACTTCAAGKTTTTAGTCTGGGCACCTCCTCAGAAACAACAAAGCAACAATAAAAGTTGGTGTATATCARTACACTAACTGGATTTTTATGAGGTTTATTTCTTAACAAGATGTTGATTCATTTGTAAATTAACAACATGGTTTGTTGTGCAATCTCTTTTTACATGCCACTCAAACATCAAATTGAGAAAATTAAATAGTGACTTGCTTGCCMAGAAGAGGAGATCCTCTTTAATTTGGAAGAAAGTTGTTTTGTCTAAGGGTTGGGGATTTTTTTGCTCCAGCATATGACAAGTATGCCAAGAACATACAAATAAAATACACACAATATGTACTTCAGAAAAATAAAAAGCCAAGATGTGATTTGAATTTAGGACAACTATAAAGAGGTGATTCTTTCTGAACTAGTTATGTTACTCAAACCACAAATCCTACTCAAAAACAGAAAGCTACACAGACTTATGTTTGCTTCCACAGTTAAAGATGAGTAACAACTAGATCAGGCACTTTCCCTAGTGTCAGCCACCAATCTCKGTTTCATTGAGAAAACTGCATTATGTTTCAAGTAGCAATAGAGACTTATTCAGAACCTGCTACTGTCTGTCCTCCATTGGTACTGGCCCTGCTGCCTGAGGAATGTGCACAGCTGCAAGACAAGCTGCAGCAGAACTGGAAAACTGCTCAAAGATGCAAGATACACCCATGAATATTTATAATGAGGCATACACAGCTAGCTGCCTTCAGCAGTSAGATGCACTATACCAAGTAACTTACAATGTAAAGCTCAAGAACCTGCAAATTGTGTAATAGGACTCAGCAAAATGTCTTGAGGGACAGTGAAAACTAGTTGAGTTTCTTGTAAACTTCTATTATAGTTGAACTGAAAGGCTGACAGAAAGAGAAATCGGTGTATTCTGGAGAAAATTTTAGCTCTGCAAAACAGAACAAGTTGCAAAACAAGACTTATGGAARCCTTAGTGACACTAGAGGCAGCTTCTGGTTGGGAAAATGGATAGCACAGCTCTTTGCAGCACTTACCACCTGCTCGTGCTGTGACACTCGGTGTAATTAGGCAGAACAAACTACTGGAGGGAATGGAGCAAAGACATGTAAGAAAACATGCATTTCAGGAAGCAGAAAGACAAAGTGATCTTTATCACTCATAMATTAAACTCTGAGCCCAAGTGGTATAGCAGCAGGCACATTAAGCCAGATTTCTGTTCTCACAAAAATGGAAAAAAATGCTTCCAGTAAAGTTTTACTTTTAAAGGGCTACTTATCAAAGTCACTTTTGTGAACATTAAGCAAAGGCTGCCCCTACCACAACTCGCAGTGCAGCTTTTCAAGTGCCTGAGGTCTGYCTGGTGTCGGTTCATGCCTATACAATGGCTCCATTTGAACTCAGAAAAGCAGAACTCATCTTTCTTCTTATTYGTTGCTGATACCATTCAAGAGCTCATAGACCATTTACATTTATAGTGACTGTAAATAATGCACTTGTTTTGGTATGAGGGGAATAATCCCAAAACTTTTCTCAAATAAGATTTTTTTTTTTAATCCACATATTTTTAGAAGGGATAACATTACTTCATCTTTCCCCATGTTGTCCTMTGTGGTTGCTAATCCTTCTCCAAATTTTGCTTTTACACAAGAATAAAAGTGCAGGGATGCTCTGGCATGCCTATGCACCATACCTTCTTCTCCTAAATGGAACGTTCCTGGTTATTAAAGCAAAACCAGTCCTGCCTTAATCATTCACCCTCATTTCCACTGTTAGTCAGTTAGGTACATGCAACTTTCMAGCAAGGGATGCACAGCCCATCTCAATTTTAATTGGATCCATACATTCAAAAAGAGCATCTTTCACCCCAAACCATGCTTCAGACCTGATGTTTTTTTGACTTCTGGAAGAATCCTGCTCCTTCTGAGTTTTCTTCTCCTTACAGCCTATTTTTTGCTTGTTTGCTTCCCTTTTTTAAGCTTGTATTCCAGAAGCAAAATTCTCAGCAGAAAACCTCAATTTATTTTGACTTCCTTTCTGTGAGATACTTGACAATTCTTCCTATTTCATAATAATGGTGATAAAACCAACAATACTGTTGCAACACTGAAAAACTATTCTGCAAAATACCTCAAATCTCACACATATTTAAAACAAATCAGTCCAATGTTATTCTCTGAAATGTTCTGCTTATTTCTAGCACAGAGCCCGGCTTTCGCCCATTCTTCCATATGAGGCATACAAAAATGATTTGCAGTCACTGCAAATTTCTCAGAGTCCTACTCAGTTCTAAAGTCAGGCCAACGTGAAGATGCTTAACACATTACAACATCAGGGCTAAAACAAGTCAGTGCCACATCTGACTAGGACAGCAGGCTGCTTATTGCAGTTAAGACATGAATCTCACTGACACCTAAACTTCTCTGAGAGTGCAAGTGGGACATTGGAAAGAGGGTAACTCATGTCTGCCATCCACTTTTGTCCTGGTTTCGGCTGGGATAGAATTAATTTTCTTTCTAGTAGTTGGTATAGTGCTATGTTTTGGATTTAGTGTAGGAAGAATGTTGATAACACACTAATGTTTTTAGTTGTTGCTAGGCAATCTACTACGCAAGGACTTTTCAGCTCACATGCTCTGCCAGGCGCACAAGAGGCTGGGAGGGAGCATAACGGGGACAGCTGGCCCAGCTGGCCAATGGGTTATTCCATACCATGTGACATCATGCTCAGCGTATAAAGCYGGGGGAAGAAGAAGAAGGGGGGGACRTTCTGAGTGATGGC
Source organism: Oceanodroma leucorhoa (assembly GCA_030449065.1). Lineage (NCBI taxonomy): Eukaryota > Metazoa > Chordata > Aves > Procellariiformes > Oceanodroma > Oceanodroma leucorhoa. The sequence continues at coordinate 2,337,325 of JASVER010000051.1, forward strand.
GTTTGTCTTCCCAAGTCACCGTTACACGTGATGGAGCCCTGCTKTCCTGGAGATGGCTGAACACCTGCCTGCCCATGGGAAGGAGTGAAGGAATTCCTTGTTTTGCTTTGCTTGTGTGTGCGGCTTTTGCTTTCCCCAWTAAATTTTCTTTATCTCAACCCACGAGTTCTCTCACTTTTACCCTTCCGATTCTCTCCCCCATCCCACCGTGGGGGGAGTGAGCGAGCGGCTGGGTGGTGCTTAGTTGCCAGCTGGGGTTAAACCACGACAACTTTCAAACCAATAATATGAGGCAGTCCCAATACAGATGAAAATGAAGCACGAGATCTTGCATTCCAGTAACTAGATCAGAGTAACATGGTGAGAACTACCACTGCAGTCAATGCAGTGAATGTCAGACTGTTACCAAGGTATTGATTCAGGCAACAGGGCACTAGTCACCATATTCACAATATCTCACATGCATCACGTGCTCTTGTAGCATGCTCTGGAACTTGCRGCAACATCAGAACATTTCATTACAAAAGGTGATCGGAAAAAAAAAWTTAAATCCATTTTATAGAAAATGTAAAACTTCAAGGGGATTTTTTTCTGTGCCACGTCAGGATGAAATCAAAACATTTTCATTCTATTCAGATAATGAAATATAAAACCCAAGAAATAGCTAAGAAATCAGTGTCCATTGCGCTAATTGTGCTAAAGCAGGTTCAAGTTACTGCGCAAAGCATCACATCTCACAAAAACATCTTAATCAKCAAGACAGTAAGTCTTTCCTGTCAGAACTTCACCACTTGTGGATAAGTAACTGAACACAGGTTTTGATGACCTGGTCACCCTCCTAAATGGGACTGAGTTACCACAATTCACCTCTGCAAAAAGAGGATGACTTGAATCTGACTTCATCCACTTAGCCACTGGCTAGCCTGAGACRCTTCCCTTCCTCTGACTTTCACCACCACTTCCAGTTAGGGAGAGAGAACTCTTCCAGATGAGTTTAATCAAAATTGCTCCATTTCCAATAACAGCTTTGGAAATCTACTGGCACCAAGTTTTTAAAAAATTCCCGATCACCTACTCAGCCTTTTTCTGTTCTTAAAATTACTCTTCGCATGAAGTTGAGTGTGCAGCTTGTTAGAGAAGTCCTGACAGTGTTTGCAGCTTGACTCTGAGAAACTGAGCACTGGCCACCATCAGCAGTGGATGTCTGGGAATTTTTGAAGATGTTGCTGCCGATAGGAAGAAACTGCAAGCAAAACAATCCACTTGGAAAATCCCATTTCAGGAGGCCAAGGAAGAACTGTGGCCATTTTCACATCTGAAGACTAATAGAAGCCCCTTTTTTCTTATGATTTCTCTTTTTTTGTTTTGGGTTTGTTTGTTTGTTTGGAGGTGGTTTGGTGTTGGGTTTTTGTTTGTTTGTTTTTAAAATAACTTTATAAGAATCAAGAACCAGCTACTGGAATACAGCTGCTCTTTCCTCTGAATGTCTTCAGCGTGTGCCTGCAGAAAGGGCAGCTGTCRCATTAACAATGCGTATCAGACTGTCCAGCAAACCTCACCACTTGAAGAAATCTAGTTTCAGGAGGCCAAAAAGTAATTGTTGCAAGCTTCACATCTGAAGACTATCAAGCTGCTTTTATTAGGATTTCAGGTTTATTTTATTTTAGCGTCTTTAAAAGAACCCAGCCTCATTTGTCAAGTAATAAACATATAAAATGGATTAAAGTCTTTGTGAAACAGTTCATTACCAAAAAAAAAAAAAAAAAAAAAAAAAAAGACATCAACAAGCAGTCAAAAGCCATTTGTACAGCACCTTCCCCTGGGAATTTAGTGCTCCCAATTGCCATTTTACATTGATCATCATTTTTCTTCACTAGCAGGGAAGGAAATAAGAGTCTTATCTTGTACTCAGGAGCAAAGTTGATCCGAATGTCTAAACCAGCTACAAGCTCTGACACAGGATGCAATCAGATTTGTTTCATTTTCTTATTTTCAGTTAAAAGAAGTAACTTGAAACCACAATATTTTTCATTCCCTGAATTTAGAGTGGCTCCCCAGGAAAGTCTGCTATCCAAACGTTTTGATTTGTAAGCAAAGAAGTTCAGACTGTAGTTCTTTGCACTACAGTAGAAGAAATGAATGCTTCAATGCATAGTCATCTGCTGCAAAACAAACTGCTAAAAATATAAACAGATCCATATTCGCCCTTTGGGCTTCACCAGATAAACAAGAACAGGGGAACTTGGCAAAGCTAAGCTCTCTGCCATTAATACTTCTGTCAGCRAACACTTGTAGGCACAGACGTTATTGGAAAGGGTTCACGTTTTAGGCTTTGATCCTTATCACAACAAGAACTGCTAARCTCTACCTAGGTGCCTTTAACAGATGACTCATCTAGAAGATCCRCTGCTTTAGCATACTAAGTTGCAAAATACCCTGGCAGATGGTAGAGCATTATCTCTTCCCAAATCTCACATCACTAATGCTGCTGGTTTTCTGATACTTCTTTTAAAGACAGTCTGCGGTGACAATCAAAAGCACAATTTTGCTTGGCCAACGGCACACCATGCTCACAGAGCCTCCCCTGGGAAAACCAAACGCATTGCCTTTCTAAAGGGTTTACTGACCTTTCTCAAGAGGCCATGGCAGCTACTTTTTGAAGACTTGTGAGGAAGAGAAGGGAACTCAATCACCACAAAGTATTTTTCTTATTATGTCTCAGCTATTTCCCCATTACTGTTAATCAAGGACTCYGGGGAACAGGCTCTGAGGCAGGCAATGTTGCAGGTGGTGACTGATTTCAGGAGAACCAGCTGTAGCTCTGGGTTTGGGTGGGGATGACCTGGAGGAGCAGAGGAGACAGGAACTCCCATAGTCTTCAGCACTGTCTCCTGTTTAGCTGATCACTTACAATAAGAAAGCAGCAACCAACCCAGGCATGCAGGGGCAGCTTTCCAGGAAAGCAGCTCCTAACCTACAGCTCGCTCGCCCTCTGAGCAGACAGGCAAGAAACCACTACTTTCCTACTAAACCCAAAAATCTAAGTATTGCATTGCTAAGTAGGAGATTTTTTTCCCAGGAAACTCAGGGGTTAATTAACTTTACAGAGTCTTCTACCTCCTTGTGACAGATGGTGAAACCCTTTAGTTGTCTGGTTTTCAGTTTGCTCCATAACTGTGTTTGGTGAAAAAGCTATGGCCRGGCAGCAGCTCCCCATTTGCCTTGTCCTGCCTGCTGTGCTTGGGGTTAAAACACTCTAAAGAGAGCTAACGAATCCGTCAGGGAGACCCGAGTTTCACTGTCACCTGCTTTCCAGAGCAATGACCTGAAACTGAGGAACCACTGGGCTTCTCTTAAGCTTTGCCGTGCCGTGCTGGCTTTTTGCTACGGTTACATTCCCTGCAAATGTGTTTAGGCTTTCCTGCCCGTTGTCACATCTGGATGTTAAGCAATTTCCCCCCCTTAAGGAAAAATCAGTCAGGAGTTTCTGGAAGTGCTCAGCATTGTTGTACTCGTAATTAGTTTGTACACAATGCACAATTTCAGCCATGAAGTTACTTTTCCAAGGAACACTCTGAGGTGTTTGCTTTAACACCACTAATCCCTGCAAAAGCTATCAACTATCTGCAGTGATCCTGCTCCCTCCTGAAATGTTTTTCTGTTAAAGACATTACTGTCTCACAGGAAATCGTTACCTTCCATGCATRCACTACCTACCTCATACTTTTCGGTCACATTGCTATCAAAAGTGAAACTCAAAATTATGCCTAATCTGGGATGATCATTACCTATTTGTATAGGCAAGGCACCCTATTCATGGACTGACCACACAGAGACACCCCCTTTGGCATAGGCTGGAAAATGCAAACACACTAGAACTGCCTTGTTTCTTTTAAAAATAGCATTGAATAAAGGGCTCCTTCATTTCAGGCAACTACTTAGGAAATCAGAGCATTTTGTGACCCATTCCTTTGGATTACCTGCTAACATCTCCATTTCATTCAGAAAGCTGCCTTGGCTTTGTGCAGTAAGGAATGAAATTCCCCCCTTCCCAGCAGGAAAAGAAATAGTTAGTGATATTCAAAGATTAACCAAAGTAAGCCACAAAGGAAGCCTGCAAGCACATATGGAACCCYGTACAGCACTGCAGCAGTGTGGGTCACCGATGTTCCCTGTGCAGTCAGTCTTTACCAACACTGATAGTTTTACTCCCCCTCCTTACCTATGTTGGTTTTTGGCAGGGGAGTGGTGGAGAGCTATTCAGAGCAAGACGCAGCTCCATGTCAGTAACAGTATCACAGTCTATAAATGACCCAGTTATGTTTCCCACACAGAACAAGGTAGGGGAGATTCTAAAAACCAGGMTAAACTTCAGACATGGATCCAAAACCTTTCTGTGAATATTCACCCATCCAGATGTGTAAGCATAATTTATTTTGTCATATGTACTTGTTGGTATATGCCAACTTTACCATTTTTGTAAGAAATAAGACAGTAGATCACTTATTTTTTTTGCTTTCAACCATTTGCCCAGAATTTTATGGATATACCACAGAAATGGGAAATGCAAGTGCATTGCCAACCTTATACTACATGTGTAGCAAAYCCTGTTTAAAAATCTTGCTTTATATTTGAACTAGATAATATCCGCATGGGCTGAGGCAGTTTCCTTACACATACTCTGAGTCGGTCAGACATGTAGCAACTGTTTTAACAGGACACAGAGCACAAGTTACTATGCCCTGCCTCTCTGTTGATAGGGATCCGAACTGRCTCATGTCAGCCTTTCTTGGAGCACAAGGACTGCAAATAAAGTCTGTCTGCACTGTCATCGAAAATGTGCCCTTGACTCCACACTGCTTGTAGAGAATCTCTTTACTCTTTAGGCTATGACAAGTTATTACTCCTTTGTAAAGGAGAAGCATTCTCAGGTGTATGGAATGCAAGACAGAAGAGGAGGAGGAGGAGACTGGGCAAAAGACAGGGAAGAAACAGAAGAGAGACAGGCTTCGTTGAGAGGTAAAATATAGAAGGAGACCGAGATCTGGGTCTGATGCAAGCCTCCATAAGAGCATACATAGTCTGAAAATGTGACTGGAAAGCTGTTTCTGACAGGCATAGGTAGGGCCTGATTTTAGATGGTGGCATCTTAACGGACAGGCTGGCATCTTGAGGGAACACCTGGCAAAGGCTCAGGTAACCAAGCAGATAGAGGGTCTCACAGTATTTTAGGGAAGAGGAAACGTTCTGGACCATAGAGGGAAAGAGAAGAAATTCAGAAGTGAGAGCTGAGGTGTTATAAGCAGCCATTAGTAAGACAGTATAGAAGAGTCTGAGGGGCAGAGTCACCATTGCTCACTGAAAAGACACAAGCAAAATGATTCAAGAGGTGAGGCACAGAGCTGGTATAAAGGCCAACAGCAAGTGTTTACTCTTAAATCTGTTCTTAGGTAATTTACACATAAAAAAGGCTCAAAGGGAAAAAGCAGTGCAATGTAAAGTGGGATGCTGCATTAACCATTTAGCATTTCCGTTCATGCTTACCTTCCTTTCTTCTGGGTTGGACTTGGTAGGACTGGGCTTCAGGAGAGCTGGCCCTCCTCTCCCTACAACATTGCAACTCCCATCAACATGTGTAACTGCATCACGCATCCGGCAGGCAAGTGTAAGCTTCTGTGGATAATCACTTTGATGCCAACACAAGTAACTAACTTGTAATTTAAAACACTTCATACCATTCACTGTAACGTAAGTCAGTCTGCAAGGTTATGCCAGCTTTTGAAGCTATCACAGTCCAAAGTAGTCTGAGGACAGATACAGAAAGACAGAATAAAACAGATTCTTTAAAAAATTCTACTCTAGAGAGGCAACACTACAAACAGCTGCCCCACCTTCATTAAGTACTAAATCAAAGGTTCCTTCTGCCACCTTGCTGTCTCTGCAAATCTGTTTCACTAATAAAATCCCTTCCCAAAGCAGCATTGGCCTCAGCTGAAATATGTTTACCTATTTTTTTCCTAGCTATATAGAATTAGAGCAAGCCAGAGAAGCAACATCTGACTTCTCAGCTTGAGAAGTAAGGACAAGTCCCCTTTTCAATCTCCTCCATCAAGAAAAATCGATCTCCCCTAAATAGAAAAGCAGTAAAGCTCATAAATCCCTGCCCCTACAGTTTCTAGGAGACAGAACAGGAATTGGAAAATAAAGTTTCTTATAAAAATCACAAGTCAACAATATTAATTATTGTATTGCAGCATCAATGGCTCATTGATTAAAAGAAACATTTGTTCTCATGTAGAACATATTTAGCATCCTTTGTATCTATCATTGTGAAACAGAAGAAAAGCCACTAATGGTCAAACTTTCATTACCTCTCTGTTTTTAGCACTCCCTCCCCTCTCTCATGTTCATTTGTGCCTTCTTTCCATCTCCCTTCTTTGCACCTTAGGGCAGTCATCTAACCTCTCTGTCAGTTTTGCAGCTTTAAGTCAGAAATTTTGGATCCTCATAGGAACAAGGAGATACGTATAAAATAATGACTCTGAGACACTGTGTTCAGCAACAAAAGAGTCAAAAGGCAGCCCTTCTTGTGAGACAGATATAATTTATCTCATTTTGAGGAAACAGAGGCACACAAAGGTTAGATGTCTTGCCCAGGGCTTCAGTGAGTCATTCTAAAGCCAGAGGTTGGGCCGGGGAGCCCCAAGCTCTTGCTCTTTTACTCAAATCAATTAACCACTTTTCCTCTTCAGGATTTATTTCTTCTTTCATGACTGATGACTCAACTACTGTCTAAGCAGGACATTATATACTACTTCATGATGAGAGACTAATTCCTCCTCGACACATGCTGTTGGGTATAACATGACCCAATGTTACAGAGATAATCAGTCCATTGTCTCAGTATGTTAATTGAGACAAATGGTGTAATGAGTCATGTTTAGGTGTCCGCTTCAATGTTTCCTCTTTGTTCTCTGCTCCTGAGATTAATGCCTCCATTCCTTGGAGGTGACTGCTGATGTTCTTCCTCTCTGAGCACTATTGCTGGGATACTGTGTATGCTTGTGCTATCTCATTTGCAAAATATTCCGCTTATTCAGATTTGCTATTTTCAGAGTCTTTGGAGAATTCTCTTTCCATGCCAACTGTTTTTTGAGGTTAAGAGCAAATGAGAAGAACGAAATCAAAACAACAACTCCCCTTCCACCCCCCTCTTTACACTTGAATCAAAAATGTGAACCCATTATTTATAAGCTTTGCTATTTGGTATTATGGTTAAATGATTTTATCAGCTGAACATTAGTCAGCTGTTAATCTGGGGCATTTCTGTCTGAGCTTTCAATATGGGAGCCAGGGACCTTCACTCACAGGGCCATGGATGGAGGAACAGAGGGCAAACAGTGGTACCCAATTTCTTTACAGCAGGGCCTGGTATTTGGTATTTTGCCATGTTCATGTTTTCACCTTTGCAGAGGAGTGAGTTCCACACAACCAGCTGCTTGAAAAAAAAAATCACCATCTAAATCATTTCTCCAGAGAGCAAACCCACAGCTTCCAGAGCTGAAAACACAGGCTGTTAAAACTTGAGCTAAAACCCTAAGCCAAGATTGTGACACTTCCTCACTAATGGATAGCTGAAATTTGGGATGCACTGCTTTCTTTCTGCTTTTAATCCCAGTAGGTTGCAATCAAAGCACAGCAAAAGGATTTCCTTTGGATATCTTTAGCTGTGTCTTAGGCAGCTATCGGAGTCTTCTTTCTCCCCAGCTGGTGAAGCACAGCACAGCAAAGGCAGTCAGAGAGGCACGGGGACTCGTACCCCACATACGGGACCAGCGGTCATCCTCTTCGCTTGCATTCGCTGAAGGCTCGTCTAAACGCTCTTTGCAAGCAGCCGCATGCTTCTGCCCATATTTGAGGCTGGCGAGACATGAGCCYGCTTCAGGCTAACAGTCATATGGGCCCTTTTAGACAGGCTTGTTGCTTGTTGCCACATCAGCACGGCTGCACAGCTTCTAGACAGCGGCCAATTCACACACAGGTGGCTTAAGCAGGCACGTAAATACATGCACAAAACCATAGAGCCAGGCTCTGCATTTCTTCAGACAGATCTATTTCTCTGTGTCAAAATCTCACCAAGGGGGAGAAAGGAAATAGCCCGTATATAGAACCCTGCAATTTTTCTCTTTAAGGGCTATATAATCACACGTATCATTTGAGAGTATTCAGCAGACGTGGCTGCATTTTCATGTTTTCCCTCAGCTTGCAATCAGTGGCTAAAGGTGAACAGCTAGTCCTCTCAAATCAAAATATTGTTTAGTGTTAACAGCAGAAGCTAAACATAGTATTAAAGATAGAGGATTTTTAACATAGTAAAAGGCTTTGAAAGAATGCCTCCTATTCAGTGGAAATTAAAATCTTCCCCAAGACATCCACTGTGAATTAAGCCAAAGTATGCACAGAAAAACCCAAAATATCCCACAGAGCTGCACTGTAACCATCCATGGTCATACTCAGCATCAGTAAATTACTGCAAAAATTGTTTAAGGATTTAACAAAAGAGCACAAGTTTGTGTATAGAGAAGACTCAAAGCAGGGCTAGCAAAGTCAATACGGGGGAATTTATTGCTAAAGGCAGTAGCAAAAATGGTGAAAAATTAGCTTCTTTGACAACTTCTAAAAAAATTACCATGCTAGCCTTTGCAAAATCACGTTTCATGAAAAACATCCATGTCTCTACCAACCCATCTGTAGTTGGGCTTTCCATGGGGGCCCTTCAAATGCAGTAGGCCAGCCAAATGCAGTAGACATCAGCCACATACAAGACAGTAGATATGCTCATAATAGGATATGATCCATATGGAGATGCCGAGGTACAGCTGACATAGCTTTACAAGAAGCAAAACATGGCTCTGTGCTTTGCTCTCTCAGTTGAGACAGGTTAGAGGAAGACAGTACCATCAGAGGGGAACAGAGCACTCGTGCATTCGCATGTAAACAGTCGTTAATGATGAGACAGCACATAAGTATTGATCCATTTTTACACAACTTTATTCATCAGGATCATATGGAGGTGTTAAAAGCTAGATGTAGTGACAAATCGTGGTCCCAAAATAGAGCCTTAAATTTTTAGCAAGGTGCCTCCTCCCCACCATGAGGTCGAATATACCCGATTTGGATAAAGATGGAAGCTGCCACTTGGGTGTCTCTTAGCTGGYCCCAAGCACATGGTTTCAGTTATGCCCTTCATAACTGATTGAATTCCAGACCTGTTTGGATTTTGTTTCCAGCCTGGAAATACSATACATAAACACAATAATCACATTGGAAACAAATTCTGATGAACAAGTTTGTTTCCTGGTGAGTGGTTAAAGTGCCACCAAAATATTTGGCTGCCACTGTAAAGAAAGGGGTTTCCCCTCTATGCTGGGCTAGCTAAAATTGAAAGACAGCTTTATGGGTTCTTTCTCAATGTTTAAGTAAGGACATGTCAGAAAGTTCAGCYTAAAACAACAAGAAAACCCTCTCCATTGCAGCTTTCTGTAATTTCCATCTGACTGTTCAAGGCTGGTCCTCTCTCAGGAACATAAATACCCAAGGGAAGCTCTAAATATCCAGACATTACAAAGATATTTTATTTGCAAGAACATTATTCAGCTGATATTTTTGTATAGTAGACGAGACTAAACCAGGTCATTAGCTGCATAAACAACCCAGCTCTGTTTCAGTTTTGTCTCTACAACACTCTTACAGTTTACAACACTATTTCACTTTTGCCCCTGCAATTACACATCTCTTACCGTACTAAGCTAAAAAGCTGAATTATGTCAAGACACCAAACTCTGAGCCTTACTGCAGCTAGGAAAGAGCAAACATTAGAATAATTGAACTTGAACTCTATAGTGAGTAAATTAAAGGTAACACCTGCTATTTGACATCTGGAGTTTAAACTGTGGGGATTAGGAAAAAGCTAGCACCCTAATGCCCACTCCTTCCCTCAGCTACTCTGCCATGCTGAACAGGCTGCAATATGCACAACAAGCAGAGCTTTGCTACAGCATATTCAAATTCARTTTGCAAACCCTTGAGGAGGGACAGAAAATACATCATTCCTATGTGTACAAGCATTCTTCTTTATGGCTTTTTGGCCAAGTATGCCCATTTAAGACCTTTCCTTTTTGTTGCCAAAACAAACACAACTCCTGTTTATTAGGAGAGGAACAATCAAATTGCTTATTATTTAATTTTCACTGAATTTATCTGACCCTGCATAATGGCTTTAAAAAAAAAAATCCAGATAAAACAAATTATACCAGAGGATTCAAAGTGAAGAGATGAAATACAAGCTGGGCAGATGAAAGAAGAGTTTCAAAGCCAAGGTCAACATTGTTTTGAGAAATGCAGGAGAAGTCTAAGCTGTCTTCTCTTAACTGCTGCCCACTGCTCCCTTGCCTGCTCCCCTGCCCATCACAGATCCTTCCTGTTACAGCCTCAGACACAGTYCTGAATCTGGTCATTGGACTTAGGAGTACTGCAAAACCTCTGCAAGGACCAGTTAACATCCCAGTTGAGACCTACAGCTACAAGAGAGAGAATTTGTTCTCTTGGAAGCCCTTCAAATCCCTTCCTCTGCCCTTTTTTTTTCTTTGTCTTTTTTCAATGCAAAAGCAGTTTTCAAAAAACAAAGGGTCCAGTGAATGATTTAATAAATTCTGGATTAAGTAAAAACTGAACTRTGCCATACACTTAATTCAAACAGCTGGAAACAATCTCTCTCTCTCTTTTCAATGGGCTCTAAGAGGAGAGGAAGGAAGAAGAAGAAAAAAAAGAGGGAAGAGAAAGTGTTTTAAAGACAGCAAAGCTCTACTGCAGATTTCCAGAGAATCCATGGGGAAGTATATTCCCTAGAGAAAGATGAATGAATGGGGACTACACACAAAATAATTTTATGGTGCGTGGTAGGGGAGATGGAAGAAAAGGTGTTGGGTGACAGTGACAGAAGGAAATGCTAGAAACACAGAAAGGAAAGTGCCAGTGAACAAGAGATCACTCCTGTTAGAAGCTGACCTTCGGCAGGGCTCTGCAGAGCAGATGCAGCAATTCTTGCCTTGTCGATGCAGTGCTGTGTTTTGTAATTGGACATTGTTGGAGGGGGTTTGCACAGTGAGCTCTTTGTGRTGGTTTCTTTAACAGTCTCCCATTCTTCCCAGGGCTGCTTGCAGAGGCTGGAAGGGAGGCAGAGGGCAGGGGAAAATGGGAGAAACATTTCAGAGGGCTGAGAGACACCAAAGAATAACAGCAAAATAGATTTCCTCATGGGCTGCAGCGGCAAAAACATACACCAGAGGTTTAAGGGCTTGGAAAGTTGAAACGGAGGATTTAAATTCAAGGGAAGATAACATTTTCTTTTGGGAGCTCAGAATATTTACATTCCAGTTGTAGCTGTGAATGGGCCTGGATAACCCGCTGCCCCGAGCACCCCTCCATCTTCTCGTGCTGACAGGCTCAGCCTGTGCCAGGCAGGAAGCTAAAAACTTTCATTTGTTTTCTGATCCGCTGTCACCTCTCTCCTGAGAAAGGCTGTATGCAGGTAAATCACWCTGCCAACCTCTTCAATAGAAATGCATTATCTTTCCTAGCATTTGACAGCCCARTTTCCCAAAACATAACTGTACTTCYAYGCTGGTTCAATTCCTTCCATTTTTTTCAGATCTTATTTCAGTGAAATTGGAGAATAACAGAGGCCTAAGGGCCCTATTAGACGTGTTCACCTTCAAGGAGAATTTGAAAGAAAGGAATAATCCTGCTACAGACTGCTGGGAGTTTCTTCAAGAAACCACACACATACACACCTACCGCATTTAGGTCTTGCAATTGTTCAGACCCCATTATTTTCATCCTTGATAAACTTTGTGAGACATTTTGATAGTAACAGCTGAACTCTGAGTTTCTTGCTCCCTTTTAAGGCATCTATGCTCTCTGATGCCTTCTCCCAGATTACCATCTCTAAATAAAGAAAAACATTCAGAACAACTGCAAGAAAAAAAATTGGAAAGAGATGCATAGTTTCCAAACCCATCTCTTGCATCACCAATAAATCACCATCAACAGCTCTTTTAATATTTTTTTTTTAAATCTCAGGATATCAGTCAGTCCCTCCTGAAGACGAGGACAGAAAGGTAACTCCAGCAGAGCATCACTACAAGTGTCACACCTTCAAAAAGAAGTTTCACTGATTTTAGACAACTCCCATTTCCAAACACCAGTAGAGGACATGCACATAACCATATAACCTGTCATGACCCAGAAAACGCTTTGCTTGCTTCCTCAATTCTTTGTTCAGCCTTGTGCTTGTGACTTTTACCTCTTCATTTGGATAATGGCAACTGTTCCAAGTGCAAATCCTTGCATCCACCCATATTACAGCTGCTTAAAGATGTGAACTTGGGATGCAGTCATGGGCCGATAGAGCCTGCTGCTGTATCATCGGGGTCTGACATGCAGTGCCATGGTCCCAGCCGTCACATGCAGCCCGTTGCCTGGTCTGTTGATCTGCGAGCCTGTACTATGTGGCACACGCGACTGAAACCAGAGACAATTGTACTGAGGATATACCAAAATCCACACAGAAGCTAGTCTGGTACTGTGGCTCCTTATAAGCAAATCTGCACCATCAGGTGTGTACTATATGATCAGGTGCATCAAGTACCAGGCCAACAGCAAAGTTTCAAGGTCTGCACTAGGGAGACAGTCTGCTAAAGCAATAGTCCTTTCATGCCAAGTCCTGATTTCTTACAGGAATGCCTTGTTCGACCTTATCCCATTTGGATACCACCTGCCTTTAATTATTCTTTCCTTTCTGCAAGTAAAAAATGGCAAGTTGTATTCCTAGCAAACATCAGATCTACTGAAAATTTCAATCTTATAATCCCAAGATTTAGTCAGCTTCACCAAATAGTACCAGCTGAGGGGAAAAGACACAAATATGGACATAGTAGTGCCAGTTCCCCTTTTGTATTTGTACACATCTCGCTCAAGGAAAAGCAAACACAAGGCAAGTGATTGGGGTTCAACACCCTTCTCTGTCCAGGTTCCCAATGCCTGTGTTKAAGGCTGTCACCGTGACCAGCCAGGAGTGCCTCTATACTCACATGCTCAACAGATCTTCCACTTGGAAATCKTCCATGTTCCAGCAGGAAGAAACTGTGTTCTTCCACTTAAATAAGTTATAGCCTGATGGTTAGAGTACCTGCTTGGATGCAGGAGATACAGGTTTGAATCTTTTCAGGAAAAGATTCTCTGCTTTTCTTTACTTAGACCCCAAGCATACCAAGTATTTGCAGTAAATTAAGTTTATTAAGGGATGGTTACATTCCAGAGAGAAATTGGAAATACTGAAATGTAATTTGATTCAACTAGATAWCGAAACCTGGGCCAAGAATAAATAGCCAAGCAAGTGCTGAGACAATCCGTCTATTTAATCCATCCAGTTCCCGATTAAAGCGCCTTGKTTTTTTTCTTCTACTTCCAACCCATTTTCTTTCTCCACACCCTTCTCCCAGTTCCCTCCTGATTTCTTCTCATTCTTTCAGCTTCCTCCCCAGGAAGCTGGGCCAGGCCATTGCAGCTGGCAGCAACGGGCTATATCCCACCGCTTTGATGCAACTTGCTGTCCTGTTAACAGCTCGGGGTACCCTCATGGATCTACYGGACTAATGCAAAACCTTGACCTGCTGCTTCCCTGAAACAATTCAACATTTAAGCAGCAGAAACCTCCCATTTCATTAGACATYGCAGTATTTTTTTTACAGGGACTGATGTCAGTTTGAACATGTGGCAATTGGAAAGACAACATTTGTACTCTGGGAACAGCAAAAGCTGTTTCCTTTGCTTTGTAATTAGATCTTCAAGTTGGCCTAATCCATGTGCTGCATAAAAAGGCAGCCTCAGTCACTCCAGTTGGAAAAAGAGACTGTCGAATTCCTCTAAAAGGTTTCCTTAAGCCTGTTTTGTGGCAYATACTCCAAAACTTACCAAGTGGATCACATATAATTGAAAGGAGTCCAGCAGGGTTAAACACTGGCTGTGGATGACGTGAGAATGGGCATACCTTCTGCAGCTCTGGAATGGGAATGTTATGAAATATTTTGAATCCAAAAGCAGGAATCACCTGCACCTTCAATCATAGTTAGGGTCAAAGTAATTCTCGGGAAGTTAGATGSTTCTAATTCTTCCCATTATGCTTTGCATGTCCACCCAGAAGTGTACGTAAGCTCCCTTTACCCTGTAAGTCTCAGCGTTCCAGCAGCCTGTTGAGTGGAAACAGGAGAATCAAGGGGYCTGTGGGTGTCTCAGTGTCTCCTAYGCAAAGTGTGGATAATGGTGCTAGCCTCTTTTGAGAGCTACAATGRAAAGTGCCACACGAGGACATTACCTAACAGAAGACAAGTACTTTCTAAAGTTTTTTCCCATATTTTACAGGAAAAATATGCCTGTAAGATCTGGCCTGAAAAAACTTTTTAATTCCAAGTTTGCTATGAAATACAGAAAAAACATTGCACAAGCCAATTCTCCCATTTTGTAAAAATAAATCTCAGTATTACTAAGATCCACATGGACTACATTTTCTCCTGGGCCATTCTTCCCCCAGTGGGAACTAAAACAGATTTCTAAAATTCTCCCAGCAGGAAACATTCTGTGATGTCTCTACTCCACCACAGCACCATAGCATCAGAAACCGTACAGTTCTTGTGCTTAATTTTGTTCTAACAAAGTTTATTTATGGGCCATCTTATTTTCATCAGCACAAGAAAGTCCTTGAGAGCAGCTCTGCATTGAATTTCTTCATTGGCAAATTCAGTTTGAGATTACCCCCTTCCCACYCCAATCAATTGTTTCTAATGTCCTAGGCAGAAGGTTTTTTTACCTTCAGTTGTGGCAATGCAATTCTTGATTAGATTGCACTTTAAACTAGGTCTGTGAAGTGATCTGCAATTAACTAACTTAATGTATGTACCAGTGCATAAACCCATACCACTTCTCTTTGTAATTCCCTTCYCCCTCCCACACACATCCCTGCATTGTTTTGCTGACCTAGTTTAGAAAACCTCTGCTCCCAAAAAGTTATTCAGTACAAGTGAGTACAAATTTAGCAGGGTGACAGTGTGTGGAGCTGGGAACTGTTTTTATTGTGAGCTTTCCTATGATAGGAATCTTAACAGCACACCATTAATTTGAAATTATCCTTAAGTTCTGAGTCACTTTGAGAGGTTTTGTGTGGATGTATAATGTCTTGGGTTGTGGGCACACAAAATAAGTAATTACTTATTCCTCCTTATTAAGGCACAGAAATAAGAATGAGTACTTATGCTTTGACTATTTAGCTGAAACATTTTGAGAACTGTAACCAACCTCRGACTACAATTAATCCAACCTCAGAGTACAAAATATTCATAGTTTTCCCTAAAAATAAGGTGTCTGTTTTCCTCAGAAAGTTGAAACTTCAATTAGAGGCTGAAAACTTTCAACTGAAGTTCTTAATTTTAAGTTCTGCTTCAAAATATATGGGTCTTCTCAGAGAAGTATTTTCAGTGCTTTTCAATTATTTGAGGAAAAAAGTTTCASTGGAAAAAATGTCCGACTAGTGCCGGTAATTACACAATCTGTCATTAAAAGAATGCAACATCTGCCATCCATAGCACCTTATAACCATGATCTAGTTTCTGCTTAGGAAAAAAGTCATTGTGACAGATGCAGTGGCAATGTACGCCCCCCGCCCAAAACAACACCATCTTTAGGTAGATCAAGAGATGTAACAGCAGCACTTGTTGCTATGCTGCTGATGCACAGGAAGAAGTATCTCTGAASACCCTTTTTGCCTTTATCAGGAGGTTTTACAGACAGCTGCTCGTTATTGTCTGCAGATACCATTCCATGAATAGGGGTACACACTGAAAAATAAGTTTTTACTTGCCTTATTTCCTACTCAAAAAGAAAAAAAAAAAAAATCACAGGAACTCAAGGGAACACCTCCCAGCCACCACAGTACGGGCTTAAGACAATGTCTAATTTTACCTGCACCATTCATATCGTGAGTTGATTTCATCTGAAGTGAAGTAAAATAAAGTTTAAAACACCCAAGCCTGTTGTCCTGTATCACAGTACGTTGATACGCATTGTACAGCACTGCCTGAGTAGCAGGTTTTAGATCAGAAGCCAGGAACCTTGTTCCAAAGAAATAGGCAAAACATACCTAATCAGACAGCATGAGTTAAGTTTGGGGGGTTGATCTGTTTTGTTTTTAAAAAACTTCATGTAACTATTTAGTTTGCTTCAGATCTATGGAAACCAGAGGCCAGCCAGCAGAACATCAAGAAGTTAAGCACTGATTTCAACTCACTTCCAGCAGCTGAGGGTTTTGTGAAGAACATTCCCCCGCTCCCAGTTTGTCCTGGGGTACGAATCTCATTAGCTCAGTACCACGAGACCACGGAGTGAAACAGAGCATAGCTTCAGAAACTGCCGCAAGGCACTCTAAGAACCAGAGCAAATTAGTGCAAACGATGGGAGGACAGTTGCCAAAGCAATCTTTGCAGTTGTTCTGACTTTGGGTGGCAAGAGAATGGGGGTGTTGTGCCACAGCCTGCAGCTTCACACAATGTCAAGGGGAAAAGATTAGCTCATCTTTCAGCGACAGACAGGAGCTTGGCCTGTGTTTTTTCACAAACATCACCTTTCCCAAGGGAGAAAGAATTTAAACCCTTGTCTGTCTCAAGCAATAAGTGTCAGTTATCAAATGCAAACCCGCCTTCCAGTCAGCACTTCCCCAGAATGACAAGCAGCTGGAGGGAAGCAGCACAATGACCCATTGAGTATGAGAAAGAGAAAGCTTTTTGCCACAGGGCAGCGTTACAGGTCTTTCTGAAGCTTAAGGAAAGGTAATTAGAGGTCTTGTATAATCTGTTCCCGTCACGTTTGGGCTGTAATGGAAAAAGGACCTCCACAGCTCTTCTAAGAAATTTAACATACTGCTGGCGACTCTCTTTACTTTAAACATATGGCATTTCAGTGTAGTCCCCGGTCATGAATAGTGTGCAAAATACTTACAGCACTGGATAACTTTCAGTACAATGGCTTTGCAGTTTTTGTATTTCGAATACACATAAAAGTTTACTCAATTTAATACCTTTTGCCATCAAAAAAGCTGAACAGCTTTCAGCCAAATCAAACTTAGAGTAGAAGATATGTGAAGAACATTTGCCTGCACTTGTGATGGAAAATTAAATATTGTTAACCCAATTGTGACTGTTTTGGTAAAGGTACTGACAAGAAACTCCAAACAAATAAGCCTGGTTCAGAATCTCAGCCTGGATCTAYTGGAGTAAGCATCTAAAATAAAGTTGCAAACTGATGTGAAAAACARACAAAAGCCAGAGCC
This sequence comes from Oceanodroma leucorhoa, assembly GCA_030449065.1. Taxonomy (NCBI): domain Eukaryota; kingdom Metazoa; phylum Chordata; class Aves; order Procellariiformes; genus Oceanodroma; species Oceanodroma leucorhoa. The sequence goes on from JASVER010000051.1 coordinate 2,354,762, forward strand.
ACCTCAAAAMTCCCTGCCATAATCAAAGTGTGTAAAAGTTATCATAAAAGGAAAAGTTGACCCARAATAGGAAGATGTCAATCACAGTGGGAAAGGCAGTTTTCCTATGATGAAAACAGTAACAAAAAAGAAGAGGCGACAAACTGATGAAAGCAGCAAAACTGAGGAAATCATTTTGGAGAGATGGTTTATGGCATGCTGAAAGATATCTGCAGGCTCAACATGTATGGGGGGGGAGACCGATGTGTTTCCTTAAATATGAAGGCAAAGGGAAGAGGAACAAAAGAAAAAAAAAAAGAAATTAAAAAAAAAAAAGACAGAAAACATGGAGCTAGTGGCTTTCAGTGTTTCCCGCAGAAGTAGTGGCCAGTACTGTTCAAATGACAGATCCCTCTCAAGAGCTTTTAAACACATTGGAAGTGACTACCTCTTCCCAGGAACTCAAAGTCTAAGCAGACAAAGAACGGGGTGGAAAGGGGAATAATTATCCAGAATTCGTAGATGGGAAACAAAGGGACTAAGTTACTTGTCACACAATACCTTGTGTTTCAAATACCTAATCCCATAGTCTAAGCAATAAAGACCACCCTTTCTCTTGACAGTGTATTTTTAATTGCACACAATCCAAAGGAAAGGAAGGCTCTATCACTGAGAAGTATTAATCCTCCTAATTAAGTGGAGTAGTTGGAAAGCAGTTAAGAAAACAAGTGAAAGAGTRAAAGGAAACTAACTGAATAACATCAGAAATAAACACTAGACTTCCTGCTAAATATGACACTTCCATCAGTCAGAGGCCCCAGCAGAGTGCAGTGCCGGAGACAGACTGGTATTTCTTGAGGAACATTAAAAGCCTGAGAAGCAYTTTAAGCCGTACAGTATATAATAGCACCATGGAGCCCCACTGGAGCAGGGTACAGCAAGCGGGAGGTCTGAATTGTATCCCTTCAGCCGCCACTGTCTGAAGTAATTTCAGGCTACTTACTTGGCTTAGCWTCTTCAGTAGAAATGACCGAATTTGAAAACTCATCTTAAAATAAGCATCTAAACTGGAGACATTAAAAATCAGTAACCATTTTGTAAATGCTTTGCCCTTTGGTTCTGCATCCCAGTCCATAAGTTAAGAGAATGGAAACCACCATCTTTGTAAAGTAGTCAGACATCTCTGATGCCATAAGCAACAGTGTGATGCTCTCTTGTAATTAAGATACTTTTAAAGCTCCATTATTAGCGTACTTGCAGATCAGCAGCTGTATTGGCAAGTCACAGGTATGTTACGTATCAGTACTAAGGAGATTTTCCTAACCTGAACAGGAATAAGTATTTTAACAAGCATGTTCTATTGACAGTTTTTGTGACTTTTCCTCTGCAACTACAAAGTGCTTGGGATTTCCTCCTAGTAGTAAGTATTCATGATGCCTTAGCAACAATTTGGGTCTACTTCTCAATGTTAAGCTCACATTTTCAGGTCATGTACTTAGTCTTCATTGCATAGTTATCAGCCTTTCTGCTCTCATATTTTGCTTTTCTTTTCCTCCTTCCTTTCTTTCAAGCCTGGTTGAAGCTTTACTTTTTCACATTTGTCCTTTTTCTGTTATACTWCTTGACCTCTACAGCAGCTTTTCCCCACTCCTTCTGGACTCTGCACTTAAGGTCATTGAAGACAGCTCTACCACCGCCAGTTACATTCTGGAATTATTTATTTTACAAGTTCCCTTTATCTCTCTCCCTCCTTCGTTTATGATGATACATATATATTCCTGATAGTTTTAACATTTTGACCATGAATAAATTCCTAGCCTCTTCCATAGTCAAGTTCTTGAGCTCCTCAAACACACAACTTCATTCCCTACTTCTCTTGTGTATCTATCTCTGTTCTTTTAAAACCAGCTCAGACTTGCTTTTGCTTCTTATATTATATCCCAAGTCACTGAGAAAATGAAATTGGTTGGAAACCTTTCTGCAGAAGGCATAAAAGCCTTTAAGTCCTCCATTCCTAAATTCAAACAATGGAATAAGAAAAGCCCTGTTGCTTCAACACTGTACAGGCAGCAATTCACAAAATTACAACWGTGTATGAAGGTCAGTAACGCAGTCAGTCCTCCTCAGCTGGAATTCCTGACATACAGAAGCTATTGTCCATCTGAAATGAGTAGAGGAGAGTTACTGAGGATTTCTTCCTCTTTCTGAGTAAACAGGGTCAAACACGACATCCAAGAAAACCCCCAAGGCAGCAAAACAAAAAGTAATTGTGTTCTTCTAGGCCAAATATGGTCATAAGGAAAGGAGGAAAAGGCCTTTTGACCATGTGAAGAGAGAGTTGTCAGAGACAACTTTTATTTTATTGTGATGATATTTCAGCACAACTGTATGCCCTGCATTTCTAGAGAGAAAAAGAATAAAAATTAAAAAGCAACAATAATTGCCAAAGAACTGAAGTTGAACAAACAAAATACCAATCAGCTTCCTGAGAAATGGACTTCAGTAAACTTTTTACTTAATCCTCTGAACTTTTAGAGTGAGAAAGACAGGGGGCAAAAAGTCTCCTCAACTAAAGCTTTCTTAAGGATAGACTTTTCAATCCAGTGGTCGAAGTGCACAGAGTATATTAAATCAAAATACTTCATTTAACCTCAGAGACTTGGTTTCATCAGTACCTCATAAGTCTTTTCTTTCAGAATGTGTAGTTTTATATTTGAAACTTTATTATAAAATGAAGTYTCAAAATATTGTTTTGAAAATAACAAATGTTTTCTAAAACAGAAGTTACATGAATATCTTTGGCTTTCCCCATCTGAAGAGATAAGCAGGGAAAGAAGATTCTGTGTTCATTACAACTCAGCACTGAMATGAGGAGCTGAGATGATCAGAAAACACATTTTTCCATACACTAAAAAAATTTTGTAGCTGAAAAGCTAGTGGAATTGTGTAACACTAGAGTCACTACTGAAGAARCACACAGCTTTCTATCACTAGTATTTAGTTTAGATTTTTTTTTTTTTTTTTTACATGCTGTTATTAAAAAAATGATCTTTGGGAGATATGAGATGAATTTTTTTTTTCTTACTGAAAGTGAATTTAATTGGTGAGGCATGAAAAGTTCAAATTGCAGTACGGCATTAGCRAAAATTTAAATAGCATCTTCTAGCATAATGCCATTTCAGAAAGTAGTACTGYGTTCCTCCCAGGAGGGCTGACATTTAAGTATTTATAGGACCAAATGCTAATGACAGAAGATTTACTTGACCTTCTCTTCCTGCCAATAGAGGATACAGCTCTATAACATCTCTTCTAGTATTTTGACTGTGCTTCCTTTTAAGTGACACAATAGTTTTAGGAACTCATCTTCCAAAATTCCTTGGTACCCCTGAGAAAAAATCTTATCCTAAAATTGAGACAAATTGAGACAAATTAAGACTGAAGTATTGTACATATTCAACTGGCAAGACACAGAAGATGTTGAGCTAGCAATTCTTCTCTGCTGGAAAAGCTTTGGATTATCACTACAGGAAYGGAAAGTTCACCACATAGGGGAGGAGTTGTTTAAAGTGAACTGGCATGATTTGATGACTTAGAGCATGTTGGATAAACAGCACCTTACAAAATGAAGTTTTGCCTACACATACCAGTTAAAGTGATACAAAAACCTTTTTGTATCAATATGTTATCCCTTTCTTTCCCYACAGGAGAGGCATAGAAACAGTCAGCTGTTAGTAATAGTGATATTAGTATCAGTCCTGCTGATACTAATAAAACATTAATATACATAATCTGAATTTTTCTTCAAAACACTGATTTAACACAGTAGTTTTTACTTTTCTTTACTTGTCCCTGTAGGAAGTAGGAATCGACTACTACTGAAGCCCTCTGATATAACTATGTTAAGTACGGTAAAAAGGACATCAAGTACCTGCAAGAACCACAGCTGACAACAGGACAGATTAGAGCAAGCAGCTAAAGAACTACTTSCCCTCTCTGATCACATCTGATCCCTCCTTGCTTTCTTCACTGAGGTCTTCATCAGCACGATGCTGCTAAGCTTTCCTCAAAGCAACAACAAACAAAGCTAGAAGAGTGCTTAAACACCTTTTTACCATTCAAAGCAGCAAGTTAAGCCCYTAAATATCTTCAGGGCCCTGAACCTCCATTCAGAGAGAGGCACTCAGCAACACCTTATTCAGCTGAGACCACTATTCCCTCTGGGTTAACTGGAGTTTTTACGGGTCAAGTCACAGCTATATATAGAAAAACTTGTTAATTTATTGTTCTTGAATAACATAATCCTACAAGGCTCTAAGTATGTTTCTCATTAGAAGTGACATTTGAATTTCAGAGTGGTGGATGATGTTATTTTGTTTCCTGTTTTATTTTTATAGCCATTTCCAATTAGCTGTTTGTTAAATTGATTTTAGTGCTTGATGTATTCTGTATTTAAGCAGGACAGTATGTGTTGTTCCTTAGATGTCATTTCATGTAACACCTTCTGAAAGAAATTCACATATAACCTATCCACTGTTAATTCTAAAGACAAATAGAATATATTAATCAATGCCAGAGRCAAAAGAACTCAACAGAAACTAACTGGCTGCATTATGGAACAAGTGATTGCTCCATAATACCCTGCACATAGAAGGTGAGCTTTTATGTCTCCTGGCAGTCCTCATAAGTGGACTTTTAACATGACAGACAGAACGTCAAAGGGTTTCAAATGATTAAAGGCAAGAACAAATCACAATTCTTCCTCCCTCCCCTAAAAAGATTAATGTAAAGCACCTTGGGATTTGTCTACATGAAAAGCTTCATATAAAATAATTGTTGTAAAAATACTTGCCAGCATTTGTCAAACGCTGTCCTTTGAATAGTTGACATCTCTATTAARACCTCTTTCAATTAGTATTCCATTCAGCATTAGTAAATGGTAAGTGTCAAGCAGTCACAATAGAGTCCCAGCTGATGCAACTAAAAAAGAATCTAATGCAAATTCCAGCAGGCTTCAGATGTAGTTTTAAAACACTTTCCTTAGAGACTAGCTTTTTATTTGCTGACAGATGCTTTTGTAGACCTGCTAACTTTTGAAGCCAGCAAACAGTAATTACCCAGGCAGAGGTTGCATCAGCAGAATAAGCACAGCAACAATGAATAAGGCCGTATTTTGAATGAAATTTGAGCACATTTGCCAATATCAACAGGTACCACACCATTGTTTCTTGGAGATTCATCTGCTTGTGTAAGCTGTCCCAGTTCTCTCTGGCAAAAAGGAAAAGCTGCTTTCAAATTTCACTTACATCAGCACCAATGAAGAGTAACACCACAAAAACAGAATTAGTTCCAGTTTCTGTCAAGATTACTGAGGTTGAAGCCCTTGAAATTTAAATTTTCCAGTCAGTGAAATGAAGACAGTAAATAATACTTGCCTACCGTAAGAGGGAATTGGGCTGACACTTTAACATTTGCTCAGTGCTCAAAAAGTTCTAGCTCAAATTAATCCACATATTCTAAATTTGCCTCAAGTTCATCCCATGCCTAATGCCAGTGATTTCAATCAACTTACACCAAAAGATGTTTGGTCAGCCTTTTTTTGCCTCGAGCACACTGTATTTTCTGCTGCATGGCCAAATGCAACACAGATGGCTTCCCTGGCATGCAGCCAGGCAGACACAGGTCTTCCTACCTGGCAGCAAATCCCCATGCCAGTGCACCGCTCAGTGGCCCGAATGTATCTTCATATATGAAAAACAAGAAACTACATGGAACCCAAGCTAAATTTCATTTCCCTTCCCACTTGCCAGCCTCCAGGAGCAAAGAATTTTTGCTTCAGGCATTTTAATTAATGCTTCCCTTCTACAGCTGCCCTGTGTTAGCACTGGACCCATCATATGGCTTGCAACACACCTGTAGAGCCAAGAACTGTAGCCATGAAACACAGGAATGTGTCAAACTAGAAAGGGTGAGGAAGGAAGATGGTTGCTGGTGAGGCTTGGTCAAAGCAGACAAAAAAGTTAGGCTGCATTTTCCATYGCCAGTGCATATAAGCACTGTCAACAGAAGTGCAGAAAGGAATGGGAATCCAGAAATTTGCATTCGGAAGTTTAAGAAAAAAAAAATCCATATATGACTTTTGTTTAAGTCACAAAACCATATTCAAAAATATAATTTTCTTTATAAAACTGTAGTCTTGAATACCACCATTAGCTGTTGCTGAAATCCCCTGTCAATGCCCCAGTTTACCRCTTCAACATTCTATGTATGCTTTAGCTTTACCTGCACTTCTGTGCATTACCAAAACACTTCAGTCKTGGTATTGAGTTGCCAACTCTGCTCTGCCTGTGCTTGAATGAGATCCCAGTTCTGCATAACTCTCCTGTTTGACCATTGTGGTATGTTCAGGACTCATAATACAAAAAAGTCTCTGACAGAATACACTAACAACCGTAAGTATCTTTTAAAAGATAAGCAGAGAAAGAGGTAATGTTCTCTCTTCTCATGTACAGCTTCCTAACCTTTAGGAGGCAAACCAAGGGTAATGCTCAGGAAACATCTCTCAGAGAGACATAACTATACAATTATAGGCTATTCCTATACTGTTTTGGAGGTGTGCTTCATTAGCTTATCTAGAAAATTATTAAGAGTTAAGAGATTTGATGCTACAGTAACAGGGAATAGTCAGTAGAAATATAGTATCTATCTTCAATAGGTTGCCAGTTGAAACCAATAGCCATGTTTAGTTTCTTTCCCCATCAAATGGGAGAACAAGCCTATTACAATGTTTTATTGTAATTTTATGAAGAAAGTGACATGTGTTGGGGATTAACATTAGTGAAAGAGAATCAAAACCTCATAATTTTGGAACAGAGTGTCCTGGAATGCAAGAGAAAAATCTAGACCTAAAATCAAGATTCATTTTCGCAGGAAGTATTTCCCATTTTCTGCCAAAGATGACAAAAAGAAAATAGCAGATTTAATGAAAAATAAGCCGAAGCCCACAATCTCAGTACAGAATAGGGACATGGATGATACCTAAAAGTGAATTACAACCTTTTGGCTAAGTTGTTATTCAAAAGAGGCCACACATGAAGCAACCACACRAGAGCTGGGAGAGCAGCGCTGCAGGAAGCAGATGCATTGAGAGGGTGAGACATGGAGGAGGGCTGGAACTTTTCACTGAGGCAAAAATACTGAACACCAAGCTGCCTCTGCAGCTGGGCTGGTGAACTCCAAAATGTAACAATATATGGTCCTATTTGTAGTACCAGGCCTTTAATAAATTGGGAAGCACATGAAAAAAGGTAATGCATAATTAGCATAATTAACAACAGAATTATGACAAACTCTAGCTGATTGTTGAGACATCCCTTGCTTAATGGAAGGTACTGCTTCCTCAAGCATCAGACATGTCTGCATTTCAACCCAGGTGGTCATACTTTAGCCAAGGCCACTAAGCAGTAGAATTTTACCACAAAATGCTGGAAGGATTTATCTTAAGAGCACGCYGAAGTCCCTCCACCCTCAACCAAAACAGTTTTACATATCCCAGTCCTTTTTTCCTACAAAAGTCCTTTATTTTTCTCATTCAGAGCAAGAGCTTCAAAGAAAGGGCTGGACCCACAGATACAAAGAATATTCAGAGCTGTAATGAGGGGTTTTGCCATAGGGCCAGTATTTTTTAAACAAGGAGTTTAAATTTCTCATGGGCCAATTCAGAAATCAGCCAGTGAATACTTGAGTTGGGAAAACCTCAAATTACTCCACAGCTGTCTACACACAGTTCTTTGAAACAGCTAGTGTAGCCTAGTTTAATTCAATAGAAGAGAAGCTCTGCATGTCAGTCCATGCACGTATTAACCTACTATACTTTATAAACTGTCCCCACAGGTTAACTTTTTTAAAATAAGATTTTATACCGTGAAGAATGTCCATCCTTCCACCTATCTCCCTTTCCCATAAATTGCACAAGGCTCCAAAATAAATCATCAACCCACAACTCTTACATGTCCGCTTCCAGTGCAAAATTGCTTCAACGCTTCACCAGGAGAAGAGATGAGAACCAGGTTTCTCCAGCCACGCAAGAGCTTCACCTTGAGACTGGGACTGCAGCATCCATAAATCTTGCCAAGCGCATAGGGAACCTACAGAGGCCGTGGGGAGACCCACGGGGGGCTGCCCCCGGGCCCCCGGCCCCCGGCCCCCGGCGCGGAGCCGACCCGGCGGCGGCGCAGACGCTGTCCGCCCCCGCGGTGCTGAAACGAGGAGCGGGACGGGGCTGACGGACCCGAAGCCGTGAGACGTGAACCCCTTGATGGACAGTCAGGGAGCGGTGGCTTCCCCCGGGTCCCCTGCCAGGCACAGCGACCTCCCGAGGTACCAGAGCCCGGTGTCCAGTTTACTCGCCACGATTTAAAAACAGCTGTAGTCCAAGCATGTACTTTTCCACAAAGGAAGCTGCTGAGATGAGACGAGATCCATTTTTTTTCTGTCCTATCTAGAAAAGGATCCCAGTGAATTGTCACAAGAAGTAGAAAACTGCACATCGGAAGCTTCATCTGTATCCTAAGCTATCTAGCGCATCTGAAGCTCCCATTTTGCCCCGGTCCTGCACATTTTTTGAGAGCAGAGAACCAGTCACAACATCAGAATGCACTTTCAGTATGAAAATTATCTGTGTCAGCTTTAACAGGTGACACTTGAGATGAAGCTTTAAGGACCATATGAGCCTCAGTAAAGGAATGAAACAGTCTATTTGTCTTGAGACATCTTTAACATGAGAAAAGCAGAAACTACGAGTCAGTCCATCTTTTCGACTACGGTTCATACTGTAACACTAGTAGTAGAAGTTATGGATATGCTACCCAATTTACCGAAGGTCTTAAGGAATCTTATCACAAGCATCTAGAGTTAACAGAAAACAAGCATTTTTATTGATTGGCCTAAAACCCTAAGTTGTTTTCATTCCAGGTCTGGACAAAGATTTAAAGTTTTTCTCTACAGTTGGAACATCTGTCGGACTAAACATGAGCAAAACTCAAAAATAAAGGATGGAAAAATCAGATCAAAGAGATATACTATGCAGTTTTAAAATGTACTTATGTTCACTACAGTGAAAGCACCAAGAGGCTGACCAAGCACAAACCCTTTGACACTGCAGCAACTGTAGTTTAAGGAAAAGATTCATTAAAACTGTTCACRGAAAATTCACATCTGCTAACAGTGATAAAAATAGAAAGGCAAGAAACAGCTTGTTCTGTGGTCTTTTACWGTTCACCAGCCAAACCCTCTGTTGTTCAAATAACTTCTCTGAACTCTGCTTTTAAGCTGGATTGTATATATTCTTATATCACAAGTATACCAAGAGCCTGTTTTCAGTATGATTTAACGTAACCAGCTGAGCATATATACTAGCCTATGCGCACTGCTGATAGGTTTCTCTTGCTTGTGGGCTCTTCTGTTGAGAAGAGCTTTAACCATGACATCATCACATAGTTCCATCAACTTAACAGAACAGGATCCCCTTTTCTTTTTCCTGCTCCTTATGGTTCTTTGGCACCACTTCCAGGAGCTTTAAACGCAATAAGTAAATCTCAAAAGACAGCAACTCCTTGAGAGACTTAAGCCACTGAAATTAGAATTGCTGAAGAAACAGAATAGGTATTCTAAATATTTTTTCCTCTCCAAAGAGAACAGAGCTTGATCTCCTGCTGTGGTAACCACATGCTAAGAACTGTGATAAAGACATCTGTTATCTGACAGATTACATTTGCACCCACTTTTATTAAAGTCTTTCTCCAGAAATTTTATGTTCTCATTACTGTACTACCTGAACACCTGTCTCCACAGAATTAATCCTTGCAATGCCATGAAAAAAGGGCAATAACAAAATTTCCCAGCATCTTACACAGCTGCCAGAAGCATTTCATGGAAACAAAAATTCCTTATGAAATGCCATTGAAACAGACTCTTCTCCCTCTCCAAGAATACACCATTTTGTAAAGCAAAGGCTTCTCAGGTGCAAAACAGCATTTCTAGTCATATATATATATATATATATATATATATATACATGCAGATCAGAAAGGATAAGTGACAAGTGATTATGGCACATGTCTGACATGCTAGTGATGTAGCACATTTTCAAATCTGTAGAGAATTTTTTTTTTATTTGAACCTTAGGACTAGAATCACGGTCCCAGAGATGAGGAAGATAGTTCTTAAGAMGACCCTCGATAATCCCACATACTTTCCCACAATTCTCAATCCCACTTGAGAATTCTTGCAGGAAAGGATACAGAGAGCTGTACATAGTGTTAGACAATAATTTCTGTTCAGGCTTGGAGGTCAGAACTGTAGATGCTGTGAAGAAACAAAGCCCCTTTGAAGATGGTGTGGTACACAGAGTCAACAGAAYGACTTTTATCCCAGTGTGCCGCTGACTTGACTGACATTTTATATCAAGTCATTTCATCTCTGTGCTTTAGTCTCCCATTTGCAAAACAGAAATGAGACATTTCATTAAGAATAGTCTGAAGACCTGCAGATTTTACTGTAGTCTTAAGTTATTGTCCCCAGCTGCACTTTATTTTCTCTCATTTGACCGCACGTACAAGTAAGACACCGTAACAGACTGAACATGAACAASCTGCTTTCAATGTGGTTAACCAGGTTACTTTAGATCACCTTCAGCAGCACATCTGACTGTGCCCCAAAATGTTTGCTTGAGAAAACTTAAGACCTTACTCATGTTCAAATCAGCACTTTGCCCTCCCTTAAATGGTCGCTAGAGGCACTTGCTGCTACTGGCTGAGCCGGGTTTTCTGCACTGCAATGGATGGGTTTTTCAAAATTATCCCTGTGAGTCTTTTYCACAAAGAAATCCTACACTTTCAGAATTTTTTTCCTGTGTATCTTTACTTTCCTTCATAACACTAGTAGTAGCTACCTCCCTGTATACCAGCTAAATAGTTTATATACCCTGTTTTTTTTTTTTATTAGGCTTTCCAATACCTCTYAGGTGTTACAGGCTGTCCCTAACCACAGATATTTTTTTAATTTCTCTGAATGATCAACCCCTTCATCCTCGTGTTGGTTCATTTTTCCACAATACTTTAATTACTCAGCAGATAATCTGGCAAACAARTTCCTGGACTATATCCTGGGTGTGCTACCCCACAGCAAGAGAGAAGCTGGAAAGCCAACAATAATAATTGTTTTTCCACAGGAAAGATATCAACTGGAAACCAAGCCTGTTGTTTTCTGATAAGCATCAGTAGCTTCTCACCCAGAAGTAAGGAGTTCTATGGGACTTTATCTACACTACTGCAAATCACTCACTTTATTCCAAATTAGTTTTGACTGAGAAAATTAATCCTTTAAAGATAACATTTGTGGTCATAACCACATACTTTCTGGGACCCCACACATACAAAGTTCTTGTGGCTTCCTTTAAATAAGTGTCCTCAGTGTAACTCCTAACTTGGGCAGTATTTACGCTGCTCAGGCAGCAAAAGCTGCATTTGCCAAAAGGGCTACAAAATAGCCGAACAACATTGCCTGTTAAAAATTATGATCAGCTTGATATTGCATGCTTTTTACAGGCCTTCAAAGCTTGAAGACATCTCAAGAGGTGGCCATATAAATAAGCTGGTGGTAGAAAAAGCTATAAATAGCTATTCCTATCTGGGGGGGTGGGGGAGTGGGTGGTGTTGCTTCTATTGTTTTCCCTTGAGAAAAAACCCTGTGGTATCTAGGGCAAGACCCACAGCATCTAACTCCAGGCTAAGAACTTCCGCTGTCATGACTCCCCTTGGAAACTGCACATCTATATTTGTACCACAACAGCTTCTGACTAAACTACACAGGACTTCAAAAAGCTGATCTCTTCCCATTGTAAAAAAACCTGGCTTCTTATAAGCTCTTCTCCCCACCTCATCCCCCCCTCCCCCCCCCCAAACTTCTACTTTTATCTCTCTGCCTCAAGTTGCGATAAGACATTTCTGTATGACCAACATTTGGCGCTCATTTTTCTGCTAAACCTAATGGCTGCTTGGAAGCCAGATATGGCCACAGCTCCCAGAAGCCAGTTAATGATGACTTTCATCYCAGCTTTTTGGAAGTGCATCTCACTATAACACTGCCCAATTAAAGATCCATTATGGTGACCAGGCTTGATGGCCTTGATATGTATGTTGATTTGAGCCGCATAAGATGACAGGGGAGGAAAAAAGAGCAGAAATGGTCATGGCTAGTAAATAATTCCTATTAAGTTCCATGCARGGCTTTCAGCCACACTGTAAATTCTGTAGAGCGAGAAAACTTGTAATCATTTGGCTCAATGGCATGTTATCCTGATAAAGAAACTGAACAATGCCTGACTATCCTACAAAAGGCCAAAAAAACCCCCCAAAATCCACCAAATATTTGCTGCCTGGGGCAAATACTTAAGTGTTACAAAATATTTAGCCATTGGTAATTGTGTCAATGCTTTGAGGCTCTGGAGAACACATTTTCCAGTTTGTAAGGACAGTAAAACCACACAGCTTAAGGTTACAGAAGTCAAGTTTTGAAACTAATGCTGGTATTATTGTGACAACATATACATAAATGCTGTCAGGCAGTTGGTAGGGAGTGACAGACTCACTGACATTAYCAGAGCAGCACACATTTACATAGGCCAAAGACCTTGGAAATTCATCAACTTCACTAAAATTGATTCAAACTTCCAGTCTCCTAATTACTTTTACTTTTTGCAGAAGTTCCAGCATTTCTTTTATTTAGAGAATGGCAACTTCATAGACCTAATTCTTTAGCTGTTTTTTTTAATCCACAATAGTTGAGTGACCCTGGTTATTTGTTCCACTTTTGCTCCAGTGAAATAGCTGTAGACATATTTTGATGGCTGTAAATAGCAAAGAGCTTCATACTCAGATATAATCAYTAGATTCAGTTCTAAACCAAACCGCCTTTTTCTTAAAAAAAGATATCAACAGAATTAGGAAAATGCATTATTTTAACTCCTACTATTTTGAGTTATTAGTTATTAAAGGMGACTAATTTTACCAACTATAAAAAGAAATCCCATGCAGTTTTGCACTAGTTGACTGCTCACTGACAAAGTGAATCAAGAACTGAGTAAACCCGATCTTGCAAGACTGCAGACGGGAGTTCAGCAATGCTGGGGTCCAATGGTTTAGGTTTAAATTGCTAAAGCTTGCTATCTCTGCATTTTATGCCACCATGAACTTCTGTGACAGAAGACCGCATATCTGTACTTTCTTTTCTACAGTAGAATATCTACTTTCCACACACCTTCTGATGAAAAGCAGGCTCCAAACCAGTTCCATAAAGCAGGGAGGAAAACAGATACATCTGATTTCTAAATATCTAAAATCCTTAGACATACACTTACTGGACAGCGTATCTCTAGTGATTCACTAGTTTGAGTAGGCTATATCTATATAATAACACCAAACAGGGCCATCACTTGGCCRATCAAAATTTAATACTATGACTACTGAGAAGAAGTATACAGGGATTCAAGAAGTCTCTCTATTTTCAAGGTGAAATTCTAGYCCAAAGTCACAAGCAAAGATTCTTAATACAGTTCAATAGAATTTCATCCTTTTAATCTCAACATCTTACAGATATAGTAAAGATTTCTTTATAGYAATTCAACATAATTCAATGTCATTCGCTCTACAGAAGAGAGAATTCCTTGGAGCAGTAGTAGATTAATAAAGCTAGTGTACACTGCTCCTCCATTCATGATTGTATAAAATGTTTAAAAGTTTCCACTGCAAAGTCTGGCTAACTTTTAAACCCAGAAAAATCAGACATCAACCACTGAGTCCTACACATGTCACCTTTCCAGTAATGTTCAGTAGAGAATACTACTTCTCTAAAGTGTTTTAGCATGGAAAAGAGAGTCAGTGAACTGGCTGAATAGAGTTCTGTATGTTAAGCACATCCTCCAACAAAATGCAGACACTCCAAATGACCTTTTAATTTATGCAGTGAGAAATAAGAAGAGAGAATGACAACCAATACAAGGAGTCTCTCTCCTAAAAGATGGGGCTTATCCAAAGCCTATTTAAATCAATGGGGGTCCTTCCATCAACTTCAAGAGGCTTTGGGCCAGATATCATACAAAAAGTTCTACAGCTGGACCAAAATACAGAGACTATGGGGAAAAAATATTAAAACCAACAAAACCAATGCTTAAAAACTAGAAGTATGTCTCCTCCCCAGATATCATTGAAATATCTTGTGCAGCTTCCTGCATTAAAAAGGCCCTCAAATCAATGTTGTGTGCCAAGAAATAAAACACAAAGAACTAAATCATATGGAAACCCAGGCTGAGGTGAATTACCAGTGTCCAAGCACTGGAAGTTCTCCTGAGGAATATATAAACTGTCACCAAAATGCACTGGCTCCCAAATCCACCTGCACATTTCCTATCAGACATTATCAACATAATCATTCAAATATGCAGCATAAGCACTATSAGGATACATATATAACATAAGCTACCCGCCTGTGTTATGTAAATGCCAAATCCCTTTAATACTATCAGTTCCTAGACTTGCAGTCAGCCCTTGCAAATGTCTATATGGACCTATGGAGGAAGACCCGAATTTGTTCTGCCATGGCAATCTTTGTTATAAAGCAAGGATTTTTGTGTGTTTAAATACACTAGTTGGAATGGAAATTAGGGTCTTGCTTAGCTTTACAAATATGTGCAATTTGGCTTTCAAAAGCTGTGCATATCAATACCTAAAATAATAATAATAAAAAAAMCCCAACAACTAAGTGAGCCTCAGTGATTGCCTCCAAGGGAGTTGAAGTCAGGTGAAGTAAGAACTTGAAATCAGTTCACCGACTTAAACCTTTAGACAGAATTGTAAGCTTCAAGATTTCCAGCAGCCGAAGCTATCAGATGTCCAGAACTTGCAGACAAACAGCCTCACTTGATACAACATTCACATCTGGCAGATCCCACACACTGCCCTTGGTCCTGTGCAGGCACATATGAATTCTCCCAAGTCATCAGCATGTGCATGAACATGTAGCCCATTCCTTCAAGCTAAAGTTTGCCAGCGTACAAATTTTCACAGAAATGAAAAATTTTTGTATGAAAAGATAAAAGTTAAGATTAGAGTCCTAATTCAGCAAGGTTTTTAAACATGTGACTAATTTAAGTATGCAAGTAATTCAACTGAAAGGCTGAAAGCTGGGAATGTGCAAAAATGCTTTCCTTAATTATGTCCAAAAAGTAGACCAGCACTGGCTGAATAGTAAAACCAAAAGATTTAACTGGTTAATAGTATCAGCAAGAAAAATTTTGATCTCAAGGTATCATGATCTGCTCTGTAGTTTTGTTTTAAACACAGCTTCTGGTTTACCTCTAACACTGAGACAGTTTTAAACTCCTGAAAGCATGAAAATACAGTTTAAACATACAGATAGGGGGATATAACCTTCTAGGCAGAACAAATACAGAGGACTTCTTTTGCTGGTTTTCCATTTTAAAAACTTCAGTCTGCAGCCACACTGAGTTAGTTGATGATTTGCATAAAAAACAGTCACAAGAATAAATGTGTTTTTAGGGCAGAAATTAGGTGGAATCAGTTTATTCAACAAATACCAACTTCCTCTCAGAACAGATCATTTTACTACTAGGAATAGTGGTAACATCTGATATGAAATCAACTATCTTAGAGGAAGGGTAATCTTAAAGATGAAAGGGTAGACAGTGTCTATTAATGAACTAATAAAAATCATGACTTTATGAATAGAAGTAGTCTGTGGTGCTACCGTAATTAGTATTCCTGAAAAATAATGCAATTAGCTCAGAAAAGAATTAATAATGGTAATTAATTTTACCTTTTACCTTAAGTATATAGTAGCAAAAGCATGTAGAAAGCTGTGCTTTCTACAGCTCCAAAGCCAAGGTGAGAGTCCACTGCAATAAACTGCACCACCAGGTCTGGGATTTTTAACTACATTAAAGTCGAGACATCATGGAATCCAGTTGGAGCCATTCCAGACTCTCTGCTCCATCACTCAGCCTCTAATCAGAACCAGTCGAGGGGAACCTGACTGCACAGCTCTGACTCAAATCCTTGGCATGCACAGAATAAATAGAAAGTAGCAAATTATTAATTTAAAAAACAACCCTTCAACAGAGGTGATACCTTAACAAATACAAGAAGATTTCAGAAGGATGTATGTATGTAAATTCCCCCGTTGCTAAGGAAAGGAGACATTATATACACAGTATTTACACAGGAAAGCTCCAGGGCTCAGCACACCTATTTCTTTCCCCACCTTCCCCTCCCTCTTTCTTTCTACTAATTGTCTAACTATGCATGTCTGAGGCAAGAGTTTGTCACAGTTTTCCATGTAAGAAGCCAAGCTCAGTAGCAATACATATGAAATATCTGGGGTATTACAGCAAAACTTGCATGCAAGAACACAAAAATTTAAAAACTGAAACTAATATTTGGATATAGGCCTTGCCTACCATACATCAAAACTGGACCTTTCTTTTAATTATATGTTCTTTCTTCTCCTTGGTCATATTTCCTGCAGTATGCTCAAAGCTTAAGCTGCATAGTGAGCAGTCTGCAAATCCTCTGCAGAGCTTCTGCACCCACAGCAGTGCATGAAGTGCCCTTATTACCCAAGTACTACTGACAAAAGGTGTTCTTAAAAATTGTCTGTCCTGAACTGGCTCTGGGCTGGTAACAGAAAGCAAATAGATGCACTTTGAAATGAAATCAGTTCCCTGATGGAAATGAAAAAGGAACAGCTTGGCACAGAATTCTTCCATTCTCTCTGCCCCCAGCAGTGACTTTTGTAGTAGATTAATCACATCACAACAGAGTCAGATCCAACCAGTATTTTGAACTCCAYTCGGTTTTCCCACAACCCTCCCTATTGCTGGAGAATCATATTTCCCCAAACACCTACGTGCTGCTCCACTGTGTCCAGCAACTGCAGATCTCCRTAGCAGCACATGTTCTTCCTCAGTGACCTGATGTTCCACTCTCCCCTTGGCAGGGCTTGCAAGGGACACTGCACGCCTGCTTACAGATGTGTAGTAGCAGTGTGTTTACCTCCAGTTGACAAGTTGATCAGACAGAGTGTAAATACATGTACAAATACAAGCATATGCTAATTTGGAATTGTACACTCTCAAATACCTGGGATTGGCAGAAGGGGAAGTCACTTCGTGTTCCTTATCCCCAAAGGAGGGAACCTGGCTGAAAAATCATAAGACTGGAAAGAAAAATAAATTCTCACCATCTCACCTAATTACATGAAGCCAAATTCCAAGACTTCGGAAAAGGAAACCAAGTTTCCAAAATTGTAGGACTTAAAACTGAATATTCACAGCTCACACTGCTGTGAATATCTCTAGTATTTCTTTGACACTATAGAGTACTGCACTTAATCTAGATGCCTGACATGGAAACCCTTAAACCATTATGAATTCTGTTGCTATGGCATACATACATACGTAGGTATACACACTATATCCTGCAAAGTACTTATTTGTCTGGCAGGCTGGAAAATATAGGACAATGGGGGAATCTTTCTGGATGAGTCATTATGGGAGCTGCTTAGAACCTTCCAGGGCGGTCTGGGTATTCTTCTGGCTTTTAATATATTTCAGTAAGGACTGCAGGGTTTGGTGTAATCTTAATGATTCTCTTTCCCTTGGCAGCCTTCCATCTTTGTGAGGTAAAGACTGAGGTTTGCAAGAGCAGTAGGGAAAGAAGGATTAGTAAGTTATGYTCAATAACTCCCTAACCTCCTCCATTTCTTTCCCTCTTGGCTCTCATCATTTCTTTCCCCACCATTCCTCAAAATGCACTTTAATTACTTCATCATTGCCAACCAGAACCACAAATCCCTGTTGACTAGTCTTCCACAGTAAAAAACAAACACACACACACATAAATACATACACACACTCTATAATAACTCCTTCAAATCCAGAGCTTARAGTGATTTAAGACATTCTAAATATAGTACAGGCTGTGGCTGAAAACCCCATGAGCTTTCTTTTTTCCAATCTAGGAAATAAAGCTTTCATCAGCCTGAAACTCCAGTTCTAATAAAACAAGGGAGTGCCTTTCACTTGATGTTACAACTAATACCTAGGTGGTGCTGAGCAGTAAAGGTTCAGCACAGGCACTTACGGATGAAAACTTTAAAGGAGATCCACAGCTTTGTTAGCAGGAGGGAACCTGAAGGGCTTTTGAGCCTACTGAAGACATTTTTGCATGAAGATGCCTGTCTATTAACTGTGACAGCAAGGACAAAGACATCCCATTCAGCTGCCCTTGAAAGGCAAGACACCTCCTCTGGCTAAGGGATGACTAGAGAAAGCATGAGCAAAATAACATTGCTGAACCTACCAGAGCTCAATCTGCCAGTGCTCTAAGAATATATAAGGGCAGACTCTCAAACTAACAGCATATATTAAGAACCATATTGAACAGGAGCTCTGATGACCTGGCTTAGGCCAGTTTTAGCCTGATGAATTGCCTTTAGTAGGTCACTGAAGTTTCCTGTACATTCTGCCTATCCTGTTTAGGCTATAAGTACATTGTGACCGGGACTGTCTCATTACACTGTTCTCAAAATGCTTCTAAAAATGGAGACTATCAGATGGGGTTGATAAGACAGCTGAAAGAAAATCATAAAAGTATAAATGATTGGGCTGTTCCTCTTCACTACCTCTTATCAACTTTTCTAAGCAAGAGAAAGTGCATCCAGCTGATTCATGGATCTACGCTTGGGGAAGAGCTCCTGAGGAACAGAAAGGACCATTAGGCTACTGAAGACCCAGAAGCTATTAACTGAAATCATGAGGATGGGCTGAGTTTAAAGTGACTATCAAAGAAAAATTAGGCTTTCAGCACAGGGACAGTGCACAGAAAGTTARCGGTGAGTGACATTTCAACCTTCTGAATGCACCCTGTAACTTCAGTTKTCATCATTTCTCTGTCTTGCAGTATTGTAGCTGATACTAAAGGGCCACATACAACTGATCTTCGATACTAAACTAAAACAGGGGACAAGTGCAGACCTAAAATCGTCTTCTAAAGCAATGCAAAAGAGATGATATCCCTATAGCACTAAGCTTTGATTAGCAACAGTTGAGGTCTAGCAAAGCAATGGGCAGAAACAGCAAAGGAGAAATGCACCGGTACTTGCTCCCTCATGTGAGGGGTGGAAGTAACCCTCAGTCAGCAAGTGGCTTCTGCAGTAGCTTTGAGAAGGCTGACATTAAAAACCTAGTCTAAGCACCACCACTTTCGCAATAGATCTCTCACCCATGAAGCAATACAGACAAGCTATGCAACTCACTTCCCTGTCGCTGGCTACTGCAATCAACAAGTTTCCATTTCTAGTGCTGGCTTGTGATCAGGCCAAAATGAAAGCAGGATGTACTCCCCTGCTGCTGAATGTTTTGTCTGCCTGTTCCTTAACCTCACTGATGTAAACTCTGTACTTCCCCCCCTCCCCTTCAATGTTTAATTTCTATTTCAGCCTAATGGCTAGCTCAATGCATGTGTTTGCTTTTACTTTGATTTATTGCCAAGCTGTGTCTGAAAATGTAGAGGGGTGATGGAAATGTTTAAAAACATATTAAAAGCTATTAAAACTCACTGCTTTTGCATGTTACACGGGTTGTTTCCTCCTCTGAAATGAAGCTAATGTTCTCTGAACACTGTTCTCCCTCATTCTGCCTCACCACCTCTCCTCCCACCGTGCCACTGTAATATGCAGGTGTTATTCTTTGATGGGATGCTGCTTGAGATCAGACCATCTGAGTTTGCCTAAAGAAAAAAAAAAAGAGAAAGCAAGCCTCGTTTCCCCCACAAAATACAAGAGTTTTACAGTGCAAAAGGGTAGCTRCACAAAGGTAATTATTTTTACCCAGTTGGCACTCTTATGCATCAACTCCCCATATCTGAGGCTAGGTAAGAATGAACTCCTTGTGAGCTCTAACTGGATAAATATACCTGCATCAGCCCCAGTTAGGGGACACTTGCACTCAGACCAGTTCTGAGACATCACATAGTTCTGAGACACTAGTGCACCTGTGTTGAAAAGGCCAGGGCTCATGGGGAGCTGCACATTTCCTAAAGCTGTTCACCTTCTTTCCACTTCTTTTAGGACACTTCAATATCCAAGATGGGGTTGCATAGGAATCTGCTTCATTAAACCATTTTCTGCCCTGTAGCTGGTTATATTTGACACTGCTATTTYTGCAGTTGGTTACTGCTGGAGTCCTTGGTCTGACGGGTGAGTGTAGCAACAGAATGGACTTCAGGAGATGAGAACAGTCCGCTCCAATCTTAAACTAATCAAAGCATGGGAACTGAAGTCATTGAGGCACTATCATAAAGTGAAGTTAGTAGCACAGATAGGGGGAAACAGCATGTCTTTTGGAATGAAATGCAATGTCCCAACTCTGACCACATGCTGTTCRCATAGGATAAGTGTGCACCATTGGAGAACAGAGCCACACATTACATGAAGGCTTCTTCCATTCCTGGGTGCAGAGTTTTTAATTTCTTCTCCTCAGTACAGCTAAAAACTCAAGCCAAACTCAGAGCCACAAGGCAAAGCAATTACGAAGGACCAGTGACAAGTGGTCCCCCTTCTGCTGACTGGMTCTCCTAACTAAAGTATCATTTCTTCTCGTTTTGCATGGATCAGGTTTGATGTTTCAAATCTCAGGCTTTTAGACATAAATTAGGAAACAGTGACAGAATTTTGCCAAATTTCTTATATAAGTAATGATCAGAGGAAAAACTACCTAGGAAAATCAWATCTACAGAATTTTACAAAACAAGTTACAGTTTCTTATTCCTTTGTAGGAACAGTAAATAAAGCTAGAGGGCTATGGTGTTACTTCACTGACTTTAGTAATAGTTTTTGATTTACAATCAGTGTAGGTGAAGATAGCAAGAAGATAGAAGGAAAAGGTAAAGCTTTAGGCACAATGATAAGGTTGCTGTTATAGCAGGTGTGGGCATATGACAAAGTGCAAACCTAAAGTTTTGCTAGAAGGGTAAAACTGTCCTGTACAGAAGACAGTACTAGCCCCAGGACTAGCCTGATGCTGTTATGCACACTCAGAAAGTAAGCAAAGACCTCATCACCTTCTTCTGTAGCATTCTCTTTGTAGCACCATATTTATATTTAAATAATACAAACAGAGCAGAAAACACTCCCAAAATACACACTCCATTGTGTACATAGTGCTACCACTGGAGAGAAGATGAAAGAGTAAGCCATTTCAGAGTTATTAGTCATGYAATGCAATGACACTGTTTAAACACTACAGAAGCGGAAGTGCACCAAAAAGAAGCTATTGGACTTATATTAAAAGAGCCTGCTATCTCTAAACAAGGTCACTCCTCCTCATTTTTCACCCCAAAAGGAAAAAACAAGACCCAAAATAAACACAGGCTAGTTTCCAAGATGTGTACTCTAAGCAAATAACTGGCTGTGAACACATGAGGGTACTGGTGAATTATCATAATGATTTGGTTCTTGTTGCATCGAGTACTCGGTAGCAGGCAGGAACAATTTGCGTCTACTATGCATCAGTGTATACAGCATAGACAGATACCTGCACTGAACARAAATGGTGAATTCTGCAAGAGACTAGTTTCTCAGAGGCCTGGCTCTCAAGAAATCCTTTACTGGGTGTCATTATTGATACCAAATACTGATCTATTCCAAACAAGTGGAACTGAAGCTCTGCCCCACAGAGCTCTTCTTAGGACAAGCTGTCTGGGTCTGAAAAGATGGCAAAGCAGGAAAAAAGGGATCTCAGTGTTACACGGTCACGTTAAATGCCACCTGAGTCAGAACAAGTAACATTAGGGAAATKGTGGTGGAAAGTTTCTGGAACTAACCCACACAGGGCTTTCCAACTGATAGCATCAACAAACCCACGTCTATCCTATTCCCCACTCTCGTATACTCCCATCCACAATTCTAACCTGAAGTATTGAAACTGCTTTAAAGCAAATTTGGATCCAGCTATTCTATGCACACGCACAAAACCTCATCTTACATTTCCTAGATTCATTAAATTTGGAAATACTTCCCACAACTTTCTTAGACTGGTGTACTAGGCCTAACTTCAGCCCGTCTTGCCTCACAGAGTGCAGGGCACACTGATCTACATTTAAAAAGTAGAGCTGCAGCAAGAAAAGAAAGTGAGAGGAATGGGGAGAAAGGAGCTATGTGTAACAAAATAATGCAATTGAGTTATCACCCAATGATCATGCAAGCGTGATCAGTTTATAGCAACACATGAGTATGGTCCAGTGATTATTGCACCTTATAGGAGCTCAAAAAAAAGAGCACAAAAAGGGAAGAAGGCGTACCCAGGTGACTTGTTAGGGTACTATGAGGTTTATTGAGCAGCCTGATGCAAGAAAAGTGCAAAGTAGGTCAACTCGTCATCATTACAACGCCACTTAGTCTCTTCTATGCCTTTGCAGTGCTGTTTCAGCACTTTCTTACAACATTTTTGCTAGCTAGATCTCCCTTCTGCTTTAGCAGCACACATTGTTAGTAATAAACACCTATTGTCTTTGTAGATCAACTTTTCCCTGGTGCAAGCACATTGCTTAATTTGTATAACTTGAATATTTACCTCCTCAGCAAAACCTCCAAGGCCAAAGCACCTCTTCCTTTATGCACACACAATCACTTACTATGAAACAGAATACAGTATTGAAAGGCAAATTCTTGCATAATGCCAGTGCTTCCATAAACACTTCACAATTTAAAGTACTATTGCTAAAACATTGTCATGAAAGTAAATTGTAAAACACTTGGGAAAAGAGACTCAATGCAACAATAACCTACTATGTAAAACCAGTAACAAGTAAATGGAAAGCAACAAGAGTACATTAAGACAACTATTTAGCCATGTCCCTTTAAATCATTACATGATACAGCTTGAATGCCAACCAAGTTCTCTGTTCCCCTGTTGTTAGGGCGGTAGCTGTTTAGCAGCCGTAGGTATTTTTCCACAACAATTCAGAGTAGTAGGAAATATCCAAGCTCCTCGGAACAAATTCTTCACCTATTCCACGCAAATTTGCAAAGAAATACAGCACAGATGCATTCTTGCCATACCCTGTCCCTCCCAAGCCCAGACATGCACCAAACACTAGGAGTCGTGAACTGAATCCAAAAGCAGAAATCTTCCTCCGATCCTCCCCTTGAAATAAACCTGTTCTCTAATAGCATTGACTCTGCACTGGGGTCCTTCCAATTACTGAATGCCAGTATCTTTATGAAGAAAACTACAAGGTGTTAAATGGCTTTTAAGCTACTACAAGGCAAAAGCTCATAAAGAACTGACAGCTAAATATTAAGCCAGAAAAAGAAAAGTTTAAAAAGCGGCACAATTTCTTGGCAGAGATGGTGAATGCACTTTGGAACACAACATCCAAACAAGTGGCAGGATCACTCCCTCAATACTCCAGGAGGTGAGGTCAGCCTCTCTCCCTCAATATCTAGAGACTAGGTGCCTTCAGAAGAAATGCTTTAACAAAAGAAGTTATGAGGTTCCATACAGGAGTAACCGGGAAACGTATAGCTTGCAACATGTACCATGTCTGTCTGACCTCTTAAAAGAGCTCCCTGCAGCCTAAGCTATGTGAAATCTTTCTTCTGTCTTCCTTTCCAGAGGCAAATACCTGAACTTGAAAGAAAAGCCTTGACAAGAACAGTGTAGAGTCACTCAGTGTAGAGTCATAGTTTTTTGCTAATTTGAACAAATATGAGTCTGGCCAAAGTAAAGAACTTTTCTTTGGTGCTCAGTGGCAGTTATGGTTTTCCTGAGGATTTGGTCAGCTTTTGAAGGCCAGACTAGGCATTAATCCACCTCCTCAGGCTTTCCTACCCAATCTATGCTTCCTTAATCATCACTATATTCTTCATGGGCAGCTCCCAAAGCCGCCCATTTGTCTGACGCCATTTCTCTTGCCAGCCATGACTTAATGATAGCCTTCTTGCTGGCATTTCCATTTCAACAGCAATCAGCAATTCTCGTATTTGCCTTGCTGGCCAGGCTTCCAGATGTACTGTTCTGTACACACTCTGCACATCAGTTTGGTTCAGAAGTCCATACCCAGATACCATTTCCAGCATACCCACAACTGGCAAGCATGTTTCCAGAGAAATCAGAAGGACAGGAAAGAAGTTCACCGCTCAGCTACAAAGTTGAAAAGTAGCAATAAAGCTGAATTACAACAGTACAGTTCTTTTATTTATGTAGCATTCTTTTGTCCAGCCTCGTAAAAGCCCATAATGAAAAAAGAAAACATTTCCTTAGGCCAAATTTAGATGATATATAGACGTGGCTGCCTAAACATGACTTYAGATGTTAAAATTACCTTGAGTTGTTCTGAGTGAGCATCCTAGGATAAAAAAGAAACACTAGTTGTAGCCCTCTGAGCTGCATAGCACTCGGAAACACAGCACAGCTCTGGTACACCAGAAAGCTGATGGAGTTTTATTGTCACCAGTTCCAGAGGGCACCTAAACCAATGATCTGTGCATTACACTTCACTGCATGACAAACACGTGTGACCATCTGCACAGGTCTTGTAAGTTCTGCTGACTCTGAGCTAACAAGAATAAAAAAGGACAGTTGGCCTTACCTCTTGTAGCTTTGGTAATCCAGGATTTGTCACCATTTACAAGAGGCAGAACTTSTCAATACAAGTCCAGCTACCTCCATGTTCAATCTGCTTCAGAACAGGAGCYGCCACACTTGAACCCTGTGTAGTCAGACTGTCCCAGTTACAGTTGTTTGATGTGCATTTTTAAATTAGTTARCAGTTAGTATTCACCTACTTGATTACTTTTTTCCTTCCTTTTGTCCCTTATCACTTTGAGCCCATAGACAAGGTGTTGCTTCTTCATTCACTCAAGGTGGGTAATGGGACTTGCTTTYTCTTCTCAAAACTACACTGCTTTTCCATTTCAGAATAGCACACAGACACTTGTGCTGTACCTGCTCCGAGAATAAACAGAATGCCAGTTTTCTGCTTAGAGACAAGGGCTACCCTCTGTGGCCTAAGCATATATTGCAGAACGAAGCACTGCTGCAGAGACAACTACTTYGAGCTTGCTTGAAACAAAATCTCAGACTCTTACATCAATCATGCCTGCACAAGATAAGAGCAGTTAGCGTACTCTTTTGCGAGAAAGTTACCTTGGACAGAGCTTCACAGCCCAGCTGATTCCGGTACCTAGAACTACTACATACTTCTACCTTAGACCATGATGTAGGCATACCTTTTATTATTGGTAGTTGCAAAGACCTCCTTTGGCTCAGGGGAGACATTATCATAGAATAGAATCATAGAATATCTCAAGTCGGAAAGGACCCATAAGGATCATCAAGTCCAACTCCCCGCTCCTTGCAGGACTACCTAAAACTAAACCATATGACTAAGAGCGTCATCCAGACGCTCCTTAAACTCTGACAGGCTTAGTACTGCTGGCACATGGAAGAAATCTTAGATTTGGTTTTAGTTTTTAAGAACAACCCTTCATACTGCAGTTGACAAGACAGATTTTTCTTCAAAAGTCATAGTCAAGTGTTTTAAGCCCAGAGCACAGCAGAAACATGCATGGAAGTAACAGTACCACAGAAGTTCTTATTTCAGGAACAAATATTCCCAGAATCTATCAGAAACTTTYGGCAAGTATTTCAGGTAGGGGTGACTGAACCTCAAGTCCTGCTGCCAGTGAAACTGACTGGAGCTGAGTCAGTCTCCAGGGGAGACAGTATTCCACATTCGGACTATAAACCTTTAGGCAAGATGGRAACAGCAACTGACTCCAATTCAGAAAAAGGGTGTTCGGCCATCCAGAGACCTAAGACGGATTTCAARGTTTCCCCTGTTCAGCACAGAGGCAGCTGTTTGAGGACTCAAATCATGAAGGCAAAGACAAAATTCAGTTCTCATCTGAAGCTCAGAGTGTCTTTTAGCTCCTACAGAGCCTGCTGGTTCAAATGCCTACTTAGAAAAAAGTTTCAAATGCCTACTCTGTAAGCAACAGAGATCTGATTCATCCCCAATTAAATTGAAGTGTGACCCTCCGCACCCAGTTTACATTGGATTAGACCCCAACCTGGATAACCAAGTGGCCCAAACCTACAATTACAGAATCAGCAGGTACAGGCTCAAGCTACATGACTATAGTCTGTAAGAAAGTTAAGAGTGCCAAGTACATTGCATCCACAGATCAAAGGGAACTTTAAAACCTTTYTCTGTTTTAAGGATCAGATTTTTTTACTCCCAGATGTATTAAGCTAAATTAGAGCTAATGCATAGATTTGTAAGARAGCAGGGCTGAAGAATAGCTGTATATATGGAAAGCTTTTGTCATGCAGATAAGTAATTTTTCCAAAATGAGAGGGTGACTAGGCAGACAGCAAGAATTTTGGCAGAGAAGAGATCTTTTGTGGAAGGGCAGTCATTTACCTCTATTCTCCTTCTACAGCTCCAGGAGGAGCAACAATCACTAAAATTTATAACTGGCCGTAAATATTCTTAGTACTGTTACACTCCTAAAGCAGCGCAGAAGGGACCACACCATACACCAAGGATCTGAGACTTCTCAAAGCAAGCTTAAGAAGTCCATACAAAAAAGGCCCCAACATGCAACARTTCAGACACAGCTGAAAATTGCTTATACTAACCGGCTACCTCTGTGATAACATTGGGTTACCAACAGCTTTGTTTCAAAGCTTTTTGGAAGGGCTCTCTTCTCTCCATCACTTTTAACTTTCCTCCTTGGATAACAGCCAAGGTTTCAAGGACAGCACTGATGAAACAGTAACTCAAGTGAAAACAAACTGGAACTGAACAAAGGCACCCTCACATACTACCTTCCCCGTTGGAGCAAGGTTTCTTATTTCCTTAGTGACTTTCAACTTATGAAGCTTCTGCTATGTTAACTAGAACAACATTTCTTTCAACAGTACCTAACTGCTTCTGCCAGCTTTGGCCGTGTAAGCTCATCCAAGCCTTGCCTTACAGCTTACCCACTGACTAGTTTAATCTCTGGCCCATGCTGATTTTTATCATCCAAACTTTTCTATTTCTCCAGCTTTAGAGTTGTGCAATTTCCAGGTTCTGCTCCCATTTCAGGATTTCTGTCCACTGGCCAACAAATCTCATAACCAGCAAAACCAAACAGCCATTCTCTCTTCTCCTAACAAATGATACTGAAAGGAACAAAGGGTGGATGACACTGCAAGGTGACCGAGTGCCGCACTGTACCTGCTCAGAGGATTAGGCTAAGGGTTCCCAGTCCTTTGGAAAGCCCAGAGGGAAGCAGCCAGCACCCAGCCCATGTGAAAGAAAGTGATACCTCACGGTGATGTAGGACATTCTCTCCTCCAGTAACGTTGGCTGCTCAGCACAGATTCTGCCCTTCAGGCAAGCATGCCTAGCTGTCAGTGGCATGAGAGTTCAGCAACATTTTGCAGAACCAGGCTTAAGGTTCAAAGACTTGACAGGTTCCACCAGAAGAATGKGTCCTTCCAGAGGACTGAAACAAGTAGGAAGAATATGTCCCTTATTAGACCAGTCCAGCGTGCATGCAGAGGAAAGACTGAAGTCTGACATGTTACTAGCTTCACATTTCCAGGAACCTCTAGGAAAGGGGCAAAAGCAGACAGAAGAGCAGTGACTAAAGTTCAGTGCATAGGTAAGCAATCCTTGGCACCAGTCTCAAGTTTAGTATYAGAATTTTTGCATGGGCTTGAGGGCATAGTTAGTTGTAAGGCTTTTTAAACTAAACTTGACTTTCGACTCCAGACACATTCAGTACTTCTGATTTCCTTTATGGTAATTGCAGCAGGGAAATATCAGGGAGAACATGGATAAACACCCTTTRCAATTAAGATGTGCAACTGTGAAGCACCCAACAGCAGCTGACCTACGCACAATGGTTTAAGGTGAAAGAGTGAGATGCCAATAGAGTAAAACCAACTGGCTGTCTTCAGAGTAAATGGGGAGGACAACCTCTAGCTTTCTAACTTACAATAGTTATTGACACTGGATCCACTTTTGTACATCCTGAAAAACTGGCCTACAGGGCAGGAGTCCAGGATTCATTAAGGCCTTGCCCAGTGGATACTAATTCACACATCTAAACTACGAAAGTAAGAGACCGTTGCAGTTACTGACAAAGCTTTGAAAAGAACTCTTTAATTACAATATGCTTAGGGTACTGATCGAGCCTTCTATGTTTATACTCTGAATGGTCAGCTAACCTTGTCCAGCCTCAAAAGACAGGTATTTGTGTCTCTCACATCTGTCCTCACATGAGTGCAAAAACATCATTAGGAAAGAGCTGGACTACAGGATACATCTATTGATTTAAATATGCAGCTGCCCTCAGGGGTCATTCTGTAAATATATCACGAGGTATGCAATCCAGGCTTGTCTTAAAGCAGTTCTCTCRGAAAATTCACTTCTCCCAATGATTCCTGAAGAAATTTTCCAAGTAAACTGCTTGGCCTATAGCTCATCAGCTTTCAGGCATGCTGTTCATCTGAAGTAAGCGTTCCTGGCTCTCTAGTTTTTATTACCCAATTCTTTCGTGGCAGCCAACTGGATACAGGAAAAAGGACTATGGCCTGGATCACAAGACTGGGGTTTCAGAGATGCTCAGCACTTACAGTTCTTCTTGTAGTTGGGAAAAATTGAAGGAGGGACAAAGACAAAAGGGAGAAGAATAAGCGTAGGTCTGTAAACACTCATAATTAGTGATGGATTTAAACTATGAAACAACTCAAAGGAGAAAGATACAACTTAAAAGCCTATTATTATTATTATCTGAGTATTCAGTATCACTCAGTGGATCAGTACTCTAGCATATATTTGCATGACAAAATATCAGAGAGTTTCTTCACGTATGGGTACCTATTTAAGATGTCATTAAAAACCAGCATTTCAGTCTACAACAATAGGAGCTCTGTGCTTTTCTCACCGAGAAAGTGTTATTGGTGCTCTGCTAAGAGCCTTCTCAGGATTGCTTTTAGAAAATAAAATTAATATAACTTTAGTCACTAATTCCATTGTCCTAGAAAGAAGTAGTGCTACTAGTGAATTACTACTTCTATCTGAGGATTTGTTTAGAACAATTTTCTGTTAAAACCCAAGTTGTGTAGCACAGAAACATGCCACTTCCACTGAAGTACTATTTAAATCCTCTAATAATATTGTGACAGGGTTTTGTGTGCCCACAAAACAGACAAGTCCACAAGTTGCAAGTAAAGAATTCACAGCAGTTCAGCTTACCGAAGTGCAGACTACAAGCACTCTCCAAAATCTAGCATCAGACCTATGAGTCTGTCCCTATTAGTRTTGGTCTCAGCTCCTCGCTGGTGCACCCCAGCTGTCTCACTTGCAGGGAGAACTTAGGTGTAGATAAATCAGGTTAATTCCTAAATGAAGAGGTACTCCGCAAACRTACACAGTGGTCACACAGCGAAATATAAAGCACTGAACCTGGGAATGCTAGTGCAACAGAGCTCTATTCTGCAGGAAGAACAAGGAGTTGCCTAGGGCAGCCAAAATTTTAGGAGTGCTTTGTTGTGTGACTGACTAGAGAGACAGGAGGGACATTTTCCAGACTGCAAAAGGAAGAAACCCCAGGGCCAAGCAGGGGGGCGGGGAACAACCCACAACCTATTTTGTGTCTTTAGCCTCCATCCCACTTTGAGAAGTTTTATTCATGAAATGGTAGATTCTATCACCCTACCTAGCTGGTCTCAGCATGTTCCTGCAGAATTAAATAGTGGGCTATGAAGGAGAAGTTGGGACTTTAAGTGCCACGACTTTCTCCAGCTGTGAAATCAGAACTCTAGATGAAAAACAAACAGTCTCTAGTCACCCGCCATCTCTTCAGATCACATTTTCCAGCTAACATGCAGTCATCTGACTGGAACTACATCTGGAAGCATATATAATCCTAAGAAAACATCAGAGCAGCTCATTCAGTGAAGTAGAAAAACCCAATCCAAGCTTCTGTTACAGGACACTTCTTGGGTCTGGGGGGAAATGGAGAACTGAGGTAGATCTAATGCTGAAATTTTGTTTTAGTATAGTTTAACTGACATCCTCACTATGACATCCTGAAAGCTTCTTAGTATTTCTATTGCCAATTCTTCACACCACAACCCTCTCACAGCTTCAGTTCATGCAGGACTAGACAATGCCCTGATCTGAAATAAGGGATATATGGATATACTTCCACATGAAAGGCAGTGCAAAGTGCTGCAAACAGTATTAATGTGACAGGAAAGTTACAGCTAACAAGTGCAGTCTTTAGTTATCAGTAAAGTCAAATCTAATGTGTACTTCACCTACAGCCTGCTAATTCAAGGGTTAAGTGCCACAACCTTATATAAGGTGAACCACAATGCATCTGTCAAGCAGGTAGTTTGTATGGATACTTTCCCCTCATATTTTGAAATTCTTCGAGACAAGGACTGTGTCCTGTTAGGCATATGACAGTGCTTACGTCAACAGGGCTCTGAGCTTGACCCTGGCTCCAAGGTGTCACTGTCACCAGCATGTCAAGTCAGATTTACACAGCGCAGTCCAGGAGGCTGGATGAGGAGGCAGTGAGCGCTGCACACATGCTCCATGATGGGCTGTGGYACTTGGTAAGGTATGATAGATCATGATGTTAGTGTCATCACTGCTTTACTGGATGACAGCCTCCACACCATGACATTCTGTAYCAAGGAGAAGAGTACCTCTATTGGGGACAGCAGGTAGGATTTCCCTGTTAGTTATCAGTTGTGGACAATTATCTAGAGAAGCCTTTCGGATTCCCTGCTAGTACCTGGAACTCAGTCACAATACCATCACCACATTTCTGCAGAGCACAAGGATGCCTTTTATTTACTAGTCAGAAATGAAGGAAACTGGCACCTTGAACTGAAGAAGCTTGCACAAGAACTTTCCTCCTTTGTCACACAGGACACAGATTCCATCTGTAAGTATATTTACAAAATACAGCAGCACAAGCCAAATGTATTCTTAGCTGACAGCTAGAATTGTCTTGAGAACAAGTTATTAGGTTTTCAGGTTTGTCTCATTTGGTCATTTTTGAACACCTTACCTGACACATGATACTGCCAGTAAAAACTCTACAGTCCCTATGATGTTTGCTTTAGTAACTGAACCCTGACCATTCAAAGTGGCTAATTTCATTTGCAGCTTGGAGCTCCAGGTCAACTACTTTCTAGCTAGCACAGCTCTTTCAATATTTCAGGTGACTCCATTGTGCACTATTGATACCTCAATTCTTTCAAAGCATAACAGGTACCCCAACAAGCCTTATGCAGTTGTACTGGTGCCCATAATATGGCCGTGGAAAGGAGAAGGCAGCAGAATGAATTCCATGCAACTTAGAATAGCCCATTCTGTTAGGAGTGTCATATCTTGAGGACTGTGTAACAGCCACATTTCTTCCTAGTGACACAGGTTTTGTTGTATGGGTCCGCCTTTCTCTTTCAAGCAGATTAGGGAGTTAAGATTTAGTACATTGTGCTGGTCCCTCAATTTTGTATACTTCTATTAATAACTATTTACTTTTCATTTTGAGTAAGTCTTCAATCTCAAATGCTTCCAGTAGCATTAACAGCCTTCTTAAGTTACTTCCCTGGTGAGTGACAGAATGTAAAGTCTGCAAGAAAGTGAACTTTCAATTTTGGTCACCCACACCTTTGAGAAGTAAAGGTTTAATTATAACATATTTTCTTCTTCTAAATAGAGGTAAGGGAAGAATTATCCTAAATTTAGATGTTTTGCCCTGTAGGAACTCAATTAGATGGATACTTTAAGTGTCAATTCATAAGCCAATACAAGTTATAGACAAATAGTTCAAAGCCTCACAAATTGAGGGGATACTCAGGTGTCCACAGTTTCTTGCAAAGCATCATCACGAAAGATAACACTCTGCTGAAAGTGCAATGAACTGAAAAACTGGCTGCAGCTGTATGGCAGAGTAAACGTACTTCCTGATACAAATTAACATAGCTTGGTGGATTAGGACATGGACACAGGAGAACAGCATGAATGAAGAGAGAAGCAGCTGACTGGACAAGACCTCCATCATGGTCAAACAATGCTGTTCCACCAGTGGAAAAAAGTTGGTCAGAAAATGAAAGCCATGAAAGTCATACTTTTTGGGACTGACATTTACTTACATAATTCTATAAAAGTTAGTTTCAGGAAGTTTCACTTCCATTTTTACCTCTTAAAATTTTTTTCTACTCCTGTATATCCTCTCCCCTCCCACCTGCTGTTTGCTTTCCCTCCTACGTCCCACATTTTCTTCTCTGCTAGTAAAATAAACATGAAAAGACAGAGTAGCTTGCGAGTTTGCCAAGCCTTCCAACACTCAAGTTTCATGACAGTGTAAAATGAAAGAGAATCTTTTTCAATATAAAAATCCTTAGAGAAGTCCTTTCCCAAGTCCAGGATCAGCAGTCCTTATTGTGCCAAGCAAGGTAACAAGAGGCACCCAGCAGGCACTTCCTTTAGCTACCCATATTATTGGCTCTGTGTCCAAAGAAGGGGATGCGACTTTTCCTTACACATACAAGAAGCCTGCTAGGGCAGAAAACTGAGCCAGACTGCGTAAGTGGAAAGAATCAGACCTTAGAGAAGGCAACTAGCAGGGTTACGCTCAAGAAGGAAATAAAGAACGAGATGTCTGAGCTCCTTTTCTGATGTGCTTCATGAGCAGCAGCTACGTGCTGCTTCCATCCCTCAGGACGGACTGTACCGTGCTCTTCTCCACGCCACTCAGTATGTTATATCCAAGGTTGCACAAGTATTCTGGAGACTTCAAGTGCTGGAGGGAGGAAGGGGGAGGGCAAGATGACTTATGAATAGAGCTATTCACCATGTCCCACGGTGGGCATTCTTTTCAGCTTGAAACAGCAGCCAGGCTCTCCAACACTAACCACAGATGGAGGCTCTGCCAAAAGAGATGCTGAGAAAGGGGAAAAAACCTCCTGCTTGATTTGTATTTAATCAAAGTAAGCTACTGCCAAGACTCACACCATATAGGGACTTAAGATGCCTCTATGTTTTGAATAGTAGACTTTGCTGTTGATAACTAGACCTGGATATTTTTTTCCATGCAAAAAGAAAAGCAGCCCAGGCCAATCAGAACCATTTGTAGATTAATGCCAAGCCGTGGGAGCAGCTGTGGACAATTCTATTTTTTCTTCAAAACACCAATTTGTTCTACTGTTTTTGAGAGCTGAAGCCAAACAAGGCAGTACACTAAAGTCAGGTTGCCTAAAATTTAAAGGGCAATAATCCCAGAAGTATTTCTTAAAAGCCTGAGATGTTTATCAAGAACAGTTTGATCCCAAAGGATTTTCATTTTAGTTCAGGAGTAAGCCATAAAAAAGTTAAGTGATTTGTACAACTCAAACACTTCACACCAAGRCATCAAGAGCCAGGAAAGCAGATTTGCCTAAGCACCCAGCTCCTTTACTTATTTCATATCTGAGCAACACTCCTAAAAGACATCTTCCTCCTCTTGAGTGGTCTCTATTCTCTCCAGAAATTCTGCATTTCTCACGTAAGTGAGATGCTTCTAAATGTTCAAGACCTGAAAGTTCAGCTGCTAGTGTCATGCTAGCAACTGTGCTACTATGGACAAAAGCTCAGATGGACTTCACSAAGACCTTTTTGGATTGTAAGACATCTTCTGCCTTGTGTAAGCTACACTACCACAAGAATGAAATCTATAAATCATTCCCCTAAAATAATGGATTAATTAGGCTATTTCACGGGAATATACAAAGAGTGCCAAAATGCTAAATACTGTTTTCTACTTAGCTCATGTGTAAAAGCCTACTGCAGAGCTGGGACTTACTGCCACAACCAGTGAGCATCTCAGATGTAGCTTGTGTAGAAAGATCTTGCCCTAGAGTACTATAATTACATTTTGCAAAGTTTAGACTTTTATTCAGATAAATTTTCATTTGAAGCATCTGTTTAGCTCAGGTTAGCTGTTCAGCTCAGATTAGCATAAGTGATTGGAGTGTAATCTAACCAGTTTTACTCCTATTGCCWATTTACTGTGTTGCATTACAGCAAGCTCTTACCTGAAGTAAGCAAATCACACGTTGGCAATAAACAAGGATCCATGCCTAATAATTGATATGTCATGTCTGCACACCAGAGTGGTCCATACAAGAGTGTCTCAAGTTTATTTTCAGAAAACCATCCAGATCCTYTTTTTGAGCATTCAAAATAATTTTGGAAAGTCTAGCCATTTGTGGGACTATAACAAGCTGAGCAGCTTAGAGAAACCTAGTCCTTTGGTGCCAAGCCCTTTTAAGGAGTCCAGCTTAACAGTGAGGTTCTTTAGAAGATTTTAAAGAGCTTGAGAGCAGATGTCAACACTGGAAACAACAAACTGATGCACCTTTAGCAACTCCATGATTTCTAGCTGTATTGTCCCCACTTCACTTCTGATCATGATTCAACAGGAAAACATGGAACCAGAGCTCCAGACAAGCAATTTCAATTTCAGCTATATTTTTGCAKTATAAGGAGCTTAGGCTTGGAAAGCAGAAGCATGTACTTAAGAAGCAGAAATCCCGCGCTATAGCCCCTACTGAATGCAATTAGGAGCCAGGGATATAGCATTTGAAGGARCTGGCAAAGATCTACAGGACTGGAAGATGCACAGTTTCCATCCCTAGATAGGGGATTTATTATTATACAGGCTTCTGGCAAGTAACTAGAGACCATATCAAACTTACCTCTTATGAGAAAAAAAGCCTTAAGGGAAAAAGCTTCAAGGAGGTTTAACAGTGAGGATACTGGGATATAGGAAATTACTATACAAGCAGACATGTGCTCCTACTCTGGAGGTTCGTCTGATGGCAATCGGCATCCAGCCCAGAAGCTAGAAGCTGTTCTGCAACTGGGATCTGAGGAGCTGCTCTGTGCCCTGAGCACAGATGCCTCTGCTTCCAGGCTCCAGGGCAGGCAGCTTTAATTAGCACAGCCCAAATATACACAGGCCTCCGATTAGATGGTTCATGACCGAGAACACAAACAACTTTAACAAAGTATTAATTCCACTTCAAAAGGCAAGGCCTTTAATGAATTTATACAAGCCTTGAGGCTAGAATTACTATCCAAATATTACTGGTCTTAAAAAGGAGGAAGTAAAGAAGGGAGGAGGTAGAAGTACGGGTAAGTTATAGCCAGGAGCACTGGCACCAGACATATGCATTACCTGGCCTGGTGGTTAGGACAGTGAAGCAACTGGAGAAGTAACGCAGAACTGCTATAAAACCTTGTTGCAGCTTCACAAGAAGTGCAACATCGCAGTACTTCAGGCAGATTGTAGCCTTCAAAAACAAGAGCGAGGCTTTGGAAGAGTTTAAGACAAGCAATGATGCAGCTGAGAAAATGCCTTCCCTGGGCCTTTAGCTCCCCAGCTGAAAGGCATAGCAAATTTGCAGGTGAAGTTCAGAGAGGAAGAGCCCGAGGCAGCATACCTTACCAAGCTTATTAGCTTGGGCTTCATCCTACAACTCCTTKCCCTTTTTGCCGTCAGGGTCAGATGAGCACAGACATCTAGCTGGGAGGCAGCCGGGTCAACAACARTTTAGCATTGATGGGAAAAGAGTAGAAACACAGGGGAGAACCTAGATCTCCTCCCTCCCCTACTCTGGCACTGACCTGATATATGATATGAAGACAAATACTTACCTTGTTCTATCTCAGTATATTAACTCCTATAAATACTTACATCCAGCTAATGGAAGGGATCTCCAGCATAATTTTAAATAATATCCCTCATACCCCTGGTGGCTGTTGGCCAACAACATGGCTCTGTCTTCATCCTCAGCAAGCCAGTTTTCTGCCAGCCATGCCTCTGCTCCAAGCCAGCCAACCCAGCTCTGATCCCGAAGCCATGTAACTACAGTAGTGCAGTACTAAACCTGAGAGAGCAAACTAGCAAACCCTGCCTCAGGCACGGGCAGAGAAATCAGCAAGTCCTAACATACCAGGCAGGCAGAATAGGCAAGATGCCTCATGAAGATGGGGAAAAGTAAGAACAATCTGTTATCCTGGGACCACTGCAGGGAGAGTGAAGGATTATATAAAAGCAGACATTGTCAAATGACTCCTGGGTCTACTGAGTATGTAATTTTAACACCAGCCTTCTTGGATATTTGAGCATGCCTTTAGTCTTTAGGTAGATGGCAGTTTTAGAGCCCATCTGCCCATAAAAACATTTCTTCCCGATAATGCTTAGGTCTGTTTGCCTTGTAAGGCAAAAGACAGCAGAAGAAAACAGTTGTTAAATGTAACAGATTAATTGCACTCAGAAGTTTCTGAATTGTCTGTATGGAAACTCCAGCCTTCAGGAACAGCATGGGTAACAAGTCACTGACAAGAGAGTTGGTGATAAGGCGGCTTTTACAGGGCTTTGGCACACAGGAGAAAAAAACCCCAAATTCTATCCATGTATAGAAGGAACTTCATTACCTAGTCCTCTCCAAGAGAGTGCTAAAGTGGGCTGCTGGTAAATGCACCTCCTTTTCTTTCCTACTCCTACCTTACTTTACTCTACCTTGCTTTAAATAAAAGCTTCTTGACACCTTAAATTCTTAGTATACGATTGCCTGCCTTGCCTTCCTTTTCATGTGAGAGCCTTGAGAACTACAGCGTTGTGTCCACAATATGTTCAACGATCTCTCTGCCAAGGCTGTTAATTAGTCCATCCATTACTCTGCCTCAGCAAGTTGCATCTCACATATCAGCTTCACTTTCTTACTACTAGACTTGGAGCAAATTTGGCCCAACCACACAGGGATTACCCACAATTCCATTTGTGTTCATCCTTTACACAGCCCCTATTAATGCAGGGCTTACAAACTAYGGTATTTAACGTGTTGCAACTATTAAATGCTCTTACCAGTTTCACCAGCAGAAAACTGAAGCAAAGAATAAGCTGCATGCCCACAATCCCATGGAAAATACATGTAAAATAATGACTCAGCTTCAAGTCATTTAAGTCCCGTGCAACAGTCACACTTTCTCCAAGTTCACGTTACCATATTGAATCCTTTAAGGCTGCTCAGGTGCCTAAAATCAGTCACGTGCTCAAAGTAAGTGGTTAATAGGAGACCCCCAGAATATTTCATATTCTTAATTTTCTTAAACCATGCTGAACAATGTAAAAACTCCTGTCAATAAGGCACCAAGCAACTTTTCCTACTGACGGTCTCACCTTTCCCACATCAAGATCCTGAGCAGTCTGCACAGCCTGCTCCCAGCGTGGGCACTCACATCCACCACATCAGTAAAACAGACACGGAGAAGGATTGCCCAGGGTGGAAACTGCACAATTTTAGTCACTTGCATCCAATTACAAAAAATCTGCAGGGACCAGAAACAAGCCATTTTCTTTCAAGACATTATCATGCTGTGCATCTGATCAACAAACGAGCAACATGCCATGGCCTGAAATAACTCATGAAGCTGGCCGACTAGAAAAATAAGTTTTCTAAAAAAAACCTATATAAAAGCACATGCCTTTGTCAGACTAACTAGTTGCAAGGCTACATCTCCCAGGACTACTTTTTATGAAGACAAAAGCAAATATAATGCTGGCAAGAATCCCACACAGCTTGTATCTGTCCAAATCATCAGCTATGTTTTTGATTTAGCTGCAATTTAGACAGCCAACTTCAACACACTGAACAAGGCAGAGTTGTTTTAAAGATGCTCTAAAAGTGAAGGGAGAGAAAGACAAACCATTCAGAAGGAAGGGCAGTGTGGTCAGGCAAGGCTCCTGGGATCTCTATGGAAAAAGAAAAAGTGTTTGGTGCCTTCAGCACTCATAGATCCTAAACAACTTGGGAAGGTGGGGAAAAGAACAGAGCTCTTCCTGTAGAGTTGGGGGATTTTTTTATTTTGGAACAAAACCAGCATTTGTCTTTGTATTTGTCCTTGAAACTGTGCAAGACCTCTTTGATCMATAGCATCTCTTTGTTTTGTCTCCTTTAGCATTGTCAAATGCTGTTTTTTCTTCATAAAACTTTGCTTATTTCTGCAAGAGCATGCAAGGAGCTCATATGTCCCTAACAGCACAAGAAAAGAGGTGGCATGAAAACCTAAAGTATTTGGAACAGGTAAGCAAGAGTCACCAAGAGGCACTACATGTGGATGCMCTTGATTCACCAAAGCTCAGATCTCACTTTCTGTGAAAAGGTTTAAAGTTCACATTACAACCATCAAATATTAAGCAAGCATTTTGCTTTTGAAAGAAACCAGAATAAGCTTGTTCTGAACCTATTTTACTTCTAGATTATACCAGTATATATAAAGCACAGCAGAAAGACTTGTACTACATGCAGTTTATTGGTCTAACATTAGCGTTGCTTGTGAAAGAATGGTACGATTGCAAAGTATAAGGGGAGGAATAGCATTTGCACTCATATAGGTGACCAATCAAATAGAATCTCAAAAGATGATAAAAGCTCTCAGTAAATTTTTAGAAGAGACTAGAAGTCTGAAGCAGACAACTGTATCCATGAGCAACAACGATTAAAAAGCTGCCCTAATGTGCAGTAACAATCATGACAGACTTGGACAGGCTTCTTGACTTCACAGCTGCTCATTACAAAATTCAAAGCAAAGCCCTGACCGATACCATCGCACAGGAGCGTTTGCCGCAAAGGCGTGCAATAACCATAGCTCCACAGCACGCATCAGCTCCTGYGGCCTGAAAAGTCACTTCAGCACACATCCCAGTGCAAGAGGGCAGCTCAGCTCTGCAAGAGTCATGCTCCAACAGAGCTGCACTACTGAAGAGCTTTGCATGGAGTATGCTTGATGCACTATGAACAGGCAAACAGTCATTAGTCACTGAAAAACAACCATCTTTTTTGCACTCAAAAGAGCCCTGGGACATAAGGCGACCAGGGTATTACAAGGAACTGGACTTCAACTTTTTGACTACTCTTCTACTGTTGTATAATTTTCTCTGCTTYCACCTAAGCACTGCCAGTCATCCCTGACCAAGCTACCGAACTGTGAATTCCTAAACATAAAAGCATAAGCATAGATCACCCCTACAATGGCAAGAGATGGACAGATGATGAGCAATGATGCCTTTAACTACCCAGGCTCTGCAGAGGAGTTTCCGACACT
Source organism: Oceanodroma leucorhoa (assembly GCA_030449065.1). NCBI lineage: Eukaryota > Metazoa > Chordata > Aves > Procellariiformes > Oceanodroma > Oceanodroma leucorhoa. The sequence goes on from JASVER010000051.1 coordinate 2,394,046, forward strand.
CATCACAAAATGACTAATATTAAAGTACTCATTCTGGTTTCTCTGAAGGCATTAGGGACTAGCCATGTAATGGAACACAGACATTCCTAGATTTTATCTCACTGCTTTCTCTTCAGTGACCAGTTGTGGTTTACAGCAYAGAAGTAACCTAAATGCACCAACAACTGAATTAAATTTAGGACCTGGAGAAGAGTTTCAGCCCTTCTAAAAAAAGCTTTTAACAAGGAAGCTTTTCTTTTTAAGAAAYGCTTCTTAAGCTGGTCTTAATATTTATTGCTTTTTAGTAACAGGAGTAGGAAAAGGAGCATGACTGCAACACAGAATACTCAGTAGAGCTGGAGTCTGGAAATGCTCTGTGCAACTCAAATGCTCTGTGAAGCCCAGTTTAAAAAAACAAACAAACAAACAAAAAAAAACCAACCAAAAAAAAAACCCCCAAAAAACCAAAAAAACCCCCCCACCAAAGCCAAAACACTTGAAAGCACACTGAAAACAAAAGAGTGTCTGATGAGACAGGCTCTTTTCCCTGTCAGAGTTTTGAGCCATTTGCTGAAATGAAGCGATGGTACATCTAACACCATCAACTATTYGAGACCTGTAACTAAGGCAGGCTCCTACTTTGCATTCCCCCCTGCCCCCAGCACCACTTTGAAGCAGTGGGCTCTGTTTCAGCTCAACAGGCAGAGCACAAATGWCACCAAGTTTATGAAAAGTGAAAGATTTGGTATCTCTGCAGCTGTGTTAGTCACACTGACCTATAACAAGCTATCAGTCCTCAGGCGTACATCACTCAAAATACATGTGCAAGCATCTGCCTGCTTCCTCCCTGCCCATCGGCCACTGTGCAGCCGTGCTGCACTGCTGCCCTTCTCCGAGCACACTCTGCTTGCAAACCTGGCTGCAACGCCRCCTTGTCTTCCGTGATTTCAAGGAAAAATGGTATTTACTGTTAGGGCAGACACTCATTTACYGTTTTCATCTAGATTTCCTTACTCCTAAGTATCAATCCCCTTGTACAGCTGAGATAGCAACAGCTGTCCAACAGAAGCAACRGCCTTAGGAAATTCTTATATCTAAGTTCTACTAGCCAGTGTAGCCCAAAATACTGGGAACAACCTATTCAAGCATATAATTTGTTCTAAGATAACTCTACAAAAGGTAAAAGTCTGACCTTCACACTATTCATTCCTATCCTTAGTTCCCTTAGCCTTCAAAATCCACGAAACACTTTGTTAAATATATAGGTATATTAACCGCCTCAATAGCACCTGCCACAAACAGTCCTTGCAGTTCATGCAAAACRGTCAAAATACTGTGCTCCCGCTGGACCCAGAGAGAGAGTTTCTACTGATTTCAGCACAGCTAGGAACTAACAGGACATCTACAAGCCCTGGAGGATTGCTGCCAGAACAAAATTCTGCTTATTTTTTCTTATTCTTGTAGCTACTTCAATACTGCAGCTTGCTTTAGTGAATGAACAGGATTGGAAGCCATCATTAAGTAATAGACCCACGCAAAATCATACATGAACCATTTGAGCAGGGCTGAAATCACCCTTCAGCCCAAAGATCTTTCCTATCCATCCTGCTTTCAAACTGTAGCAACAGCCTATTTACAACAACCTCATCCAGCGAGAAAATTTGGCAACAATTTTTCATATTATCTGTTTATCTTAGCAGCATTGGAGAAGGGCAGCTATTGCCCAAGCCTTATTTCTATAGAGGGGAAAAAAAAAAAAAAAAAGAATAAAAGCATAGTAGTTCTCAGTTATTAAATATCAGAGCAAAAATTGCAGCATTGACTGCAGAGTTTACATGCTGAAATTAGCTTGTATACTTAAGGATACAATTTTAGAATTTACAAAGTACTACAAGTAATAAGTGGTCTGGCAAAGCAAAAACATTCCTGACAGACTAAAACTGCTTTAATCCAAAATAACATTTGACTCTCAAATTAAGCATGCTTCATTTACATTTTGAAGGAACCTCCAAAAGGGAAAAAAAAAACCCATGAAGATTTTTATAACAAGAAATAATCTCAAAGCTAAAAGAAYTAAATGTTTAAAAGATGCCAAAGAAAAACCTGTCATATCCCCTCCTAAGGATTATGAAAGATTCATTTAACAGTTTGATACCCTGAGATCTATTTGCCTCCAAACTTTAGTTGAAATAGAACTAGATGAAGTTTTTCAAGACCTAACTTGCAGGAACTTCAGCAAAAAAGCATTGCTTTTTCTAATTTATCCACAAAAAAAAAAAAAAAAAATCTTGAAGGTGATTTTAAAACCTCTGCTTTCACTTTTTCCCCATCCCTTCTTAAATTGTTTTACCCCTTATGCCTTCTGCTCTGAAAGTCTACCCTCCTCCAAAATAATTCTATTTTATTAGAAATGAAATACAATTCTTATAATTAGRACTTAGGGACATCTTCCATAACATCCAAAACTTCAGGGTTCTGAATGAAAACCATGRAAAAAAATGAGTACAGAACCTAGAAGCACTACCTGAGATCAGGTTATCACTGTATCAGCTTGCAAGAAGATAATACTTTCTCCAGAAAAGTTACCCATTGTCTGAATCATCATCTTAAACTGCAAAGGTGCAACTAGATACAAAAATCCTCCGAAGTTATCAAAGTAACAGGAGCCTTAAATACTTTCGTTAGTCTCTGTCAAAGTAACTTGCCAAAGGAGGGATGCACACATTGCCACACTGCTTCAGACCAAAGGTTCATCTAGCTAGAGAGAAAACAATACCAAGCTGTAAGCCGCTCACTTGAATGCAACACCCTATGAAGATATTTAGGGTTTTTTTTTTTTTTTGCCAGTATCCTATTTGAAGACTCTGGATTTAAAAAGGAAATAAAGTGAAGTGGTGGGGCAGAACAAAGAAAAGTCTGCTCTGCTATCAACTTTTTTATACCCCAAGTTAGGTGCAAGTAGACCAGAAAGGTCAAAGGTGCCCAGGAACTGTTTGGAACCAATGCAGCATRTTACAGAATGCCCCAGGCACTTAATAAACTGACGTAAGAGATACCAGTAAAGCCCTAGGGCTTTTCTGTCAGTTTAGTCTGAAAGACTGACCTGGGTGTTGGCCTTTTGGATAACTTCTTCACTGTCCTGGCACAATGTCTTACAGAGTTTTCCAGAAATGACTGACTTTGTTTGAAAGATCTTCAGTCAACCCAAACTAAGTAACTGGAAGCAACAATTTTATTGGGGAAAGTGTTGAGTCAGCAGAAAAATTGAATTTGGTGAGGGCTTCCTGAATTCAACACCTGRGTGCATTCAGAAGAGGAGCATTTTTCAAGGGAAGTGGTTTGCAAGAGATGACTGATTAGGTACTGCTAGAGCTGATCAAATATTATTAAGTCAGCTGAAGAAGCAGTAGCAGAAGGGTCACACAAAACAGAGGGACCTCTGGGCAAGTAGAAGTGAGAGGTTAACCAAAAAAAACTCCACCACGCTCACAAGTGAGGCCGTGAGCACCTAAGAAAAGTAAGAAAAAGGCAAGCCCATATAGTATTTCCCCCCAGTACTCTCCCAAATTCAAACTGTTTTCACCTCCAGGAATTCCCCAAGTTTGATGCTGTTTGTTATATCGTAAGCCAGCTGCACAGCCTTGTTTCTCCACCCCATAYCTAATGTAGCTATTGATTCTCCCTGTCTCACACTGGTTCTGGATTATTGTAAGTTCTGCTCTGGAAACAGGCTGTTTAGMAGCAGAATAATCTTTGTAAACGTTTTGATTTCCACAGACCTATTTTTCATCTCACTCCTACAGCTTCTCAGAATCCAGTGAAGATGTATGTTTGCATGCTAGTCTACCCCTCCTAGGAGGTTATTACCCTTAATACCAAAAGTTGCACACTTTAAAGAGTTTTCTTTCCTTGAGGTTTTCTAYCTAAAACTGAACTAAGTAAGATTAAGCAGCTTGTTTTTCCCTTTCATTGATATTTACTTTCTGTTGGTGCACACACATTAGTATTTCCTTAAATCGCTCAGAGCAGTACGAAGCATTACTAATCCTAACCGACAGGACTCGTCACACGTTTCTTATTTATACTAAGGCACRTACACATCACTCATTTTCAGTTATTTGGGAAAAAAGGAATCAAAAAAGGTCCATTGACTAAACAAACTGTCCAGTAGCATAAATACRTTGCCTCAAGTGCTACAAAATGTTTGACTGTGAGATGTGAGGCAGCTGTTACTGCCTTCCACAGCCTCCACTGGGAACAAGAGATGTGGTTCTTCAGATCTGGTGCTGTTCCTTTGACAGCCTAGAATGTTCCACTTGCTTGGAGGATGGTTCCCTGTTGCTTCTCTGCCTTTTAAGTGTGCCCATACTGAGACATGCCAGGTTCTTGGACCTCTAAGGATCAGTTTTCTGAATGACTTCATTACAGGATTAAGTTACCCTTCCCTAAGCCAAATAAACCATATTTGACTGAAGATAAGAGTAACATGCAAATTTGACAACTGGCACAAGAAAGTGGGCAGTAAGTAAAACTGGAAGATAATGCAGAGATACTTTGCACAGCATCCACTATTCCAAAAAGGTGATACAGCCCAGAGAAGAGCAGGATAACTCCTTTAAGAAGTTATCCTTCTCATAGCTAGTGCAAATGCCTTAAGCAGAAACAAATTATACTCTTTTCCCCTTTCTCAAAATTAATTTATCACCATGAAAATATACTAAAGACTTAAAAGAAGCCTTGCTCATTTTAGTGCATCTCTTTTCCCTGATCATACACTACTGATCAGAAACCACATATGCCTTTCTCAAAACCAGACAAATTTTAGTAAGGTCTGTCGGAAAGGACYTCAGCTATCTACTCCCTGTAATAGCCATACAATTTAGTCTACGTATGTGATAGCCAAGACCTCTGAGCTGTATCTATTAGTTTTGACTGGATATTTTATAAGCGTAGTTCATTTTGTTTTAAGACACACACACACTGAATTTTTATTAAGGATGCATCTAGAAAGCGTGAACTAGCCTGCAGCATTTGGGTCACACCAGCAGTGATGTCCACTGGCAAATAACCGATAAACTAATTCTATAGTGACAGCCTCTTCAGACTGTACAGCAGCAGCCTAGACAGTCTGCTCATCACTAGTTCAAGAGAACTGATCATTGTTTTCCCTGGCACTGAAGTTTTCCAGTAAACTCTCTTGCTTATTTTTGCCACAGACTTCAAAGGCAGATTACTTTAGAACTATACAGTTTTCAAGTCAGAGAAGGAAAAACAAGTATCTTCTTAGTTTCAGCTTGCGTCAATTCACTCTCCTTTTCCTTGTTTTCAACTCAAATATGTACTTCAAACACATACTGCCAAGCATTTCYTGGAGTATCAGTACTGCAATTAAAACCACGCCCTGGCTTAAGCACCCAGGGATCTCACCAAAACACCCAACTGTGTGTGTCTTTGCTGGTCAAGGCTCCGCATGTTGACAATCAAGGAATATGATGGAATCTGAAAGTTTTTTCACAGTTGTTTTGCCAGGTAATAAATACACATGAAAGTTACCAGTTGGATAGCTGGGGGACACAGGAAAGACCTTTAATCCAAACAGGCAAGCTACAGATTGCTACCTGGGTACTGGACTGCATCCTTGTTCCTCCTGGTTGGTGTTCTCCTCCAACCCAGCTGGAGCTGTTGAGTACATACCATGCATAGAAGATTCCTACCTGAGAGTTAGAAATCAGGCTCTTCTTTCTTCAGCTCTTCTGGCTCTTCAGCTCTTCTGGCTGAGAACTGGTGATATCAAGGCTTCCACACAAGGTACTTCATAAATATGAAGTAATGAGTAAGTAAGTCTTGATCCATGGGAGGTAGAGAGGCTGACTGTGCATGTATACCTCATATCAGAATCAAGCTCTTTAATGCTTAGAACTGCAGACAACTCAAATTCAGAGYTTTGTTTTGGACCCACATCTGTTTTTAGTGTAATAGTTTGCATCATTTTAAGTTTCAGATCAGCTTCCATGGAAATATACTCCTTTGACACAACTAATCACTTAGGGTATCTGAGGGCCAGATCCCAAGGTGATTTACTGGCTTGGCTCCCTTTAACCCATCAGACATTTGCATTGCATCACCTCCTAGTGAGTAGCTCCAGATTGCAACAAGAGGGATACAACCAAACTTTCTGCCCCAGATCTGGCAATGACCACCTGAGTTATGCCAGTTGTCCTCAGATTCAGATGCTGCTGCTGAAGTACTTCTGTAGTGACAGGTGGTCTCACTTCTAACAAAAATTAGCTGTGAAGAATCCAGGGATGATTTTTCAGAAGCTTGAGACACACAGGAACACTTTAATMAGTTCATAAGTAATTATAATGTAGTTACAGGTGTCCTACTCACATTTGATTTAGTCACTAGTGGCCACGTCCTTTGGAAACTGAAGGGCTTGGATCACATGCTGAGAACGCCACCAGTTCTCAGCCAGTCCCGTGTACACACTACCATCAACATCCTTGACTAAGTTCAGGRGGGTGAGAAACACAGATCTCCGGACATCCTTTCATGCTGTTATAGCTATTCCCAGTTTCCCCTCAGCAAGATGATGGGGATGAATTATTTGCTACAGCAAAGGAACTCTAATTCCTAATGCTGTGTGCTCCGGGGTCAGAGCACTGGGATGTTTTAACAGTCCTACTAAGAGTTCCTGAAAGCTGTAACAGCAGCTAATGGATCTGCCAGACACAGCTTCTTAAAAATATCATCAAGTTGGCTAATGGAAACTCCAGCCCTCCTCTCCCTGTTGTTTCATACACGTATTATAAGTATCATTTCACTCATGTTAAGCACAAACACACTGTCACTCCACTCACATTTGATCCAGTGCCAGATCTCCAGTGCTATTTCTAGGGCAATAAATTAAGCATTGATCAAGTTATGTTTACATTACCTTCTAAGGAAACATGGGTGTGAAAAATGTATAACAAAATATGGAGTCTGGTGTCTAAAACAGAGTTATGCCTCCCCTTGGTCTGGAACAATATATATAAAGCATTGCTTTGGGCATTATTCCACTAGCTGTAGGATAAGCTTATTGTTATTTTTGCTAACTACACCGATTTGCATGAAATATGTGACTTTAGCTTTTACCTAAAAACTCAAGCCGTTTCTCTTGTTACTGAAGTGCAGATACATTCCCTCCATCCATTCCAGGCTGGGACTAGAAACACTGAAACACCAAAAGCCCATTTCTCTGTGGTGCTCACCTGAACCATACTGTTATACAGCGGATGCAACAAAATGGAAAACCAGGCTGCCTGAAAAAAGCTGCCCTTCCATTTCCCTCAGCACAAATCTGTGGTCCAAAAGGTTTTTCAATCCTAGTTTTATAGATTCATATTTAAGCGCACAAAAGAATCAAAACAAATGAACAAGCCCCTGAATCTGCCAATGAACTGATACTGGCACAGCCTGCTCCRGTAGCTATAGTCTCCATCACACACCAAGAAGCTAATTCATTGGTACTTCTCTCTCATTTAAGATTTTTCCATTAAAGGAGACCTCAAGAACCTCAAACTTCAGGCAGATGCACTACCAGCATAACTCGAGTCCCCAATATGGCTATGTCAATCAYGAAAACTTGCAATCCAGACTCCAGATTCTCAGGTGTTCTCAGGGTCACATTCTTTCATTTAAGTTTGTTGCTTCAGATTTTGAATTGAGATCCACAAAGGACAGCCTTTCTCTGATTTTCCCCTTCCTCCTCAGTTTTGCTTACYGTTTGGCTGAGACATTACAACTGAACTAAGAACTGTCACTCACAACAGAAGCATAGTAAACAGCTCTTAAAGCCTCAGCATTGATTCCAATAAGCTTGAAGTCTACCACTGCTTCAACCCCAAATCTCAGTTTAAATCTCAATTTTGTACTGCATGAATCTAAACCAAATTTGGGAATGTTTCTTTGTAGGAAGCCTGGAAAGCTTTGAGGGCTCTACTTGCTGCTAAAAATACGCCAGCCTAGGGTAAATAACACCTTCACTGAAGGACGGTTTCTCCATCTCAGAAGTGACACCCTTGCCACATTCAGGAACTCTGACGTCTTTTGCGATTACTATCCATCTGAAAATCCTGCCAGGTTAGATACATGGAAAAAACAAGTCTTTCAACACTCACTAATCCAGAGTTTATAGTTCAAACCCTTTTTTCCACTAACAACCTTTGGTTACTTGCCACGTGTGGAGTCCAGTGAGTAGTTCCTGTTGAGCAGCACATGCCCTTGTTCTTTGCAATCCTACCGTATCTGAAAGGTGAGCAGCAGAAGCAGCAGCTGTTAGCACATTTGCAGATCAGTACAAGCATCATACCAGATGGAAGTTACCTCATCCATGCCAGTAAAAACTGAAGACTCGGCATGTGATAGGGTGCTTTATTCCTGCACTAGAATCTTCTTTCCAAAAAGCAAAGACAGCACACATGAATGTTGTTGACTTAAAAACCAAGTCAAGAAGAGGCCCAGATGGTTGTGACATTCCACAAGTATTCTGTGTTTATGTAGGACTGCACCACAGTTGTAAAGCATAAGGTGATATGAACACCAAACTGAAATGACTCTTTAAATTACTAYGAAAACCAAGAATATTGAAGAGAAGTGGCATCACCCTTTTCACAGGGAAATCTGAATTCACATCAAGCAATCTTGTGCTTGCCAAGAGCACGAGGCAAGGATGGAAAGCAGCCCTCTCCTTCACCAGATGTCATGTTCTGACACTCATTTTTCTAAAGCTCTATTTACCCACTACACAATCTCACCAGATATCCTTGGCTTTCACTGAAATCCAGGCAATCTTTCATAGCAGGGAGAGAGAGCACGCAGATCTTGGTTAATGCTTTATCAAGAGCTGACCTTACGGTGGGGTATTCTACAGTAACTGCATGTAACAAAACATGCATTCTTCACTTCAGCAAAAAATCCTATGAGGCCAGTAAGGTCCTTTACATAGTTTTAACCTTGCATAACAACAGAATACTTGAGTTTTCTAAATATTCACATAGATGTTATTGGCTTCTGAACTAGCCTGAAACTAACTTCTGATTCTAGCCTGAAAACAAACAGAAGTGGAGTAAGTAACTCTTAAGGCASAGTTTAGCAGGTCAAAAGATTTGCAAGCTAGAACAGTGCCTTATAGGCCAGACTGAATTAAAAAAGCAACGTCTCTATCAGTTATTTCTCAAGACACACAAAGTAACACAGGAATCCTCATAGACCACATGAAGGATGGCTGCTTTTCCATCAAAAATTCAGAACTTTTAAAGCCAAATCAGTTTTATTAAGCTGACCAAAGCCCTGATTGTAATCATTTTTTCCCCTCTGAAATTACACACAACAGCACAGGAAAGAAGAGACTATATAGTGATACAGTGAACTGGTAGATCTAGTGGTCAGGCAGAAAGTTGCAAGCATAGCTGTTTCTCACATTTGAGGAAAGCATCATGACAAAAAAAACAGAGAATCAAATCCCAATAGGACTAAGTGAAACGAAAACAGTCAACAACTCCAAACTTGCTCCCTTGAACTTGACATATACTGAAATAAGATGTGCCTTGCTGTTATTGACTTTCCATTTATACCTTTCCACTAGCAATTGGCCAAAACGCCCAATTCTAAAGCCAACCAAAATCTGTAAGATGATCAGACTTAAATCTAGATTTGATAGTCAGTGCTCTATTGGCAAATAAAATGTTTTGAGTAGTTATCTTCCCAATTGCAAATACACTGAACATGTTGATTGCATCACTGGCAAAAAACCCAAAGAACATCTCAACAAAGCACAAATCACTGGAAAATATGGCCATTCAGTTGCACCAGACCTTTTGACTGGAAAAACGGAATTCATTCAGACTTGAGGATAAAATTGATTAAAACATTAATAATCTTTCTACTTACAAATGATAAGCCATTGAAATCAAAGCATGTCCAGTCCACATTCATATTTACATACATGAAAGATGCAGATCTAAGCTACCTGAAAATTAACTCTTTTGTAACTAATTGCATTAATCACAGTTTCAGAATCAACAGGTTTAGGGGAACTTGTATTGATTCTGGGTCAACAGTTAGTATTTAAAAAACCTCCCTAACTGTGCTAAGGCATAATCCTACACAAAACACTCATAAATCACGCAGCTGGAAAACCTAAGCAACCTGCAAATAATTATCTCAACAATTGCACTTACCCTTCATATTTCTACCAGACCATCTTGGGTGAGGTGATGTGTTCTTTGAGACATGAGGGAGAGTTCCTGATGAATGCTGACAAACGCTCCCTCAGCTAAATAGTTCTTCCTGGGTAAGTTGTGTGGCAGCTCAGTGAATCACAAGCAGAAGGTAAGCTCACAGCTGCATATAGTCATTCAYGCACATGGTTGTGGGAGGATATAGATGTGCCATGGGGAAAGGAGACAATGCAGAGGAGGAAAAAAATTAAGAAAAGGTTCAGGCTAGAGAGCTGGGACAGAGAGTGATTAGACATTACTCATTTATTCTGGGTAAACCTTGAAAGATTCTCTGAACTCCTGAGTTGAGAAGTTTGTTCAGCTCCTCTGGGTAGGCAAATTACAAAAGTTCATCTCACATGAACAAGCATATTTGCAAGACTTCTTGTAAGACCAGTGACTGATCATCACCCTACTGCCTCCTGGCAGTTTGGCTTTTATAGTTCTAGCGGAGAAGCAGCTTGTTATTAGTATACCTATAAAGAACTGAGTGGATTTGCTGCCAGCATCAGCCTTTCAGCTGCGATTAAATAAATAAATAAGCCTCAGAACAGAGATCTTCAGTTGGAGGACCAGTTTAGGCTTTTCCTTGCCTCATCCACATGTGCAAACCCTCTCACCTGGAATGATTCTGACAGCATACATGTATCCCTAACTCTGCAGCAGCAGGAGCCTCTCAACAGGGAGAGATGATAGCAAACCTATCCTCAGCATCTTTCACAGGCAGGGAAGCCATCATGTGGCTGAACCCYCCTGCATTCCAGCCAGCAGCATTGAGTGTCCTAGAGCATTCCTCCGAGAACAGCATGGGCAAGCACTGTACTTGGATGAGAATGAGAAACCACAGCCTGAAAAACAATCACTTCCACCGTCTCATGTTTATATTTAAAAAAAAAATTTTGTTGCATATGGGCTTTGTTGTGCCAAAATTGCCACCAACATAATGAAAGAAACCAAGTAAATATCATTCAAAATAACAGGCCTCCAACACACTGCATTAGCAATACAGGTCCCAAAAGAACATACTGTGCTCCTCCTGGAAAAAGTTATAAAACACCACAAACACACACACCTCTTTGTAATAAAAGTCAGAATTTTCCAAGGCACACAAGTGAGCTGTGCACACCCTTTCATGTAAGATCCTATAGCCAGTTTATGTTCAAAACCAAGAAAACCTATCTAGTCACTGCAACAGAAATATTTGACTAAAACATGCTGAAGATTTTATCAGCTCTGATAGTCTAAACCTGTCTATTAAAATAAGCAGAAGTGGACACACCAAAACAGCCTGCATTTTCAAATTTAAACAGAGAAATCTAAGTGCAAATATAGTAAAAAAATCATGACTTGTAAATACTGGGCATTGCAGAAATATCACAGGTGGACAAAGTATCACAGTGCTATCAACTACAAAGTCAAGAATTATAGAGTTAAGAAATGCCAGAATTCAAGACAGTTTTTGCAAGCTTTGTAAGAAACAGGCATTGCTTRTTACATTCATGAGCATGTGAATGAAGAACAGCTTCACAAACATCGGGGTTATCTCCTTTGAACTCTGACAAGGCAGTTAAAGCTCAAGAAGAGCTGGTTTAAAATAAAAGCAAAGAGAAAAAAGTACAAAACCACAACAARAAAAMCCAAAACAAACAAAAAAAACCACCACAGCCAAAAAAACTCCCAAAGAACCAAACACATAGACAAGGCCTCTTCCTCCATTAATGTCATTTTGTGAAAACACTGAAGTAGTCTGCTGACAATAGCTATTCTCTAACATTTTGGATGGAAGGCACTGATTTCTAGGAATATAAACRAAGAGCAAGAAACTTCAGGCCTCCTTATATACAGCTGATTTTATTAGCCCCATTAATAAACTTTATTTCTCTGTTTTATTAAAAAACAGACATTCTAAAACATCCTTATCTTTCCAGGGAGGAGGACAGCAATATCTTAACTTTATATAATAAGCACATATTATATATAAAGAATACAGACAAGTCACTATACCCAATCTCAGCGTGAATTAAGAAAAACATTAACTTGGTCCCATGTTGGTTATAATCAATATTTATCTAGTTTAACAGAGCTATATTAGACTAAATCTTGCTTTTGTTGTATAGAATTTTAAGTAGACGTGAGGTAAGATAATGCAGCCACAATGAACAGGAGCCAAATTTTTAGTTAATAGGGAAAATGATACTCTCATGGTGCTCAGTTCTCCCAAGAAAAATGCATGGAGGTTGAAATTAAAACAATACACACACCAAAGGGATCCTCAAGAAAGTTCCAGCATGGGATCAAGGAGATAGGACCAAGAGCTTTTTATATTTTATGAAGTAATTCTGTGATAAATATTAGATACTCTGAGCAGGAATCCAAGATGCTCTCAGTGACATTCCCTCACTCSATCTCCTCCCACATGATCCCGAGTCAGCACAGTTTCTAGAACCAGCCGGTCAAAAGAGGTGCTTATCCCGCTCTATTCAGCCTTGGTGCGGCCTCACCTTGAGCAGTGTGCAGCTCTGGGCCTCACAGTTTAAGAAGGATGTGAAGGTCCTTGAATGCATCCAGAGGGGGACAACAAAGCCGGTGATAGGGCTGGAAGGCATCTCCTATGAGGAGCTGCTAAGGACTTTGGGCTTGTCTAGTTTGGAGAAAAGGAGGCTGAGGGGTGACCTCATTGCTCTCTACAGCTTCCCGAGGAGGGGAAGTGGAGAGGGAGGTGCTGATCTCTTCTCCCTGGTATCCAATGATAAGATGCGTGGGAATGGTTCAAAGCTGCACCAGGGGAGGTTTAGACTGGACATTAGGAAGCATTTCTTTACCAAACACATTTCTTACCAAACACTGGTGGTCAAACACTGGAACAGGCTTCTTAGAGAAGTGGTCAATGCCCCAAGCCTGTCAGTGTTTAAGAGTCATTTGGACAATGCCCTTAACAACATGCTTTAACTTTTGGTCAACCCTGAAYTGGTCAGGCAGTTGGACCAGATGATCGTTGTAGGTCCCTTCCAACTATTCTATTCTAAAAGCAGTGGCAAACACCACTCAAGAGGACATCCTCCTCGGAGAAAGACACAGTTTTAAGTCGCCTCATCATAAACAAGGTCTCTAACATATAAAGCATGGTCATATCCTCCTGTAACTATAAGAACACAAGAGCAATTTCCTTCTGAAGGAAGTAATCACCTGTGCTTGTTCCAGAACATGCTTCTGGATCACAGAGCTTGACAGAAATTGAGGAGGAGCCTTCCTTGCAAAGTTAGTGCTTCCTCCAAAATGACAGCATCAAAGAGGAAATCCTGTTTTCATTAATAATCCTCTGCCAGGTAGAATGGAGGGCTCCTACTCCCTTTATTCACGTTTCAGATCCTGTCCYGAGGTACTTTACAGTTTGTAGGGAATCCAGGTTTTCAACACTCATGAATCATTTCTTCTCTATTCACCCTGGGGACCTCTCACTCCAGATCTCATCCCTAGTGTATAAAAGATCCAGTGAGGAAGCAGACACATGCTACTGTAGCTATAGAAATGTAATAGCTAGATGCAACAAGAATTCTGAGWGTGCAAGTTTGAAGCTGCATTCTCAGCTGCTGCAAGTCAGCACACACAGAGTCTGGGACTCAAAGCCACCACCAGTGTGTTACCAAAGAAGTATTTTCCAATTTGTACTATCCAAACCAAATTAGATCACTAATATAAATTTCTTCCTTTTGTTGTTGTTGTGTTTGTGGTGGTTTTTTTTTTTTAAACAGTTCCAGTCTTCAGTTGCTGTCTTGCCTGGGTGCAAGATATAGCATGAGATACAAAAGGAATATCCAAAGCCAGTTCTCTTTTTGAGACAGACTGTCAATTGCCTGTGCACTATTAATATTCAATGCCCAAGGTAACAGAACAATTTCTGGTTTGGTTGTGTCTATTTACAGAACACTACACATCCAGGAATATTCATTTTACCCTTTTCAGTCTGAGTAATAATGCAAGAGAACATTTAATTTCAGTGCATTTACAGCACAGATGCTGTAGTCTGTCACCTTGCATACATGCTGTCATTTAACACTTACGCAGAATGCTACCAGACAGAACATTTTGCATCTACTTTATAGTGTTGTAAGAGTTGTATGAGGATCCTGCCCTCCCCTGAGATATTTCCATTACTATTTTCAGTGCCTAGCACTCACAGTAGTAATCCTCACAGCAGTGAACATCACTCTTTGAACTGAAAACAAACATCATTCAGGGCTAAAGACTCATCACAAAATGAATGTGAAAGACATAGGCAACTGCTGTGGCACTGAAGGTTTAGGTCTAACTGAAAGACCAGAAAAGAGATATTTATGCTTCGGGGAAAGCACATCCTCAGGCTGTTTCCCCACTGAGACTACAGCAAAGCAGACAACCCCCCTACYTCTGTCAGATAAAAAGACTCTAGAAAAATGAACCCGGGCAAATAGTATACAGTACTTGATTTTCCTCTCTGAAGTTCAGTGTTGAGTGCACATTGTGATACATATATCACCACAGGACCCACTCAGTCCAGAGTTCAGGACACCAAGATTTTGATATCAAAAAAYATAGCTGCTTTACATTCAGCTGCCTTGTAAAATAGTACCTAGGAAGGGATGGAAAAGAACAGGACTCACAGATGCTAGCTCTGTAGACTCTTGAAAGTTGAAAGAGTTTTGCCTGCAACACTTAAGGGTCTATCCTACTGGCTTCCAGTGAAAATTGATGTTCTAAAAGCAGTAGAGTGACTTCTGGAAGTCAACTGTTCAAYTTTAGTGTTGGGTTACCTCAAGTTCAATTAAACTCCATGAGAATGAGCAAAGCCAAATTGTTAAATAATTGCAAAACAGCTTTGGGTGGGGAGGGAATGTTCTGCATCTCATCCTTGTGGGCTTCAGGGCTGTTTTCTTTAACAGAGAGTTCAGTCCTCATGAAAGCAATCCACATTGGCAAAAACCAGCCCATACTCTCATGTTTTCACATTCAAAATGGGATTGGTTATAAATGCTGTATTTCCATTCCAAACACAAGCARAATAATTAGATTGGGAGCTTCTGCTTCTATCTGAGGCTCAAAGCTCAGTTCTTCCCTTCCCGATTACACTACATGTGYCTCCATTACAAATAATTAAGCACTTTAAGAAGGCTATTAAAGAACCTTTGATTAGGATTCCATCTGTATCTTATTTTATTGCATGTGTACCTTTAAGTGATGTCCAATAAAGAATGAATTTTATCCAATGGGGAACTATAAAAATATGGAATCCAAAGTTGTAAGCATTCACTCTGCTAGTGCTATAGCTGGGAACATTTCCAACAGCACAATGCTTTCTTGAAAAGTCATAATTTAAAAGGTAACTTTAGGTGATAATTTCTGAGAGGAAGTAAAAGAGTGATGATGATGGACTACCAAGAGAAAGCAGACAGACTGCTATGCCTTCTGCCATCTCTTCAGAATGCCCAAAAAGGTGAAATGCAACTAAATAGCGAGAAAGAGATTTTTGACACAAAACCAGGGAGTTGTTCATAACCAAAAAATGGTGCAGCTGAAAGCTAATGGACTATTCTGCTTTGTAACCATTTGCAAATTCATGCTTAAGGGAAGTGATCATTTTACATGCTGGATTAATCCATTGTGTTTAAGGTCAGCAGAAAGATAGCAACAAGGGTTGTGGAAAGCCATTYTTAGGAAGTTCACTGCTAGTTTCTTTTTTTATTTATTAGTAATAGTGCTATGGCTTTAGAGGACAAGATGCTCACTACTGAGTCACATTCAGATGCACTAATGCACAATGCATCGTACTTAATTTTACATATAGCAGCAGTAGAACCACCTACCTGATGAAATATGATTCAGYACAACCAGTTCTGGCAAAACTACCTACTAATTAAGAATAACTAGAACTTGGCGATTTACACTCTGCACCTATACAGGTTGTGAGAAAGCCATAAATACCTTGATGCACCTAGCACAGCACCGTAGACTTGGTACCAGATTCTGACTCCAGATACACCTTCACATCGTTTTGATTAAGAGAAGTAAACAGGCAGGACTGAAAGTTCTAAGTTTCTACCATGAGAAATATGTATTATGCTCCTAGTGAAAGCTGGCATCCATTTGTAGCTGCCTCCTTTCTTTGTAGGAGGAGAGGATTTCTTCTGAAGGCAGGAATGACAAATTAATTCCTCATATTACACCTTGGTACAGTACAGCACGCATATTTCCCTTTATCCTATAACACCACTGAGTTATGACTGATCCAAAAGTTAAAGTTAGCACAGGATTCCCTCTCCCCAAGCCTAGAAYGAATATACATAACATTAACTTCCAGCTTTTAACCCCTTCCTACCACCCACTTCATTATAAACTATACCCTGATATACCTGGGAAAGTACCAGAATGAAAATTTATCAGGAACTTAATTCTAGAGAGGTTAACTGCTAATTGATGCTCCCAACTCATTTTATCTGAGACAATCAAACATGGGAATTAGCAGGCACAGAAAGCAAAAATAAGGAGGAGCAAAATTTCTACTGTATATTGCCAAAGTGGGGAGGAAAGAAGATCACAAACAGAGTCCTAACATTAAAAAAATTCTGTATTATGAGCAGAAACAAAGAAGATAAGGAGATTAATTTTGGGAACGACAGAATGCAAAAACTTACACCAATAATTATCACCTAGACATGACTGATTAATCCAATCTTATCTGGTAAGAGAAAAAAAATACTTCTGCATATGTCATCTTTCAGTACATGCTACTTAAATGTTTGCAAGAAATTTAGACATGGCATTGCCTTCAATAGTGTTCTCAGACCACTGAAGGCAAGGAGAGGACAGAAATGCTCAATTTATAGCACTAGCTGGAAAGCCTTTTGAACAACTCTGACAGATCCTTAATAAATTACTGTTATCTGGCTGCATATTCCCACCTACTGTCTCATGTAATGTGGAAGGAATGAAAAAGCAGAATACAGGCAGAAAGGAGCAGCATAGAAAAACAGCTTCCTCAAGTCTCCAGAGAGGAAAAATAAAATACGTTGAGTTGTTTTGCATGAGCAGTAGCCACCTTAAATACACCATTAGATCACCATGATAGACACTGTAAAGCTTTTATAGCTTCAAAATGTTGAAAGACTAAACATAACACCTTAGACAAGAAGTCCCTGAATACATCTACAAAGCACAYATTTCCTTCACTTTGTCAGGGAGCAACAAGGGTCAGTGACTCCACAGAGCAGTCAGGAGCAAAAGGAAACGGGGCCAGAGATGGATCTGGAAACAAGGCTACAACATAGGTGCAAAGTCCATGCAAGAGAGAGGGCCAAAGACAGGACTGGAGACAAATTATGGACATGCATACAAAGAGTCCTGCCAGGAGACGACCAACCTACCCCATATGTCCAAAGTCCATTGAAGAGGTAGGGCCAGAGGAAGGRCCGGAGACACGTACCTATAATATAGCTCTGGGGGATGTGAAGGTCCAGTCCTGAGCTTAAATGGGTTTTCCAGGCCCTGGGCAGAGTGTTGGTAGGGGTCCCAGGTGAGGCTGATCGAGGCTATTAAGACCTAGTGGTGGACTCAGAGCCCTGACACACTTATCACAGCTCAGCCAGTATATTTGTTCCTCTAGATTTTGTTTCTGCACACCCTAAAGACATATACAGACAATATGGTTTATAACTTGAACACAGATGTTTTGAATACATGTAAGTAAAATCATTTAAGATACCTCTGATTGCAATCTCACTTTATTTTTGAACTTTAATCTTCAGATATGACTCTGTCCATAGTTAGCCTCCCCCCCATCACAGCAGTCTAGAGTTAACATCATTATGCTACTTGCCACTCGTGCTTCCTTTTAATCCTTTCTCTCCTCCTAGAAAGGCAAAAAGTCAGCTTCACAACAGCACATCTGCTTCTGCAGGAGGATGCAGTCAAGGCCTGTCTCAGTACTCCATAGTGAAGCAGAAAAGTCTTTTCTTCCAGCCCATCCTCTCAACTAGCAGTACTTTCTAGACCAAAGGCCATTCTGCACATCCAGGCTACTAAAAACTCAGCACAAAACATATATGGACATGCTTCTGCCAGGTATAGGCTAAAACAAGCCATGGTCAACTGCAGCTAGTCAAATTCATAATCATCATTTGAGTCCACAAGGAGAGCATGCCATAATATTGTTTTTCTTGGACTTAGACAGTAAGTCTTCTTACCACAAACCACAAGGCAGCTCTCCTACTCCCTTTTAAGCTAAACCTTGTCCTCTACTGGCAAACCAAAAGGGGAAAACCCTAACACTTGCCTCTGATATCATTGACTGAGGCCAGTTATCCTTTCAATGAGCTTGTTAACCCTTTCCTCACTTATGTAGGGTTTTTTAGTAGAAGTGGCAAAGTGGCTAGAGTGCTTAGAAACAGTCAAGACTTTAGAACTTCACCTGTGAACTTGCCTATCCTCTTAATTTAACGAAGGGTCTGATGATTGCAAGGCTTTCCAGGGAAAACAATCTTAAGATAGGTTTTGTATAGATATGTGACAAGGGTTTTTTGTCAGTGCATTGCAAACAGTTTTAAAGAAAAACATAAAAAGCAATCTGGACTATAAGCAAATTAAAGCTTACCAAATAAATGCTGTGCAACAGTCTCACTAACAAAATCAAAGTGAAAGATCAAAGCAATATTTCTCAGCTCCTACATGAATGAGAAAGGGGAAGGCTGTTATAATTTTGTATACTGAAGACATGCCTATCCCACAACTTATACATAAATGAAATCACAGACATGCAAAATTAATGCATTTATTTTTTTAGATTCCCAAACAGTGTCAGTCTCTGGCACTTACTGGAGCATTGTGTTTCAGATATTGGAATATTGCAAAAGAAAAACAAAAGAAGGGAAAAAAGTGGATGGGTTTAATGTACTACTAATATTGTCAATCTGAAGCTTCCAAAAATAATAAGGCTGTTTTAAAAACAAAAGACTGCTTACTTTCTATTTTGGTAACTCTGCCTTTCAGATGCACTCAGGCAACACGTTTGATTTTTCTCCCAGATACACACAGGTTGGGGAAGCGCAGATTCATAGCAACAGCGGCTGAAGTTCTCATGCCAGTGGTCAGGTCTGGAAGCCAGGGTGCTATGAAAAACTCCAAATCSTGAGACATTCACACCCATATCACAGCTGTTAGAAGAAAAACCCTGTCAGGGCCCGGAGAGTGCTAACAACCCTGACAGGTCCCACCTGACCACAGTCATGGCAGAGCTGTATTTAAGCCCTGTTGGGGTTACTAAGCTCTTTTTTTGCCTCYGTCTGGGGCTGTATCTAGTGGTGTTAGGGTTGTGTTGGGCTGTATGCTGTTTTATTCCTCTAGATTCTACCCTGCAACCTTGCCTGGATGGACCCTTGGACCTGCCTCATCACCGTGAGCTTCCTCACTGCTGTGAGCTGTCAGCTGCCTTCCCTGGGCTGGCCCTGCTGCCTTGCTCAGGTATGGTGGGATAGGCCCTGCCTGGTGAGGCCTCTGCCCTCTTATCCTGTTCAGCTCTTGTTCAGCAAGTTCAAACCACCTGGAGCCCTGAGCTGGGCACACTGGGGCCATGGTCCTACTGCCCCCCCAAGAGGGACCAGCCTGGCCCGGGGCTCTGGCTTCCCCACAGCACCCAGCCCCTGCCTGGCCCCAGGTTCCTGAGAGCCCCTTGGCCTCCCTATGGGCAGCTGGATCCCCTCCTCAGTACCCAGTGTCACTGTCCCGGCTCTGTCCTCTGAGGTAGCCTCTACCACCCCACAGCCATTAAACTGCTCTAGAGCCCAGGCCTCTGTGGATTTGGTGCCCACCTTGTGGGGGGAGGCCCTGACCAGCCACCCTGGGCCTCCCAGAGCCCATTCCAGCCTGAGACCCTCCGTCCTTGCCCCAGCAATGTTGTAGGTGCCGGTCTCTAGCCCTGCCGCAGGCCTGCTGGGCCCAACCTGGGCCCTGGGGCCATTCTGGGCTGTCTCTGGCTCCCCTCACYGGGCCTGATCCTGGTGCCACCCACAGCCTGTGGCCTGGCCAGGCCCCTGGCACTTGCTGTGCCCTGACAGGAATGCTGAAAGCTGCACCTCAGAAAAATCCTCATCCCAATATTCACAGTCACAGAATCATAGAATAGTTTGGGTTGGAAGGGACCTTTAAAAGTCATCTAGTCCAACCCCTCTGCAATGAGCAGGGACATCTTCAACTAGAYCAGGTTGCTCAGAGCCCCGTCCAACCTGACCTTGAATGTTTCCAGGGATGGGGCGTCTACCACCTCTCTGGGCAACCTGTRCCAGTGYTTCACCACCCTCATTGTAAAAAATTTCTTCCTAAAATCTAGTCTGAATTTACCCTCTTTTAGCTTAAAACCATTCCCCCTTGTCCTGTCGCAACAGGYCCTGCTAAAAAGTCTGTCCCCATCTTTCTTATAAGCCCCCTTTAAGTACTGAAAGGCTGCAATAAGGTCTCCCCGAAGCCTTCTCTTCTCCAGCCTGAATAACCCCAACTCTCTCAGCCTTTCTTCACATGAGAGGCGTTCCATCCCCCTGATCATTTTTGTGGCCTCCTCTGGACCCGCTCCAACAGGTCCATGTCTTTCCTGTGCTGAAGGCTCCAGAGCTGGACGCAGCACTGCAGGGGGGTCTCACCAGAGCAGGGTAGAGGGGCAGAATCCCCTCCTCTCATAGGTATGCACTGGAAGTGTGGATCCATCGCCTCAGGCTTAACAGCCTCCATCCTCTTCCCTCGCYGCATCTACTGCGCTGTGTGCAAGCACAAGGTCGTCTTCCCTTTCTGACAGCTAAGGGACATTTTGTGGGCTGCTCRTCATTGCTAGCTCTGGGTTAAAAGGTTGTACCCTTTCCTGGGRCCTGCTGGCAGCAGGGAGGCCTCTGATCAGGCAGGGAGCACAACACTTTCTCAGTGGGAAATAACAGGAATCTCCATGCTCCTAAATCACTATGTCCTAAACGTGCTGTCCAGAAGAGAGCATAAATTAGGCTGGAATCAGCAGAGGTACAAAAGATGGGGTGGAATGGTTTCCTAGGTGCAGCATAATTGAAGAAAGGAGAGAAGAAAAGTCATCTTAGTTTTTTCARTTGAAGTTCAAAGGGAGAGAAAGATAAAAAAAATAAATGATCTTTTGTGTTTTCTTCCCACCAGCTCAAGAAAATTCACTTCGCATCAATCTATAACTGTTCTCTTGGACTTGAATCTTTGTGTTTCTTTTAGTTATTTAATCTTTTGAATGCAAAAAAAAGACTTAAAGCATTGCTTTTGAGTCAATATATATTAATTTTCAAACCAGAAGATATAGAAAATGTAATTTAGAAAGCAAAGCAAATCAGGGTGAAAACATAAAGGTTTCTCTCTAACAACTTTGGCCAAAGCCACCTGTTAAATTCAAGGTGCATTGGCAAASAGCTTCAGCATCCCCTGAAAATCCTTTTCTTTTTTTACTATGAGTCCCCTCAYTCAACCAACTTCAAAGAGCAAATCCTCATTCCAGCTCAACCACTRCAAATGGAAATTTTAAACCCTCTCAAAGCATTTTCCTCCTAAATCACTAATTAGAAGGGAAGGCAGTAAAAAACCTCTTGAATTTATGACTAGCAAAAGATAGCAAGAAAAAAGTTTTCTTGTTATCTGAAAAAGCATTTATCTGAACGATTATGAAAATGTCATTTGTACTGGAAGCCTCTCCATACTGCAATTGTGTCAACATAATTATTACTGGATTTTTTTCCCTTGCTGGTTGAGTGACCCTTTACGGTGTTGCCAAGTGTCCTTGTCCTAGCCAGATATAAACCTTGCACTGTTTTTCTTGCAGAAGGATTTCCTGTAACTCTTCCCTCTGTCCTTCATAAGTTTTAAGTATGGACTGTGTGGCAGAATGGGTGTGACGGGTTATTGCTAAACCACTAAATAAGCAGTCATACTTCTGGACATGTGACATGAATGGCATTYGAAAGTTCATCATTTAACTTGCTTTTTCTTCTACCAACTGAATTCATTTAAGTTCCCAGCTCTCATGATTTATCACACATTGAATATTTGAGTTTTGCCTTACAGCCCCAACTGTTGGAGTATGGTATATGAACATCTTTTTTCTTCCCTGATTTTAGGCATCATAGCTGTAGAGAAAATCTTGAACATGTGAATCCTAAAATTTCAGATGCTAAAAGAAAAAAAATCTAGTGACTTAAGGCAGTCTTGTGATTAATTTTTTTTAATGCTTGGGCAAAGCAACACTGACTCATTGTAGCCATGTCTAATATTTCCAAACACCCCTGACAAGGCTATTGCCTGGCCAAGATCTGTGCTTAAAAGTTCCAGCTGTTTACGAGGTATTTGTGTGGGGGAAGTATGTGGCAATAATTGTGTTTCTTCTAACTGAAAAATGGTTGACAGGGTTTTCCTACAAATTCCTCAAAATAAGTGAGCAAAACCAACTGTGGATTGGAACTAAACAAGACCAATTCACAACAAAAATAACGTTTAGGACTGAAATCTTCCTGCACCTTCAGTTGTGGATGTAGCTCCCCTGTGTACTCTAGAGGTAGCCTAAGGAAATGGGGCGGTGTTAAGTTTTCATCACAAAGCTGCCTCTGTGGACCATCTATGAAATTCACTGTTCTGTAATTGCAGACTAGCAACACTGCAGAATTTTCATTTGTGCTCTATTCGGAACACTAAGACCAAGGTACAAATACTTCCTAGATCCTATCTCATCTGATTCCACCTGTTCCTAAAACCCATTTCTCTGTCTACATGGTTGTCTTGGTACTCATTGGGGAAGATCAGGAAGAGAAGCTGCAAAATGGGTTGTCCCGTTGAATTTCAGGAGGTCCAAATGCCTCTGTTTCCTTCTTTGTCAGCTCATGATAAGGTTTTAGCTCATTCCTTTTATAAAGTCATGTACAGGAAGGTAGAGAAACTAAGATAAGCACAGTCATTGTAATCATTAAAAAATTATTCATCTCCACAATTTTTTCAATTCCCCAAAATATGTTCATGTATATTTTTGCAAAATTCAGTGAGATCTCTTTGGAATTTGTTCTAGGTTTACTCATTCATGCCTTTGCATGTTCATTTGGTTTACACTAGCTGTGTATCTTGCACAAGTTGTGCATTTCACCTCAGCCCAAAATAGGTTCTCTACAACTGCTTAAGCCCTGAACTGCAGMTATTTGGCACACAAGATAGGATTAACCTCAGTTTGTTGTCTAAAAGTTAGGTATTTAGTCTAAGTGGAATGTCTGGCTTGTATTACAGTCAATGAAGAAACAAGCGCTTTAAAAGAGTCATCTATTATATCAAACTTGCACAACTACTTTGGGCAGGCGGTGAGGATCTCCTCATTGGATAGAGAGGGCATTCAGATAACCGTGGAATGAATCGAAAGCAGATTTCTGCCATAGCTTATCCAGCACTAAGAAATAACGGGGGGAACACACAGTGGTTTAATTTGCCCTTTACAAATGTTCAGATAAAGATAAACCCCTCTTTAAGGATCACTGTTTGATACCACAGGGATCCCCGGTTCACCCTGTGAAGACTTGGATATGCATCTCTAGTGTACATCTGGGTTTAAGAATCCCAGTGTGCAAATAAAGCAGCTTGGCTCGAGAGACTAGCAGGCAGAAAGCCCACAGCATGTTTACAGCAACAGTTTTTTGGCTTGTATTTATCTGAAGGGTCCCACTTTTGATTTATACAGAATGTAATTAAACCATAAGTTAAGTTATATTTAAAACTGGAGAGTTCTCCTAATGTAGAACACTTTCAAGGGTGCTGTAGTTTGTAGAGAAAGAGCATCAACCAGCCAGGGCAGACTGAGGAAAAAGAAAAACCTGAGCAATAACCTAGACTTATGTGCAGACAAAACTCATGCCAAGTCCTGTTGGCTGCACAAAAGGCGGAGAGAAATACYTCGGAGTTCCCCAAAGAAATGTAAGTGCTGATAAAGTCTGTAATTTCTGGAGGGGCATTTCTTGCCTGTAGGTTGTGCTGTCCTAGGAGCTCTAGCAGCTTGTTCACAGCTGAAGTGATTTCAGGGCCAGTGTGACCTACAGACACTCTTACCTAAGGCTATCTTATCTCTGCATGTGATTTCTCTGTCAGAAATGTGCATGCATGCACAGATGGCCTGCATATGTGCTATAAATCTTGTATTTCAGGGGCACATTCAAATGACTGTGTGTGTGTATGTGTGTGTGTGTTAAAGATCTGATATAAAACAGTTGAGGGAAATAAAGAGAATCCTCAAAATCTTGTATTTTGGAAGATGAAAGGCAAAATACAGGAGTAGTATGGGAGAAAGTCYGCCAGGGTGCCTTCACAAGGCCTACTCTCCTTAGAGCTTCCACCTCAGCATTCGCATCACAGGCTCCATTTGACTCCATGACTTAAAACACCTTAAGAGATGAATCCAAGTGACTCTTTCTTCCCCAAAAGRTACATCTGAAGGGCATCTTTTCTCCTGCCTTTTCCGAAATCCCCCTCCCAACTACTCCAAGCTGTGAGGGTGACTTGGGTAAATCCTTATCCCTTGGGCTTTCCATGGCCTCCTGCTCCCAGGTACTCAGCACTTTATTATCCATACGTGAAAAGCATAACTTTAGCTTAACCAAAACACATAAGCTGGATCCAGATTCAAATGCCAGGCTCCCCTTGCCGTGAGCACCCCCGGGAGTGGGCAGACTCACATTGGGATGTGCAGGAGCTGCTGCAGGAGGATGGGTGGGCAGGGTGATGGGCAGCCTTTTTGTGCAAAGCTAGCAGTGGAGAACACTGTGGAGCCCCTTATTCAATGCTTTGTCCACGTACAGAGGGGCTTTGCCTTGCTGTTGCTGTGCCATGGAGCGGGTGGGGAATTCCCCCAGGGGTTCTCCTGGGGCAGGCTGTGCCTTGCTTGGGTGCTGCCTCAGGGCTGGTCCGGTCTTGGAYTGGCCTCCTCGGGAATGAACTGCTGTTCTCTTTGGGGGGAGGAAAGAGCAGAGCAGGCTCCCCTGGATGGGGTGCAGGGGGAGATTTTGTACGTGTCTCACTGTATGATTGTGCTTGGAACGATTCACTGTGCGAAGACATGTTTTTCCTTCACCTGAGTTTCAACAACACACAGTATAATGGAGCTCCCTCTGTATGTATAATGCACAGCTAAAAGTCATAAATTGTAATGATGATACTGTAGAAGAAAGGAGGTGAAAGCTGTTACTTTCTAGTGGGAATTACTGCAGCTTTCATTTTCATGTAAATGGCATCTCATTTGGAACTGATGAATTCCCTCATGTTTTATAGTAGCCAGTCCTTTTTATTACTGTGATTGTTCAGCATCTCATTATTGGCAATTAAATTTTTCTAATGTATATGTTATAAATATGCATAGAAATAACACATAATTGGCTTCCTTTTCTGCTGCCTGGTACCCATTTACTTTTTCCTATGCAAAAGAAAGTGCAAATGGATGTGAAACATTACCATATCAGTGTATACGTCTCTGTAAGATCTAATGAGATAATCCACATGCAAATGAATCTAACTTTTCCTTGCACAATACAACTATATGTTGACTGTCTCTAATATAAAATGTAAATGCCTCTATGCAAATGCATGTAGCATGGGCAATAAACAAGAGGAGTTAGGGATGTGCGTGCRACTGCAGGGCTACGATCTCACTGGCATCATGGAGATGTGGTGGGATGGAGGGATACAGAGTCTTTAGGAAGGACAGGCAGAGGAGACAAGGAGGGGGTGTTGCCCTCTATATCAATGACCAGCTGGAGTGTATGGAGCTCCGCCTGGGGATGGATGAGGAGCCAACCGAGAGCTTATGGGTCAGGATTAAAGGGAGGGCAGGGACAGGTGACATTASAGTGGGGGTCTGCTACAGGCCACCCAACTGGGAAGACCGAGCAGATGAGRCCCTCTATAGACAGATAGGA
This sequence comes from Oceanodroma leucorhoa, assembly GCA_030449065.1. Classification (NCBI taxonomy): domain Eukaryota; kingdom Metazoa; phylum Chordata; class Aves; order Procellariiformes; genus Oceanodroma; species Oceanodroma leucorhoa. The sequence continues at coordinate 2,420,243 of JASVER010000051.1, forward strand.
GCAGCCTCATGTTCACAAGCCCTGGTCCTCATGGGGGACTTCAACCACCCCRATATCTATTGGAGGGACAACACGGTAGGGCATAAGCAATCCGGGAGGTTCCTGGAATGCRTCGATGAGAACTTCCTTCTCCAAGTGGTTAGAGGACCCAAYGAGGARAGGTGCTATGCTGGACCTTGTTCTCACCAACAAGGAGKGGCTGGTGGAGAATGTGAARCTCAAKGGCAGCTTTGGCCRCAGTGACCATGATTTCATGAGTTCAAGATCCTTAGGGCACCAAGGAGGGTGTGCATCAGGCTCACTACCCTGGACTTCAGGAGAGCAGAYTTTGGCCTCTTCAGGGATCTGCTTGGTAGAGTGCCATGGGACAAAGCCCTGGAGGGAAGAGGGGCCCAAGAAAGCTGGTTAATATTCAAGGATCACCTCCTCCAAGCTCAGGAGCGATGCATCCCAACAAAGAAGAAATTGGGCAAAAATGCCAGGAGGYCTGCATGGATGAACAAGGAGCTCCTGGACACACTCAAACACAAAAAGGAAGCCTATAGAGGGTGGAAGCAAGGACAGGTAGCCTGGGAGGAATACAGAGAAATTGTCCGAGCGGCCAGGGATCAGGTTAGGAAAGCTAAAGCCCTGATAGAATTAAACCTGGCCAGGGATGTCAAGGGCAACAAGAAAAGCTTCTATTGGTACRTTGGGGATAAAAGGAAGACTAGAGAAAATGTGAGCCCTCTCCRGAACAAAATGGGAGACCTGGTTATCCAGGAAACGGAGAAGGCTGAGGTACTCARTGACTCTTTTGCCTCGGTCTTCACCAGCAAGTACTGGAGCCTCACTGCCCAAGCCACAGAAGGCAAAGGCGGGGACTGGGAGAATGAAGWGCTGCCCACTGTAGGAGAAGATCAGGTTTGAGACCATCTAAGGAACCTGAAGGTGCACAAGTCTATTGGACCCAATGAGTTCCATCTTCAAGGAACCTTTAAAGGTTCCTTCCAACCCAACTATTCTATGATTCTATAAATCCCTGGTATATGGAAAAGTTAGGGAAGGTGCTATACAAAACTACTGCTTGCCAAGCTCAGGCACAAGGACTAGCAAATCATGACTCTTTCCCTGACCTGCCTTTCAGCTAGCTCAGAAAAAAAATGAAATGCAACATGTCACTTTGAAAAGCTGAAAGGGGAAAAAAAAGAAAGTCTTGCTGAACTAGGCTGGCCTTTTTGTTCAGCAGCTTAAGCAAACAGAGGCACAGGGAGAAAAAGCATAGCACTTTGAGTGACCTAGCCCTGGCTTGAGGTTATGAACAGGAGCCCAGTAAAACTGGCATTAAGCGTGCTTAGGAGAAAAGCTTGGAAAGGACTTCTGTGGTCAGGGTGCAAGCACAGAGAGGGAAAAAAAAAAAGGCAAATCAACTACYTAGTTTGAAGGCAATTTTCTCTGACTCAGAAAAATAACTGAAAACAGTTCTTGCAGTTCTAGTCAAGATATCAGTGTTTTGGAAACAGTGAATGGAAACAGAAATAAGGAGCGGGGAACTCGGACAACTCAGGCTGATGGAGATGGATGTGTTTAGGCTGCTTGGTTAATTAAGGTGAATGACTAGATCACCAGAGCCTGCATAACTGTTTACATTAATCCTCCTCTGTAAATAACATTCCTTCAGGAGTGTGTATGCACACATACACTCCACTTAACAGTCATGGTCGTGTCAGAAAATGGTTATGTTGAAAACCCAAACAAAATCAGATCTAAGCCTGTGAATGATGCTTCTGTGAATGGCTTTAACAGAAGGAAAGCAGAASTTCATGTGAAAAGTATGTTTTTCTATCCCCTCTTCCTTCTCTTTCATGGTGCAAGCTCAGTATGATTGATATGGYCTCCAACATACCTGTGGAGCAGGATGGTAGTCATGTGGTAATGTCGTCCAATTTGACCAATCTTTCTCAYGTAAATGGATAAGTCTCTGCTGTCAAATGATGCCTACAATTTTCTCACCCCTAAACAAGGTTTCATTTTCCATTGCCTAATCTTCATCTGCCTTCTTGGAGGAAAAATGGTTTCTTTTCAAAGAGGAACAAATAGGAAGTAATGAGAGGAAACCCATTCTGTGGTCAAAGTGGAGTCCCTTAGCATTTTGTTTCTTCTCTGAAATCTGGTGATACTGGCTTTAGCGATATATATAGTGGTTTTTGACCTTGTAGCTTTTCTGGATTGCCCGAATCTCATAAAAGTGAGGAAAAAACCCCCAGATGATCACATCACTTCCCTTATGCTTGTTCCATGTTCCTTTCTATTTGGGTCTCGTCTCTTTGTCACTCACTCTCATCCAACTTGCTTATAAATCCCGATGCTATGTTGTGCAACTCTTCTTGTTTCCCCTTCCCCCATTATAGCAAAGAACATCTGTGATGCCTGCTTTCATCATCCACTTTTTTAATGAAAGAGAAATCAGGAAAGATTAATTGCATTGTTCAACCAGCAAAAGTGGAGAGGAGGGGAAGTGATAATGGGACAGACTTGCTTCCAAAAGTAACGGATTGACTTAGCCAGGCCTCATCTGCTGTTGACTTCAAAGAATTTAAACTCACAGAGCTGGACTCTGGTTAAAGAAGCTTTGACTCAAGGCTAAGAATGTGCAAACATATTCAGATAAGATAAGTACACTGAGCTTTTACTTCATAATCCTGAGTTTTTGAAGTTGTACTAGAATAAGAAGTAGTGTGAGCAAACATCCTCCTGATACTATAGTTTTGTTCTGAGGTTTTATTTGTCCCATTGCTCCCTGTCTTCAGATCTCCTATATCCTGGGCTTCTTGCTTCCTGGTGGGCAGGACTTCATGAATGGCAATGCACTTGAGGAAAGATGAAGAGCAATTGGAGGAACCCTGGAGGAGGAAACCAAGAATGATCAAAGGTTTAAAAACAACCATGCCCTTTGGTGTATGACTGAAAGAATGGGGTTTATTAAATGAGGAGAGGAGAACTGAAAGAGACATAATGTTCTTTAAATACATAAAAGTTAGCTGCAAAAGATTAAGCTGTTCTCCATGTGCGGTATAAATAAGAATAGTAGTGAAAGGCTTAAATCACAGGAAAGGAAATTTTAGGGAATGTGTTATAAAAGATGTTCTAAGGAGACTGAGGCACTGAATTGCCTAGGGGTGTGTGGAATTGCTGTCACTGGAGAGTTTTAAGAACAGAATAGTCCAACATTTCTTGGAAATGAGGTTAATTAATGCCAGTACCAAATCTGTAGGGGAGAAAATCTGATCCTTTCAAATCAGTGGGATATTATGAAGAACATCCTTATGTGGGTTTTTTTTCCAACATCCCCCTCTTAAACAGAAGAATTTGCTATAATAAAAATATTTTTAACAGCAAAAAGCCCTTTAAAATATTGACATATCATATCCCATTTTTTGCAAAGACAGTGTTTTGTGTTTTCTTCAGCTTTTGGTGAAAATTGAATTGCTTTTTTTTTTTCCTGAAATAGATGATGGTCTTGTATCTGAAGGGAAGCATGTGAGTATTTTCTTTCCAGTTCTCTTCATGCTTAGAACAGCATTAGAATCTAAACAAGTCTTGTGTGTTTTTTCATGCTGGTAAATAAAAAACAGTGTTTTACTGAAGAGACACAAACTAGAGCTTCATCCTTTCACATGCTGGTCATCTTCGTGCAGCAAATCCAACCTCAGGCCTTAAGGGTACTTTTCTTATRCATGCAGCTCCAATGGCTGAGGTTTTGATCTTGCAGGATGAGCTACTGACAAAGTTCCACCAAAATACCAGTTGGCTTGGGATGATCTGAAGCAYTCCAGGACGAAGAGAAAAGGAAAGAGAACTCCTTTTCCTTCTTCCATGCATAACTRGCTATTGGCCTGACAGTAACGTTAGCTAAAAACACCAGTGACAGGCTTAGGAGGAACAGACTTTGGGAGTGCTGTGGACTGGGCTACAGCAGATTCAGTCCCATCWATGTCTGATCCACCTGAAATGCATGGAAGAGGAAATGGCCTACCCTGAACTGCRGAAGTGCTCAGGCTGTAAATCTCTGAGGCTGGTGGGTTTTAGGACTGAGCTGTTTGACGGGCAAGCTCTGAGAATGGGCTCAGGCCCAAACTCCATGTGCAGTGTGGGCAGAGCTGTTAAGTGTTGTGGGTCATAAAAAATTATTACGGTCATGGCTGGTTGATGGATTTTATGCAAAACATTGTTTTGTATCTTTTGATTGCTTTTCAATCCTTCTGAACTGAGGCTTACTGGTGTATTTGAAACAGTCATCTGGCAGCTCTCTGCCACAGGAGATGCTTGCTGTAGTGAAGTTACTTATTTGTTCATGTTCACAAWATCAGAACTGAGTTGTCTCGTGTAAGTTCTTTAAAGCAGAGAAGAAGATTTTGTAAAGTATTCTTCATCATGGGCAAGGCTAGAGAGAGCAAGCTCAGTTGTGCAGCACTGGGAATGGACAAAAAATAGTGTGAGCCCAAATAGGCATCTTCCTTTAATGTCCACTCTGATGAGGACACTGTTTCTGAATCCTTGTCCTTAAGACCGTTTTGGGTATGCCCCACTTTTGTGTTAGGACAAGTGTGGTGTTTATGTTTGCCCTAGGCAACAGTTAACAAAGGAGAAATTTTCACCCATCTAGAGTAAGGTTGGTGAGCAGCTGGCAGGATGCTATCATACCTCTGCTTCCTGCTGGCTCCCATATATTTCGGAAAGCCTGGATGGAGTTTCCTTTATTTATTGCATRTCACTGTGGTAGAAAGTCTGGCTACTGACTTAGCCACAATGTAAATAAATGATATTTGCCTGACCAGTGTTTGTGTCATGAAGTATTAACTAGAAGGCCCTGCTAGGAACTGAAATCTGGTGCTTTTCATTAACTCTTTGATGAGAGCAGARTGCTAGCGGAGAAAAATAGATCAAATATTTAGAATATACCCAACTAAGAGAAAGCAAATTCTCTGCCTAATCYTGGTAAAGACACTCTAGAAAAGCAAGGTTTGTTTATGCATGGTCTTGATGAGGCACTTAGCTTCCACTAGCGTCCTTCTGYGGAATGATGGAGCCCAAATGTGTATATGGATCCAAATTTTACAAATCATCCCAGTTTCTGGGATGGGCAGGAGCAAGGTGGTGAAACTAAACATTTCTGACCTTTGCAGAAAGAGGCAATTGAAATCTAGCTGTGGAAACAGTGTAACATCTGAAACTCGGCCCTTCCTTTCAGTGAAACCTTTCCAAAGTGTTGCTGAAGTTTGTTTTATTGAAGGTTTCAAACAAAGCCGCACTGGCTGCTGGATGATAGGCCTTTAGTTATTGCAGTCCAAACACGAAAGAAGGGCTGGTGCATTTCCTGTAAAAATGATCTTGGTTTTTATTCAGCTGGTGAATATGAAATTGCTTCAGTCTGGGGAGTTGGGAAGAGTGCAGTGCAGCGCAGCCCCGTGCTAAAGCGAACATAGACRTTGACTGACTGATACAACGCTGTTGGAGGAACTAGGAAAAGGGCTGGAAAGGTCTTTCAAGGTCATGTCCAGTCTCGGCTCTGTTAGGCATCCATATCAGAATGGCATTCATAAATGCATCAAGATGGATTTTCAAATCAAGACTGAGTCCCACTACTCCTGTGAGGAGGCTGCTTCAAAACCTTTTATCTATGATGGTTAAAATCCTTCTTATTTCCAACCTTAGCACATTCCTGCCCAGCTTATGGCCAYTTATTAATGAAAGCTTTGAGCAAGCCTGCTGAACTTTATTTCATCAAAATTAAGTTTTTGTGCCAACAGCCTTTTTTTACGTAGCTCTCTCCCTTCCTAACATTTATACTCATGAATGCCACTCCAAATATTTTGCCACCATGTTATATTGCCAAATGACATGCTAGRGAATTGGATTAATACAAAAACAAACTCCTTCCCCCTCCCTTTTCATCTGAAACAGTTTTTGAACCCTGTCCTAAGATTTCCTAAAATTTAAGTTTCTTCTTTCTCATTTACTTTATCCATGTTTTCCTCATCTGTTTGTGGTCTGTTCCAGTCCATCCTTTCTGGAACATGAAGCATCCCTATCACATTCTTTTAGCTCTTRCTTGCCAGACCAAACTCCCCCTGGTTCTGAGTCACTTGTTTGCACCCTTTTCTGGATTCATCTCCAGAAGTTCTCTGGGATGGGTAAATGCCTTTCCAATGTAAAATGGTGTCCTGCTCAGTAAAGATTTGTTTGGATKGGAAATATTGCTAGAAGGGACAAAATTTTTCAAGGCATCTTTTAAAAAATCTAGCAGATTTTTCTAAGCTGTGTTTCATTAACTGGAATATTCCTTTGGCACCAAAGGTAGGACTTTGTGATGCTCTCTGCCAGCATGTCAGCTCTTGGGAAATTCTAGATTTCCGCTGCCGTGAATGTACTCCTAGAGCCCTTTCCCTCTGTTAAATCAAGTTGGAGTATTTCCTCTAGGCCTGAGGAATGATTGCTCTATCACTTCTAGTTTCAAATCTTATTTGTAACCCTCAGAATATCCTACGGATATCCTGTAGCTTCTCTGGATAAGGTGTTTTCTTTTTGATGATTTTTTTTTTTTTTAGAAACATATGYGCTTTCTCAGTTTTTCTCCAAAGTATTCCCTCCAATATTTGATTATTCATGTTAAGGTGGGCAAAATGCTTCTGATACAGGCATTTATTAACAAAGATATATTATTAACAAGGAGAAATTCCAAACACCAGAACACTTCTATATGGCAGAAGATTCCTTTGTTTTTGCCTGCACTTTGCATTTTCAGAGAAAGAAGTTGAGAAGAATGTGAATGCAATCTATACTCATGGAGTGGCAATGAGAGCAGGGAGGTTTATTCTCTATCTTATTGCATCACATTGTAGGAGAGGCTTCTCTATACCACCACATCTGTCACCTCCATGCGAGCCTGCATGCAGGGAAGCTCTGCTCTGCTCCAGAGAGAGAGAGATGTCCATGGAAGGAACAGGGGAGAACGATCTCTTTCCATCTGCCCCCTCACCCCGCTGCCGTGGCGTAGAGGAGATATGGGTAGGGAGCAGGCCACCGAGGGGCAGCAGGAGCTGGTGGCAAAAGACTCGTGTCAGGCATATCTATGATGCTGTAGTATTACTAGCACCTAATTGTTCGGTACGGCATACAGCCAGAATCCTGGTACTGCTGAGGCATCCTTGTATCACTGTTACTATATAGTCTGTGCATCGTATTCCAGGGTCATAGAACTCAGGGTTCAAAATATCCATTAAGGCTCCTGAGCAATCATCCTTGGGAGCCCCTCAACTGCTGGCTAAATGGTGCTCTCTCATGGCTTAGTCTCTGCTGTAAGATTCAAGGACGTACTGTCTCGCTTGTTCTGATTCTGGCCTGGGTTGATTTGTGCAAATATTAACGTTGGCTTTTCCCTTTCTCAGCCTGCMTCCTCATACGGTAAGAGACCACATGTATGAATAATGTGACAAGCATTTCTTTTGGTGRGGTTGGAAAATGCAACTTTCCTAGAGTTAGATCCGGAATTGGCAAGAGTCGCTGCTGCCACTCAGTTTTTGGACTTAGCAGAAGCAGCAGCAACCCCTTTTCATTAGCAGCGATCTGGGGCAGATAAAAGGCCTGCTRAAGTCAATGGGCACCGGAGAAGTGCGCTGGAGAGCATTTACTTCAGAGTCACAAGGCACTCATGCTGCTGAACAAGAGGTTCTCTCCGGGGGAAGAGTGACCGCTCTGCTGCTCTTGAGCTGTGTGAGGTTCAGGCGGTCCCAGGGTGGCTCCTCGGAGAGGGCTAAATGACACGGTTAACTGTGGGAGGAAGGACGTAMGCAGGAGTCCCCTGCTAAGTTGGGAGTCTAAAATTTGTGGATATTATCCTGACAAGAGGGGACTACCTTGGCCATACCAGTTAAAAACTTTGCTGGTAAAATGGAGACGTGGGTGATTAATAAGAAAAAAGTTCAAAAAGCATATGAGTATTGTATTCAGGATTATGGAACAAATCCTGATATATCAACCTAAATCTAATTCCAGCCCTCTTTTTACAGGCTGGTTAGAGCCTATTGAAAATAAAATTAAAGCAGTTTTGATTTTGGCCCAAACATAAAGCTGAAACACTGAAATAGCATGAAAAGACATTTTTCTTATAGCAATTTCTGACCACATGAAAATAAGGAAGTACTACAAATCTTTCAAGAAAGCCTGACTTTATGCGATTTCCAGCATCATTTCCAGATTAAAAAGACTTGGCTCAACGTTCAGGCTTCTTTAGGCTCATCCGAACCAAATGCATTTTCTGGGATTTATGTCAGACTGGGCTTTACTCCTCATATTAGTCTGATTGCAGATTTTTTATGGGTATTTTTAGGGCAACWGTGCAAATCATTCGGCCTGAATCTCAAAAGCCTGGATTCTGGTTTCAGCAGCAAACCTGGGATCACTGACCAGGTCAGTAAGAGTCTAACAAATTCTGGACAAAGTTCCATGGAAAGGGGGTCCAAGTTGGATTTTAATTTTGACTTTACTCAGTTTAGAGAAGAGAGAATACTGAGCAATAGGAATGCTGCTGTATGATTTCTTGCTACCCCACAGGCTGCTTTGATTTTTACTCTGGCCGTGTCACTTCTAAAAGTCATTTAGGTATCCAGTTGCTGTTGATTTTAATCAGAGGTAAGGAAAACCTGGTGAGGGTTAGCTCATTACTTTCCTACAAGAGTGCCTGCGGTCTGCATTATTGCTTCTCTGCACAGAGACACAGGTAGCTTATTTCAGATTCCAGCTGGTCAAAAAGGTTGTGGGGTGGTCTAGTGTACAGGGATATGGCTAAGGGAACTCAAACCTGAGTAAGATATCACCTCTCTGCTTCAGATCTGCATGCAGTGGGGGTGGTATATCGCTTTGGTACACTAGAGTAGTGTTAAAGATTGTGAAGTGCTTCCTTACCACTAGGATTAGTAGGACCATTTAAGGATTTTTGCATTGTTCTGAAGAAAAAGCTATCGAATTAAGGCCAGCTGTTAYGGGAGATTTTTTCATTTATTTGAATATCAATGATAAGCAGGGTCAGAATCATGATGTTTTATCTAGGAAATCAAAACTACTTCTTTGAATGTCTGTTGCACTTTTATGCATCTAAGCTCTCTCCGGATTCATTTGAATGTAAATGCACTGAGGTCGCACTATGTAAAGGCTGCTTTTAGCTCCCTGAATGCAATGTTCAGCAGCCATTTTGTCCTTAGAGCAACTTTCTGGACTGTAACAAAGGACATGAAAACACTAGGTTTTCTTATGACTATGGAACTTTCTCTGCTTTTTTTCATGCTACTCTTTACAAGAGTCAGATGAAGCTGGACAGTACATGTTTTGTTCATTTTGGTAGGGGAAAAGATAAAATAATGGAAAGTCTCTAACAATTTAAAACAGCAAATCCTTGCAAAAATGAAACTGTCCTAATTCAGGAAAAAAAGGCTTTCACCATAGTGCCCATCTTTCTGAAAGCAATAATGTTTACCAGATTGGTATTTTTGGCTTTTATTTAACATTAAAAACAAAATAAGGTTTATAAAGGAGATTTGGCAAAAATGTTACCCGTAACAAAATCTAATAACTTCAGATATTTTTAGTATAATGAGATCCATGCTTCTTTCAAAAAGTTCTTTGGACTCCCAATGGGGAGGATGTTTACAGCTCTGGACCTTCAAGATTTTAACTTGATTATTTGCAGGCAATATAGTCTGCCTACTTATATAACAGAACAACAATTGTGTAATCACCACTGTTAAGTGAAAAGTCACATGATTTGAGTTTTGTTTAAACTCAGCTGGTTCTTGTTTCTTAATGGGTTGCCATTCTCTTGTACGCACCCTCAAGGAGAGCGAATTTGATAATTTGAAACAGCATTTCATCTTTGTCTTTTCATGATTTATAACTTTGTTATGACTTTCAAAACCTCCCAAACTGCCGGGGAAATAGCTTCCAGTATTAGTTATCCAGACTAATTACACACTTCTGCATGGAACTGGTCTGGCGTTAATGGTTCAGGAAGAGTTTTCCTAGTGAGCATGTTTGCCCTTATGCAGGAACAGCTTCCCACAGATCAGKTTGCAGACTTCAGCTTTTAATGGGCCACAGAGACTTAGAGTGCTCTCAAGACCGTGGTGGATATATGTGCTGGTTTTGGCTGGGAAAGAGTTAATTTTCTTTATAGTAGCTAGTATGGGGCTGTGTTTTGGATTTGTRCTGAAAACAGGGTTGATAACAGAGGGATGTTTTCGTTCCTGCTGAGCAGTGCTTACACAGAGCCAAGGCCTTTTCTGCTCCTCACCCCACCCCACCAGCGAGCAGGCTGGGGGGGCACAAGGAGTTGGGAGGGGACACGGCTGGGACAGCTGACCCCAACTGACCCAAGGGATATCCCACACCGTATGGCATCATGCTCAGCATATAAGGCTGGGGGAAGAAGGAGGAAGGGGGGACATTGGGAGTGATGGCGTTTGTCTTCCCAAGTCACCGTCACGCGTGATGGAGCCCTGCTTTCCTGGGGATGGCTGAACACCTGCCTGCCCATGGGAAGGAGTGAAGGAATTCCTTGTTTTGTTTTGCTTGCATGCACGGCTTGTGCTTTACCTATTAAACTGTCTTTATCTCAACCCATGAGTTTTCTCACTGTTACCCTTCCGATTCTCTCCCCATCCCACTGGGGGGGGAGTGAGCGAGCGGCTGGGGGGGCTCAGTTGCCGGCTGGGGTTAAACCACGACAATGTAAGACAGGACTGGAAGGATGGAGGATCAGARGCAGCAGTCACGAGCAAACACAAGTACGTGTGTGTGTATGAAAGAAAATAGATTTCCTGGAGAAAAAAAATAATCTAAATGATGTTCRTTAGGAATTGGGAATACAATAGTTCCTACACCAGGATCAGAGGATTTGAACTGAGCACATGGTTAAGCATTCAGACTCTGCAGAATTTTAATGCCCACCTTTTGTGCCATACCAGTTCCTATATTCGGTAAATGGGACAGCTATGTTCTTTCAAACTGCAGGTCTTCTGGAAATAAAATAACAGGAAAAAAACATCTAATTTGTCCTGGATAAGAAATGSTATGGAATAAAATAACTAGATTTCCTGTAGTGTTCCATTTGATGACTGTTCGTAGTTGTAGTAAAAGCCATTGTTTGGAAGATAAATTGAGAGTGGCAGTGAACACAAAAAGGTAAATGAAATACATGATTTCTGGCTCATTTGTTGGAAAGAAGAAAACATGAGAGGTTTTGGTGTTTGGAATTCATGAGTATTTCCATTATCTATCCTGTGTCTCCTTTTTTCTTTCTCTCCTAGACCTAAGATTCTCTTCTTCCTTTCCTGTTTCTTCATCATCCTCTTTTTTTACTACTTCCACTGTACTCCCTGTGGCCTGGAAGAGCTCCCTTGCCCCACACCCCAACTCCCCTGCTCAAGTGCCAGCAAGTCCTCTTGTTTTTTCTGCTCAGTCTTGTCCTTTTAGTGTCCTTTTTTTCTACTCAGTCTTGTCCTTTTAGTGGCCTTTCTGGCAGATCTGTTAGAACGTATTTAAGATTTGTTTTCTCTTCAGGATATGCTAAAATGTATGAGGAGAGCTAAGTAAGTATGGAAAACTGTCTTAATATGACTGTGGCGCTGCAGTAGTTGCCCTGGGATGTCTGTTGATAATAAATGAGAGTAGAGGTGATCTACTAGTGCAGGCTTTGTCTCCTGTAAGATACGATTCCCCATTTGAAGAGTTTGAAACTCCTGAGCTTGGCTCTCTTCCTAGAGACAGGTTTAGCCTGGGAAGGCTAAGTGACATGGCATCTCAACATGGTAAAAGTACTGCATCCCACAGACAGATCCTCCCTTTGCTACAAGACTGGAACTGCAAATATTTTCCATAGGTACTCTGCCATCCTCCATGCGGCTGTTACATTTTGTTGAGTAATGACGATAGCTACATGCGTGAACAAGATGTGCATTCTTTAACCTCTTCTGTAAGCTGGTTTTGATTTTCCTTAATATAAAGCAAGCAAAGGAAAATGGATCATATTGTGCCTGATTAAATTTTCTGAGCAAATGGCTTAATGTCCCCTGTGCCTTATCTTAGCCAGGGTTACTTCACTGTAACCACAAGAGAAAGCTGAATCAGCCAGCAGATTGAGCCACAGGTAGTGTCTGAATCCAGCTGCTGATGGGAAAGGCATTTTTCCCCGCTTCCCAAGTTTTTTCCTGTAGCATAGTATCCACTGGGATTGCTGTGGAGGCAGTATTACATTGCAAGGACATGTGTCTCATTCTCTGACAGTCTTCCATGACTTCATAATTTATAGCATAATAAAGTGAAAATCATATGTTGCAGTTACTCCTCCTGGAGTGGGCAAGACAAGACAGCTGCTGTCCTGGGAGGTAGAACATCATCTGTGATTTCAGAAACCATTTTGAAAAGAAAGAGAGGATTACTGAGTATTGTTTATACAGAAAGAAGCAAAGTCACTATCAAAATGAGGAAAAGTRATCTATAAGTGCAAAAATGCTAAACACATTGCTATTATTTGGTGTGTGTGTTYGAGAGAGGCTTTATCCCTCTATTCTTTGTTTCTAATGTCTGAGGAATGGCATTTAATGGAATGGGGCAGACAGGGTCAAGCTGAAACATGGATTTAATTCCTTACCTCTATAAACAAAAACACATTTCTTGCTGAACTTTGCATGATGAKAGGGAAGAGACGGGGACAGGAATTTAAGCATTACACTCTGTTTACAAAAACAGGGAAGGAAAAGGTTCACAAAGCTGTAGGCACTTCTGCCTTTGCCTGGGCACTAATGTAACTAATGTATATTTGCACTATTACACTTTGCTCATAGCATATGCACAGCACACAGAAACAGCGCAGAGGGGATTATCCGTAGATCTAACTGCTTCCCCTTGGATGCAGCCAAACTGCCAGTTGCAAGGCAGATGCTGTAAAACACAGTAGCACATGCAAAAGTGGGACATGATGGGGAGCTGCTCTGGAGGCACAGGATGAGAGAAGTAGTGGAAAGAGCAGCGTGTGGTTGAAGGCAGTGGTGACAAGGGGGGGCATTTGGACACTTACAAAGCTGGAACTCAGAAGAGATTTCAGATTTGGCATACCAATTGCTCTTGGCAAACAGATTGCCCCTGGAMATAAAAGGGCAAATAATCAGTAACCTCAGAGTCAAAAGAAGCCCAGAATTTGGTGTTTGAATGTTTGTGGACTTGTTGGATCCTCTTGTTCCATCAGCCTTGACTTTTGTGGTCCCCCAGGGTGTTAGCAGCCCAGGGGGGCTGAAGGTGCTGCAGTGCTTTGGTGCACCTGGGGTTGTATTATTTACCAGCATCCTGCTCTACAAACTTTTGTTATATGACAGCTTATAYCCTGTCATGCATTTTCATGCATAGATCTGTGCCAAACATTCCAGTACATCATACACAGATACTGGGGAGCAAATGTAAGAAAACTCTTTTTTAATTATAGAACAGGACCAGTGCCTTAAATTATACTTGGTGACTAAAAAACAAGGTGTTCAGATTTGATCGGTGCAGGTATGTGCCCTGTATCTTAACCACACTCTTGACAGCTATTTTTATCATACTTGGGGACATGGAAAATAGCTGTATTTTTAATATYGAATAGCCTGTACTGATAGTCATTCTGCACCTAGGTAATCTTCTTCTCTTTAACCCTTGACTAATCTCTGAATACAGACTCATTTCATACCACACTTTAGGAAGTTAGAAGGGCTCCTTGGGAATTGTGGAGTTCAAGCCATCTCAGGATTTCTTCAGTGCAGGGAGCTTTCCACGATGGAGCTTGCTTGGCTGCTCTGTTCTCTCCAGATATATTCCAGCTGCTTCCCACTTCTCAGCTGGTGCAGGCCCTTGATATTTTCATAGCTGGGTAAAAGAAGCCAGAAAATCCTTATCCCTTTTGCCTCCCCTTTCCTCACACACACACGACTGACAGGAAAATAAGCACTAATATGTCATCTTTAAAATAAGAGGGGAACATTGTTTCCCTATGAAGCAGTGGAAACACTGACATAATGTTTGGAACAGCCTTTTTCCCCTTTTCCCTTCTAATTGCACTGAGTTTTTAAATCTTCCTCTCTGGAGTGGGAGAAGGTTCCCCATAGGTTGCTGTTTGTCTGGGCTTGGTATGACTCACGCTGCTCCTTTTGCAGTTCATTGACAAATTACTAGAACCAGGAGCTGGGAACTTAGGCGGTAAAGGGAGAAAGCAAGGAGTGCAAGTCAATTGGTGAAAGAAAATGAGGAGGAAACATTATTTATGGAAAGTTCAGTGACTCGTTCCTTATTTCTGTATTATAGTCTTTTTCTTTCCACTGTAAAGGAAATGGCTCCTATAGCAAGAATGACTCACTCATCAGATGTTGCCAGTGATGTGGGTTTGCCAGTTACTTATTATGTTAACCTTTTATCACAGCATGGTGCRAGTGCACGGTTCCAGATAAGACCACAGATGTGAAGGCAGAGGAGGGAAACAGCAGCGGGTGGAAAAACCATCATTTATGGTCAAGCATCAGTCCTGCGTGTCTGCAATGAGAAGCAGCTCTTTGATGGCTGAGCTGACCTGAAATAGTACTGAGAGGTTTGTCCTCTGTAGCACTGTGTCCACACAACAACACATGCTGACTTTCATAGGGTTTTGGAGTTCTGTATCTTGACAAAGCAGGGGAAACTCCACCAGGCACAGTGACAAGCCAGGTACAACATTATGTCAGCTCTCTCTGAATGTTTTTCTTGCTGCAACACAGTCTGGTTGTGGTGGCACCTGCTTCTCAGCTCTGCAGAGCTCCTCACAGATCCCCAAAGGGTCCCTAACTCTTCACTGGGGAGATTTAGCCTTGTGCTAACAGAGGTGAGGGAAGAAGAGAAACAAAGGAGAAGACTGCAAGTAATGTAAGGAAATGATCTTTCTAGTTTCCCTTCTTTCCACTCTCTCTCTCTGCCTCCACKTGATAGAAAATGACAGTGAAATACAGCAAAGAACAGATAAATGGATCAAGGCATGATGCCTGATCATTTAGTCTATGAGGGAAGCCCAAAAGTTGCAAAAGGAGTCTGAGCTCAGCAAAGAAAGAAAATAGGACACTGTTCTCTTCAGAAGACTTTAAATCTGGCTGATTTTGCTTTGTGTCTGTGTGCCTGTTCTGAAATACTTGTGCTTGCAAGTAATACTTGAATTTTCACTGTTCTGAAATACTTGCAGACAGCACGTTTTAGACTCAGCAGTAACAAGACTAAGCCTAAGATGGTTAGTGCTAGAGATTTGATGTTACGCTATCCCAGTCAAATCAATCCCAATAAAACCTTCCAGCAGTGGCTAGAAGCTGTTTTGCAAGAAGAGCTTGCTGCTGACTGGTGGTTCAGTAACACACCTGAAATGGTCTAAGTACCACGAACACACTATTGGTACCTCTGTACTGCTAAATAAAGGATGTCCAGGAAAYGAGGGAGGGCAAGCAAGCAAGGACTCTTGGTTGTCCATGCTGCTTTGTTAAGTCTCTTTTGGACTCTGTTTTGGACCACTTCAGCAAGCTCTAAGGTAAGTCTGCTTTACAGAGGGCTGGCTGTAGGCACTGTGGGTGTGAGCCAGTAAGCAAAATCTGATGTTAGAACTGGGTATTGGTTCCTGGTCCTCCCTGTTCAGCAGTATAACACAGTCTCTGGAGTAACTTAAAATCCATTGGCACATCAGCTGATGCAGGCTTTTTTACAGTTTTCTTGATGTCATCCCCACTTCCTAGATGCCTACGCTGGAAGGTGCAGCACAAGACAAGACTGAGTCCCTTTTAATCCAAGTTGGCAGTTCTTATTGCTACTCACATCATCTAATATCTTAGGACCATCAGAATAACTCCATCTGATAAAAGTTTGGACACATTTTCAAGGTAGAGTTGGACTGTTCTGCATTTAAACAGAGGCATCCCAAGAGCAGTAGTGATCTGCTCTCCAGAGAAACTAGAGTTACTCAGGAACCTTTGTGCTTATTTTAATAACTATCTCAGACATCTAGGGATGTATCAACTCAAAGCTTGAAGTTCAGAGTTTGCCATCTCTCAAATGTGCCATAGCTACAGGATATGGGAGAAGTTCTCTAAAGTGAATCAGGAAAGTGATCAGTCTTTAAATAAAAGCTATTAAAAATGCTCTTAATCCAGATAATTTCATTTATTTGCTTTAGAGCACACATGACTGCCATAACCTAATTGTTAGTGCAACAACTGGGAGGAGGAGGAATATGCATAGCTGGGGGGTCTAAGAGCATCATAACCTCTTAAAACATTGTTAATGCTGTAGAAGATGAATATTTGTGCAAAGAAGGTACAAAATGTTTCTTTTGGTGCTTTAGCCTTACTAAGTGACTTACACCATAATCAGAAAGAAGCAGAGCATGTAAGGGCAGTGCCATGATTGTAGTTAAATATCCTACAGAAAAGCACCCTTGATAACTTTTCTCAGCATGCTCTAGTCCCGTTAGTGTTACGTTATAGCTTAGATATTACACACATCTGAATCATGCACAGAACCAATCCCTTTGTTTTAGACAAAACAACTAGGAGACATGTAAACAGTACACAGGTTTAAGACCTGTATCCAATATATCCAAAGTTTGGGGTTGATTTTCTTTGAGTTGATGAAATGGAAATTCAAATGTTATTTTGACAGTGCCATAGGAAAGTCTAAAATGAGGGACTGTAAATAGAGTTTGAACTGACGTTTCAGCTTGGAAGTTAGGGGAAGGAATGAAGTGAAGCAGCCAGCATGAATGCTCACTTGAATCTTGAGGGAAAACTTAACATTTAAGAGACTCTTTTTTTCTACTGATACTGTAATTTGTAAAGCCACATCTGAAGGCCATTTGTTTTTGTACTCAAGATATCAATTCAAAACACGCTCTTATTTAACACAAAACTACTTGCCATCCTCTTTTCTCACTCCATCTCTCCATTCTCTCCTTGTCTTTGAATTCTCTGCAGTAATTCCTGAATACAGGATGGAAATGAAGCTATTTACGAGTCTAGAAAGATGAAAAGATTTGGTAACAAAGCTTGACATGCCAAACTCGGTGTCTGCAGTTGGGAGCATTCTTCATCGCTGCTTTGTGTGCTAGCCTGGAGTTTTTTATTAAACCTGATATAGTGGTCACTAACAGCAGCCCTGTTGTGCTAGGCAGTATCACGTATCCAGAAGCAGTGTGGGCACTTGCTCTGCTTTTTAGGGCAGCACCCTGAACAGCTTCTGCAGAAGATGTTTTTTATAAGAACCTGTAAAGCAAAGCACTCTGAGGTGAATGAGACACAGGATGCGTGTCTAAGAAAATTCACTAAGACTGGAAAGTGGGAGAGTTGCCCACGGATCTTTTCCTTTGCATTCCCTTTCACTGCAGTATTATAAACAATCATTAATATTTTTAGGCTTGTGGTAGTTCTGGGAGATATTATCCTCATTTTGTGCATAAGGTCTTGGATGATCCATCTGTCTAGAGAGATACTAGAGTGTTTTATGCTGGGAAACATTTGATCAAGCCAGGCTAGCAAAGAAGTGCCTTTGGGAAGTTAGTAAAGCTGGCAGCCAAATAAAAGGCAATGTTTCATCGTGTGTCATTAGAAAATCACCCTGCTTTTCTGGTCTTTGTGCTCTTGCAGCTTTGTGTTCCAGAGCAAGAGGGTTGCTTCAGATTGCTATGACAAAACTCACTGTGTGCTCTTGCTTGTTTACTACATTCTTGTTCAGTTCTTTTCTTCTTTTAATTCCTGTTATAATAAGCCCATTTTCAATGGAAAGTGACATTTTTATGGCCAAAGCTTTATAAGCCTCTTCTACTCTTGCAGTCATGAAGCCAGTGTAATTTTGATTGTATGACATGGCAGCTGGGAAATTCAACTGCAGCATGAACAAACAAGTGTAATTAACCTAGCTGTAATCCACTTAGGTAGTTGTATCCAAGCCAAAAAACTAACAGTGACAGCCATAACATCCTACCTGGTACCCCAGATATATATTCAACAACTGAAATCTGTTTCACTGTGAGTTTTATTTACAGTATGTCTCTGTGCTGTTTTTACACATGGTAGACATGCCCCTCGGAACAGCCTATGCTTCTTTTCAGAGCAGCATCTTGAACAGCCTCTAAAGATTATGTTTATTGTGCTCTAGGTGGCAACAGCTCTAACAAGTCCCAAAGGATCTGTTACCTGCTTAAACAATGACTAAAATATTGTGCTTATTAGCTCTATTCCAACATGTCCTCTCCACTGGGAATGAGCTTGTCTGACAAAGCTGTAAAGGAAGTGGATGATTTATATCTAGCTATAGAATACTCAGATCATGCATTCTGCTGCCAGTTTTCCCTTTCCATTGGTGAATGCAAATACATATAACTTTCAAGCGAAATTCTGACTCCAAGGAAAAGGCAATGTAAAAAATTCTATTGACATGAGTGGAGCCAGGATTTCAAGTATTTTCACCTCATTTTCATTTATTAAACCCAGGTAGTATGTCAGGAGCGCCCTGAAGTTGGAAGAGCTGTGCTCATTTATGCTTGAGAGCAACCAATCCACATTTTCTGCTAGTTAAAGCCCTCTATAAAGTTTATGTGGAGATATTTCCTTACAGKTTTTTTTTTTTTCCCATAGGCTGTCTCCTTCTCATGCCATTTCTTATCCAACACTTTGTTGACAATTCTTCTCTTTTGACTTTTTTCCCCAGTTAGTTCAAAGCAGCCTTCATTCCCAAGCCTTCATTCCAGTTACCATGACTTTTGGCCTTGCAACACAAGGCTTTTTAGCCTTCATTTGACATTTTTTATCAATGAAAATAAGGATAGGCTCAACACATTGATGGGGCTTTAAAAAATGCTGTGACATAATTCCGCATCTGAATGCTTTTGGCATACATACCTTTATTTCAGGTGATTCTAGACTCTAAGATAACAAATAGCTCTTTCTCAGGATGTTATTATGCAATGGACTGATATGCCCCGTGATGGCTTCCTCTTGAATTTTAATGATGTGCTGTTTGTAGGTCTTTCAGTATCAGTGTTCAGTGGTCTCCTAGCAGCTCATCTATCATAGATCTGTGAATTCAGTGAGGGGTTTGATCTTCCAGCTTATTTCAGCAAACAAAAATGCTACGATATCTTTCATGAAATAGAAACATACTGAGCACTCTCAGCCCAGTGCATAGTCACTTCAATCCTGCTTTAATTATCCCAGTTTAAAGTAAAACGTGTTCCACCTGAGGGTTTTTTTGGAGGTGAGTGAGTGGGGTTATTTTTTTACACTCCTGGGACATGTTTCTGCCACCCTGGAAATAAGAAGTTGTTTTCCCTGAGTCCACAGATTGTCTTGGTAAAGTCTTTTAGAATACCARGGAGACTAACATTTCTGGCATCTAAGCTGTTATTCCCGTTATGGAAGAGGATGACCTGTATTGACCAGACAGACATAGCAAAATCTTTAATACTGAATGGGAATGATACATTATGTTTGAAAACAACAACTGTTGGCTTTGGCAGACCTTTGTGGAATGTCGTACCTGKAATCTGCATGTACAGAGTGAGACATTCAGCTGTAAAATGGTTACRTCCATGTTCTTCAGGAAGAAGTGCTGTATGGATGGAAGCATTCTCTTTCCTCATCCTGACCTACAGGCCACCGTAAAAATGACTTTGACTTTTGAAGCCAAAACCCTCAAGATTCTCCCCCTGTTGCCCACTTTAGAGAAGACAAACCATAAAAAGTAAAAACAATCTGCAGCGTACTGGAAACTCTCCGCAGATGTATCTGCACTGCACAGTGTAGCGCAAAGTACCGGCAGCTGGGCTGGCTCTGGTAAAGCTTGCTCAGAACCAGCTGCAGGCTTTGCCGTGGCTTTCTTCCCAGTGCAATCCTCTGTCCCACRCAGCAACCCAGCTCCCAGTACCTGACCCACTGGGGTCAGTGCCACGTATGGTTCGTTGTGTTGGTTGCCTTAATCACAATAATATCTCATAAATGATGACTTCAT
Organism: Oceanodroma leucorhoa; assembly: GCA_030449065.1. Taxonomy (NCBI): domain Eukaryota; kingdom Metazoa; phylum Chordata; class Aves; order Procellariiformes; genus Oceanodroma; species Oceanodroma leucorhoa. Next base: position 2,440,310 of record JASVER010000051.1, read on the forward strand.
CTTCACAGGTCTCGATGACCTTAATACAGTTAATGGCCCCACGTATGCATGGGGAGCGGTGCTACAGAAAAACTGAACCTGTTAACTTAAAACCCTAGGCTAAAACAATAGAGTTGAGCTCTCACAGCACAAAAAGAGATTGCAGGGGGTTGACAGCTACCTGACAGGGATAAATTAATAAGATTTTTGTATGCAAAAACACACAGGAACCTACATGAAGAAACTGTCCGTCCTTTGAAATCAGGTTATGCACACTTTTGAAAAAAAAAATAAAAACAATAAAAACAAAAAGAAACTAAAACAAACCAACTGCTTATTTAAGGTGACCGAGTGGAAAAACTTTGAAGTTTGGCCTATAGAAAGCATAAACCTAGCTGGATCCTTTCTACACAAGAGAAAACTGGATGCATACTAAGGGGTTAGGAGAACACCTACTCCGTCTGTGACCTGATTTGCTCTCTGCACACTAAAGGGTGTTTTGAAGTGCCATAAATATAAGAAATAGCTGACAAAAAAGTCCTGTATGTAAAATAATGCAAATCTTGGATGCTGGCTAATTCAAAAGGCATATGTAAATTCTCAGGCATTGGCTGGAGAGCTATTTATTTAGTGTACTCTACTGGGAAATTCTAAAGACCTTGACAACGTTTTTTAAATTAAAAAGTACTTTTTGGAAACTTCAACGTCGCACATCTCACCACAGCTCACCATGGTATGTGTATTCTCTCACATGAAAACAAGTATCTTTCCAGAATTCAAAAGATTAACAACCTGAAATCAAGTTATATCAACAGTGAGCCTCATTCTACTCATTTGCCCTGGGGATACATCAAAAGCTAATGAATTAAGCCTGGAGATTATAGACTTTCCTGTATCATTCTCATAGCCATAGTATCCAAGCGTATTAACCAACTTGACTAACATCTGTTGTGTGGCGTTCTCTCATCCTTTTGTCTCTTCCTTCCAAAGTCAATTTTCACAATTTTCAGAGAACAAAACCCAAATTGTAGTCCTTTTAGTAGATTTTGCTTTAAATAACTGCTTTGTAAATGAAAGCACAATAACAKCAAAACAGAACTGCAATGGTCAAAGCGCAGCTCCTCTTCTCTATCTTTTCCTGTTGAATATTCCTTTCCTATTCCAGTTCATGCATAGAGCAGCAAAACTTACTTAAAACATTCTTCCTTTTCCATCCACAGCTGCCTCTGCAGGTGCGCTGGGAACCAGAGCAGGGGACTGATCGTGTTGAATCRCAGCACAGGCACGACCACAGTTATTCTGAAATGTCCAGGGAGTGAAGGAGGAACAATAATTGATGTTACCACTGGCCTCTCTCTCTCTTTAAACTATTTTCTTGTTGGGGATCGTGAGAAAGATGTTTTCGTAATATCCCATATAGAGAAACAGCTTTCTGGCTACAGCTTGTAATCGGTGTGCGCTTGAAGCACAAAGTCATTGTCCTTGTGCTGTGCGAGTTTTGCACATTCAGAACTGCATGGATTTCGCTTCAGCTGGCCACAGGCCCATGAAAACTATTCACTGCCAGCACAGGCAGATTTATATTTAAGGGCTGACTTTCTGCCTAAAAGACAAGGATTTTAAATCCTTCTGTTACCAGCTGTTTGTTAAAATATCTGTGATCTGAGGGCTTTAACAGGAGTTATATCTATGTATTGGAAGGAAGTGTTTGCACCAGTGTCTGTTGTAGGTCATGGGCTAAAATCATTCATGGAAGATCCTGGCTGAATTCAAGTCATACCAGGAATAAGCTGTCTTGTTGCTGACTTTTGCTAGATGAATGAACAGATCAGAGGAATGCGGACGTTAATGTAACATAAGCTTGGGTGTGACATTACACCCTGCCAGATCCCCTCTGATCACTCTGAATGATCTCAGTACTCCAGGCCACACTATAGCATGGATCTGTGCGGGTACCAGTGACAATCATCACCACAGGCCAGCTTGCAGCAGAATAATTAACAATTATCATCCATTTGTCCTCATTTAGCACGAGCAGCAAAGATTCTGGCACCAGAATTAGTGTGCATGGCTCCCTGCTCTGTCTAGGTCACAGCCCAGASGTACCCAGTCCGTGGAGACCCCGAATGCTTCCCACACGCCCAGTTAGGCTGTAGCTGGCGGATCTGACACCCACTGCGCCACGGGATGCTGAGCAGGGTCTCTGCAGAGGCTGATTCAGGCTGCCGGCMATCTGTGGTTGAGTGACTGTATCTCGCTGCCGCCTGCCTTTCTGCCTGAAGCTGGTCTGGGAGTCCTTGCAGCACATTCMCACGTCCTTTAGGGAAGTTCTTCTTTAATATTAAAATAAACAGATGTCTCGGTGGTTTCTGATATCATAAGTATTCTTTCCTGTGAACTAATACTACCATTACTAGTGGGTTCACATTTATTCAAAGAGTTCTTTTATTCCCCTCTCCTTTTTTCATCCTACATATATGCCGGTTTTCTAGCATCTATTTTACATGTGTAAAGAACATTGCTCTGCTTGTGGTTCTTGTCAATGCATTAAGCTGCTCCTAATGGGATTTCAGAGTCATCATGTGAGTCTGGGATGTGTCTACTTGGGGATATGCTAGTCATATGTCTGTATTAAGAACTCTGTTGACAGCTGTAGGCTGTTGGATCTTTTGAGTGCATTTTTAGGCATGAGCGCATGCCACCAATATAAATATAAGGTTAGATTCCAAGTTGTCAGAGGTATCAGAAATTTCTTGCAGGCACTCCAGGCAAGAAACTTGCTGGTGGGCAGTGTTTAAATGGAGGAAGAAATCAGGGATGGGATGAGAATGGTCCGTGACCGTGCTCTCCCTAAACTCACACAATTGCAGCTGAAAATTGCATGAGGCTCTATTTTTGTGTATGATTAGAATACTGTTTGAACAAGCCCTTCTTGGAAGCGCCATGGGATTGTGACACAGGGGCTGGACACATGGACAGAATCTCATCTGTTGATTTGGGGTCCTGAAAACCTTGCTGTTCTATCAGACTGTACATTCAGGATACAGCCTGTATGAGTGTAAGCTCCTGCATTTCGTGCCTATTCTTCCTTGCTAAATAAATCGTGGGCAGCTTGCTCGTCCAGATGCCAAAGGACACAGGCTGGCTACATTCACACAGTACAGCTGGGTTTTCTGTTGTGTGCGTGTGACTCTTAACACATAGTTATTAGGTTTTGCATGCTTTTTTTTTCAGTTCAAGATGCTAGAAGTAGTGTGAGAACTGTGTTGTAGCTGCATGCCTTGGGATGTGCCGCGAATGCGTACTGGGCATTCCTGAGGGTGCAGAGTCTCCTGGAGCAGCGTAAGGTAAGGAAACCAGCCCAGTGCAGTCTTGCATACGTTACCTAATAAGCCCTGGAACTTGTTTTTCCCAGAACTGAGCCTGAGTGTTGCCCTGAAGACTGCTAGCTGTGCACGGGAGACAGCTAACCGTCGCATGGTATTGACTTTAATCACCAGGGCTCGAGCCCCTGAACTTACCCTGTTCCGTTTAGCAGTACAGCCACAACCTGAGGGGCTGCAGGGGAATTTCCTAGGCTGGAGTTACACTGTGCATTGGGATACACTTTAGGTTTATGAGCTATGACAAGTGCTGACTATCTAAATGGCATAGTGCAGTGGCATGCAAAGGTACTAGCCCTGACCTTAGTAAGAGTTTGCCAAGCTAGTATATCATTCCACTTGTGTTACTTTCCTTTCCTTCACTAGGGCTGACTGACATGGCTGTACTAAGCTAGCCAGYATGTTTTGCTTGGGAAGGATGCACTGTATTGTGTAGAAAAATCCACTCGTTAGTCAGCACTGTGCTAAATTCTTTCTCTCTTCAGTACTTTCCGAAAACTTCTCTTGTGTACTTTGCTGTGACCTTTCTCTAGCAAGTCACCTTATTCCCATCTCTCTCCAGCCATATTTTTCCCTAGACTGTTCTGCTTTCCAGTACATACTTCCAGTCACCATTTCGTCAAATTTGCCAGCCCTGATCTCTGCTCGTAGCCAGCCCACCCACTTACAAATGCAGCTGCCTTTGGGAGTACCTGGTACCCTCACTGAGTAGCTTCCTTACAGACAGACAGTCCTCTGGGAAGCATCGGTAAGGCTCTCAAAATTCTGGGAGGAGTATCAAATTCTCATATTCTCTGTTATGAAATAGCCTCCTACTACAAGGAGAAATAAACACTTCTCTTACAGGCAATGTATTCGTTATTTGTGCTTTCTAGGGGTTCCTTCTACTGATAGCTGCCTCTGGGACACATAAATCATTAGTTTAACTTGATATGTGTATTTTCTAGTCTTCTATTTTCAGGGCAGTGAATATGTTGGCATTTATCCAGCCAACCTCCTCTTAGCAGTACAGTTATTTTGTTATAGCCCTCTTGAATGCAGTATCTGTACATTTGTTCACATATTAGATTATGGTAATGTTAAAAGTATTCCTTTAACCTTGTTTCAGTCAGGACTTGGAAGAATASTCTGATTTATCTGCTTCATGGGTGGTACTTCAGGCAGTTAATTAACCGAAGCATAAACTACATTATTTACCTTGACTGTCTCTTTGTGTCTGCTAGTAAGGTTTAATGTTTCATATTGAAATTGGCCAGAGAAATGGAAGAATGTGCTCAGTGGCTTATTATCCTCTAATAGGACATTCCATTGGTTCACAAATTCATACTGCTTCTGATTCTCCATCTTCTTGCACTACTTTTAAGCCAGAAAAGTAACCTGCTGTGTGTCGCAGAACTGGAGAGGAACAGGCACCAGCAGTACCAGCAGCTTCCACAGTGGTACCCCCGGTCMGGGCAGGTAGTCTGCACTTCCTGGGGCAGGGGAACGTTGCCAGGTTTGCACCTTAATAGAAAATATTTTCCAGTCCTAAACCTGATAATCCTGGACATGTGATCAAGACTACAGCTGATATGTTAAAACAAATAGTAAAGACGTGGTACCAGCCTTGACAACTGTGCTACTCTGACCAGTTGGAAACAGGTAGAAATAGAGCATCGGTGATTTAGCAGAAGGAAACAAAACTGTGCCTGAGCCACTAAATGGCAGGAGCACAGAGAGGGCACACTCCTTCCCAGACTCGGAGAGGCAAGCAGCAGCAGCCTGAAACTGTGAGATGTAATTCACTCAATGAAAATTGTGAAAGCAAATCAGGACTATGTTTAGCAAAATTTCTCCCCACATCTTTGCTTGTATCAGCATTAGGGAAAGTAGCAGCTCTGTAAATAGGCAGTACCTTATTCTTATAGTGAAGTGCAAGGTAAGTATTTGTGAGAGAGTCTTTCTTACATGGTCATAATGTGAACTTGAGAACTACTGATGTAATGGGAACTGAACTGAACTGGAACTCTGACCTGTAAGTATCAAAGTTTCCTTTAAAAGTCATCTTTTGAAAGAGTAGTCCCCAGGAGTCTCATGCGGATTTAACCCTTCAGAAAAAAGCTGGAGGGTGCAGATTTCTTTCTGTGTGACTTGATGCTATAAATCCAAGCTGCTAGGTGTGTACCTCTGATTGTTTAGTCTCAGGGTGGGTCTGCAAATTTGCCTTCTTTTAAAAATTTCCCTCGATCTTGTGCAGCTAAGGAGCCCTCATTCTTCTGACAAGTTTGCTTCACATTTTTAGAAAAGGCAATTTTGCCAGCATAGCTTTCAGAAGTTCCAGTGTCAGTAACAAAAAAGGTCAAACTCCATTTCCTTTAATCCCTAGGACTGGACTTCTTAGAAATGAGTAGGAGATATTCCATCTCACCACAACAAATAAAGCAGCTGAAGTGGATGGATGCTAGACTGCAACCCAAGAGCACAGTGTTAAATTCCTGGTTCAGACAGTAACTTCTTGTGTGAACCTGGCTAACAGCTTCAGAACAGGAATAGCCTTTGTGGTTATTCACCAAGTAGGTTAATACTTCTCTCCCTGACAAAAGTGGTTTGGGAAGAGAAATTTGGTAGTTTAGGTGTTGGTGGACCATCTTTTGCTCCTGGAATCCAGCGGTGAAATAACTATTCTTTATTCAAAATAACCATAAAAAGCAGTGAAGTTCATTGTGGAAAATAAAAATTTTGCTGTAACAATAGCAACAGTCTCCAAAGCGACAGGCAGTACGCCAGACTGGTCAGAAAGACATAGCAATGACTGTATCTAGACAGTACAGTAAGCACCATTTGGTCCATTTCTGAGGAACCTTCAAAAAAACTTTTAGTTATATTTGATATGTTGAGCATGGCCCCAAACCCAAGGCATCTGTACAACTGTTGACTTCATTATTTGGCATCCTCCTGGTGTCTGACTTCAGAGGCCAGTCTCCCAGAAGAAGTAAACTGGGTGCCTTGGCTCATGCTCATTTCCATCCATGAGACTGCTGTCTCTTTGTCTTAGCTATCACTTGCAACTATCTCAGTCTCTCAGTATGTTCAAAAGGAGGGAAGAATTAAAGGGAGACAGAGCAGCGGGRGGAAATCTGTTTCAATTTAGAAACCATCTGGACACCACAAATTCTATCAGAAAAAGATCCAAAACAAGATCCAGGAGAAGGGAGTCTTCRCACTGAAATAAACACTTGAATATCCATTTGGAGCATGTCATTTTAACTGAAGAGGCTTTTCGATTGCTCTGCACTTAARGCTTGCCAAGGCCACGGGTGAAAGGGCAGCTTGGGAAAAAGATTGTTTGAGTTTGCTTGTTAACAGCACTTCAGAAATAATGGGTTGTGAATGATGCATAAGATTTGACAAGGCCTGTGGACCATCCATCATCTGATATGTAGAGTCTTTATGTGTGCAAGGTCAGGCTAATGTGGGGCCGAGACGAAATTGTAAAAGTGCTGAATGTGCCTTAGTGTCCCTAAAAAACTTCTCTGGGTTAACTAAGCGCTCTTCTGAAGACACCTAAAAGTCTGCCTGGAACTTCAGTCATAACAAAAGAACTGGTCTGTGGTAGAAGTGCTTATAAACCATCATGTATTATCAAGTACTGCAGAATAAATTCTCGTGGAGTTTGTGGACAGAAGTCAGCTTTGAAAGAGCAGAAAACCACCCCGCCCCCCAAATTTTTAAAGTTTAARTATAGTACTTCATTATGGTTTTTTCAATCCTCTTTTCTAGGCTTTCAAATATAAGCCCAACATATTAAATTAATCCAGAACAGCACTTGACATTTTAAAAAGTTGATTGACCTAACATGCTGGGGCTTTTGCAGACTACAAGTTCAAAAMATTAATTAGCATTTGTACTTTTCATTCTGACTTTCAATAGGAAGAGCTCGTAATTTATTTAATGTTTTGAACAAACTGTAAGGAGAGGTCAGGGCAGAAAGACAGGACACCATTTCCCATTCATTTCTGAAAAACAGAGAAATAATCAGATGTGTCTTCTCTGGCAGCAAAGCTCACTGAAGAAATTTCAAACTGCATACTGCAGTTTACTTGCCTTCAGTAACACTGAGGCAACTGTCCACACATGGTTCTGAACAAGATTGCTGAAGTGATCTCACCTAAAAATAACTTATTTTTGTTTAAGGAGTTTTTTAGCCATGTCAGTGTGTGGCTTCAGGAGGAGTTGTACCGACACAAAGGGAACGGGATGGGAGCGGCAGCAGTGGGCAGTGGGTGTACACRAGACCTTCCTAAACTGTCCAGAAAAAACACATCATCAGACAACAGTGTAACCTTATAATTCTTAGGCAACTGAGCAAGTGATTTCTCAGAAACTTGTCATAACACAGTGGACTACATTTTGTGTTTGCAATTTTGACATCTTCATTTTCCTTATCCTGTGAAGTCCTACTTTAATAGTGACATAGGTTGGAGGGCTATGTTCAGCTAGATCTCCAGTGTAAAAACTAAGGATGGGATTATGATTTCTTYATACATGTTCAGTAATACTTGATTAACCGTTAAACCATCCACTTGAAAACAATAAATATATTCATGGAGTGCTACAGCAGCAAGGAAGAGTATCAGCTTGTCCCAGAGGGTGGAGGATCAGTAGAACCAGCATCTTCAGGTCATCTGCTTTGTGAGACCTGGTTAAAAATGTCCTGYCTTTGTGGTCTTTCTGTTTTGTTTTAGGAATCAGCTTTAAAATATCTCAATGTTCATTTTGGAGTTTTTGAGAATACAAAATGTTAATGAAGTGTTTTGCTCCAGAGGGAAATCCATAAGTGAATTACAGCACGGGTAACATCCTAGATGAAAGTTATCTGGGAGAATAGAAAAACATAGTGGGAATACTCACTGGCTAAGAATGCTGCTGCTGTTATCTCACATATTTGTTAATGTTTGGTGTCCTCAAAAAAGCTTAAGGGAATTAGGCCCCTAAATTCCATGAGGATTCACTAGGACTTGGTTACGCTACTTCCATGGACTGTTTTGTAAACAAAACCCATTACAGTCGCCTTTGCTCTTCAGCACATACGCACGGCCTTCTCTTGTCACTGCTGAGGAAATGTGATCTTGCACAGWTGTGGATACTTGACTGCTGCTCTGGCGTAGCGTGAAAGCTTGTTGTGTTGCATTTAGTATATGAATTGCATAGTAACGTGTTATCAGTATATTAACCCCACAAGAATTTTAAGTTATTTCTCTCACAAGCTGAGAAAAGCTACACTGTGGTGCTCCTTTCATATTACTGAACCTCACTTCCACTGCCCTGCACGACAGCGATGCTGTGGCAAAAGCAGGCAGGCTGCGCTGGAGTCACTGACCATGGGAGACTGTTGCTATGAGGCAGACCGTTACCTGCTTACTGAGCAGGGTAACTCAGCAATGCTACAGCTGATACTCAGCAGACTCCACGACCTGTCCTATTCTTGACCTAAGACATCTAAGACAGCCCAGAAGCCTGCAGCTGTGCTCCACTGACTAGCTCTGACTTGAGCCCTCAAGCCCAGGGAGCAAAGTGTGATGGTGGCGGGCCACCAGCACGGAGGCTATTCCCTGCAGAGATCAGTTAGTGTCTGCTTTTGGCCCCTTCCAGCTCTCAATGCGAGATCCACCCACCAGTTTGAAAAGGTCTCTCCAGAGCAATGTCCCCTCCACAAGCACTTTGGACTACCACAGCAAAGAAAAAGAAAAAAAGCAGAGAAATAAAGAGGAAGAAATAGGCATGCAAATTGTGAGGGTGTGAGAGCCCTGAGGACACTAATAGCCTTAATGACCCTGACCAGCCTCATCTGAGGCCTCCACCCTGCCCATGGGCTCAGGAGGYCATTTAAACTCAGTCCTACGACTTTGCTCCTAGCTCAAGCTATGCTGCAGGATTGTTGGTCTCTAGCTCAGCCATAGCCATGCTGAGCCATGGACCTCGTTGATCTGGACCCTGACCCATGAACTGACTTCCTGGCTTGGACTCAAATCTGCATTGTCACTATGAACCTGTCTGCGATCACTGGACTGTGTCTGACCCTGTTCACCATCACTGAACCTAATCCTGGATTGTTGACTTGTACTTGCTCCTGGCTTGGCCTTGAACCTGATTCATCTGGGACTCTGAATTGAACCTGGTCACTACCCCCTGTCCTGYCTTGCTCACCTTGCTCAGGGGCTGATGAGGCCCCTGTTCTGCTGGCCCGGGGATCACTCCTGGCTCACCATCCCGTTGGAAGCAGCCGACACTACTGCGCCCTGACAGAGGAGACCATGAAAGTATTTGGATATCTATGCCAGCATGTCCATAAGCTTGTCAGACATGAACTTATGGAAGAGTCTCCGTTATGTGTTTGCTTGCAGTAGCAGGGAACAAGCCTTGATGATCCAGGTGATTCCTCCCAGTTGCATGCTGCTAAAATGCACGTGAACAGGATGCAGAGGTACTGAAGGTAAATTCTGAATGACCTAGAATATCCTAAAGAAATGCCCAGTGAAATGAAGGGACTAGCTATATTGCACTTACCACTAAGAATTACACCTTTCAAAGYGTGTTTGATAAATCCTTTTTGTGAGATTATGGGGTATTTGGGAATAACTCTGCTGGTTTGCTTAGAAAGCTAAAACTCTGGAGAGCGGATTGGCGGGAGCTGTTTTTACTGTTAGCCTTATTCAGGTTCCTAAGCTGATTAAATGAGGCTTTGGCTAATGTGTGTCATGTCTCAACACTGTGAGGATGAAGTGTTTCATGAGTTTCAGGAGCCAGAGCAGACTTGTAGTTACATCATAAGAACTCTGGTTACACTTTAAAGGCAGCTTACCTCTGCTTCTTGCTAGTTGTTTCTGCCAGCTGTGACCTCTAAAGTCATTTCTGTTGGTAGGTACCATGACCCAAGTTCCAGAAGGGATTGGGGAATGCAGAATTAAGTGCTGCTATTCTGTACATACACTGCATGGAAAGACTTTGGTCCTCTAGAATTGAGAAGGAGAAAAAAARCTCTGAGCAGGGAGCTATCACTTCCAGTAAGTTAGGAAACACTGGGGACAGGCTGTGTTTTACATCCCATCCCCTTCAATATCTTGAAAGAGGGTCTTTTTCAGTGAACGTGAGCTGTTATTCTTTTTTGTCTTGTTCTAGTCTTAAATGAAAGTGTCCTCAGAGTAGAYAGTGCAATCAAGATCTGATTTCTTTCTCTAGCCCTAAGGCAACAGCGCATCCTCACCCGCTCATTTGTGTAATTGAAGAACTGTGAATGTTGTCTGCAAAGTGGAACAGCTTCAAGCAGAAGCAAAGTAAAACYTCCTTGCCCCTCCACTGTGGAGTAGCCTCCCGTTTCAGGCACTGTCCTAAGGAGTGAGAGCTCTGATGTTCAGACTACTAAAAATGAAATTTGGGAACAGAAGTGAGATTAAAGTCACTAAGTTTTCTCATTTCAGTACAGAATAGATCAAGTATTCATTATTTAGCATGCAGGAAGGAATGAGACAAACAATAGATTAGAAACTAAAAAACATGATGTGTTGTCTTTCCCCCAAAAAGAATAATTATTTTAGATAAGGCCCTAGACAGAAAGACCATGCATGGTCTAATCTAGGAAGCATGTCATTATTTAGCCTCAGTTATCTCCCAAACAATGTTTAAAAATTCTAGCTTCCTAGTAAATTTGGAATAAAGACCAGTTAGTCCAGTGCTGAAGGTCACTTTGTGATATGCAGTTGGCCTGTGTGAGTCACAGGATTTTCTGTGAAAGAAATCAATTTCTGCTAGACAGATTTTTATACAGAATAGATTGTTTTTGCCAAACCGGACTGATTTTCAAAATCACAACCAAAATGAAAAGAAAAATCCTGGAATTACAAGCCTATGCCCATTTCTGTATGAATATTTTGCATGTACTTAATGTGGACACTTAGAAAATGGAGTGAAACCAAAAGCTCATTTCAAATAGGCCACCAAAGAACTGTTGGCTCACTTTAATATTCATATGTTGTTTGCCTGCAACAAATTCACTAAGAACATACCTCATTTTGTTAATACTTCTCTTTTAATGTGTGTACAGAGCTCTCTAGTTGTACAGGAAGATTCTTACAAGGCCAAATTAAGATATTCCTAAGATATTCCTCTTTTTTGTGAGAAAGTTGGGATGATATTTTTCTGCATATTAATTACTTGCAGTGAAAAGTGGCTTTCAGACCCCTCTGATCCACTAGTATATCACATGCCCTTTGTATTTGCCTTGTGACAGGAAAGGCAAATTCAAAACTCACTACTGTTTTTTGAGGCCTGACTCTCTGCTTAAACTGGCTTAAATTAGGATTTCACTAGGATTATTCCTGATTTATACTGCTATTTTTGAGGGGAGAACCAAGATGGTTGATATTTAGCTAGCTAAATAGAGACACATGGAGTGAGAAGWAAGAGGCATGAATATATACTTACAGAAATGTGGAAGCTGATACTCTATTATATACTTGTGAACAGACCACATAGCACTTACTTCACCTGTCAGTGAAACTCCTATGAATCAGAACAAATAACCCTAAAATGAGATTATAATACTTTCCTATTTTTGAAATCTTTTCTCTAAGAAATGCTGCAGGAATTCTTTGCTGGAAGACTCATTATCCCTAGAGTGGTTTGCATTGTGTGTATTTCCCCAAAATCATTTTCATATGAGTATTGGAATGCTCTGCAAAATCTCTCTATTTGCCTTTGGGGATGTTCCAAAACTCTTCCAGAAAGTCTAAAGTTTCAGGGATTTTCTGGGATTATTTGACTTCAACTGGAACGTGCCTCACTTTACTCCAGACAGAAGAGAAATAAAGTCAGCATGTTTCTCCGGAAGCTGAGCCTGTGTATATAAACACAGCAATTCCACTGGCAACTCTTTGTTGTAGAAGACTGTAAGCATGTGTTTGTGCGCAAGAGAGGCCCCTTTGTCACTCCGGTTAGCAGATCATTATCATGATATGGAAAAATTAATAAAGCACAAGGAAACAAGTTTATAGAGTAAATAATTTTTCGCCTAAAGGGAGGCAGTTCACTGGCCAGTTGTTTTCCTGCAAACAAGCATGTCCTTGTCAGAGTTGGGTTACAAAATGGAAAAGAAGTGGAAAAGGGAAAAATGTGTGGGAGGACTAGCAATAGAAAATTTTCAAAGATCATGAAGCCTAGGACGATGTATGTGACAGTTGTGGAAAACATGTCCTTGACTGCCAAGAGCCAGCTGGGAAACAGACTTCCATGGGAGATGACATGAATCCAGCATCTTCAAGCAATGAGACAAAACCATTGTCTTACAAAACTCTTYCTCTATAGCAAGATGACATTAGCGATGAGGGCCAATCAATGAGGAAGATGGGGATGTGTTTTCATGTAAAACTGAATGTTCTAGAGGAAAAGTTTTAATTTGAGGAAGACACATCAGCAAGGGATGTAAATATCTAAAGAGTTTTTTTTTTCAGCTGTAACCTGCCAAAATAGTCATTAAATATTTAGCCAGAAATTCTTAATATCTTTCATTTAAAAACAAATAATGTTCAGGATGAAAGCAGCTGAAATTCTTTTTAAAAGTATCTTATTTCTCCATTGAAAAATTGTAAGCAACCCTGCATATAAAAATGGCACTTGTCCACTTGCACCAAGAATTGAAACTCATGAAGCAGACATTAAAACTTAGTGAATGACCAACACAAGCTGAGAAATACTGAGAAAGGTTAACTATTAGCTCCCCAGTGCAAATGTAGGTGGCCCTATCTAATTGATTAAAGAGCTATCTAATGCTATGCAGATTGCTTGAATGGTGCAGTGGGAAGCATCCTAAAAATCCTTAAACAGAGGAGCAGCTAGGACAAATTATTAAAGCTTAATAAAAAGTCTTTTCAGTCATGTATTAAAAAATGGCATTTGAAACCTTCTGAAAGAGATGGAAGTCTGTCTTTAAAATCTTGCTACTGCTGGATTCTCCGGTGTCAAGAAAAATGGGGAAAGGAAGTACAGATAGGAAGAAAAATAATCTCCTCTTTCTTTAGCAATAGATTATGTTACAAGACAAATTTTGGCAGCCTATTCATATTTCACCTTAATGGCTGAAGTTTTCACCTCTTATCCCAAAACAAATGCAAAAGGATTTCAAAGCTTCAGTACTTCTATCTGAGCTGTACCTACTCTTTTTTCTTTTATCATACAATAAACTACCCAGGAAGCTTCTGTCTTTCTAGCTTTGGTAGTTATGAAGGTCACTGAAAAGGTATCTACTGCAATTTTACAGTCATCTGGAAATCTAAGTATGTCAAATTTTCTAGGTGGTTGTAGCAATTGCTTGGCATGCRTGCAGTGACTGAGCAAATCAAGTGTCTGTTTCCTCCTCCCAGAATATTATAAGGGGGACTTGCAGTTACAGTAAGACTTAAAGGATTTTAGGATTAYCTTTGTGCTGTACTGCATTCTTCTGGTGTTCACCTATATGGAGGTTCAGCTACCACAAGCTGGACCATACATTGTTTGAGGTTCTTTGTTATATTTAAAACTTTGAAAAAAGTTGTGATGTCAGAAAGAAGTAAACTCAAACTGTTTCCTAACAGGATAGCTGTTCGTTTGGCAGCCTAATTGTTAACAGGCAGTCATGAACTACTACCRAAGTGTAACACTTTGATGATTCATTTCAAGAGGACGAAGGGGACCTTGATCTTTTGGCATTTTGCAGATTACACACCAATGGCTGATATGAGGAAGGGCTTTGATGTCATCCAAAGTCAATGCCAATTGCTTAATGCACAGCTGTAGCTGAGCTGTATGTCAGTTCACAAAGCCAGTATGGAAGAAGASTTGACTAAAAATTCATACACATTTTGAGGACATATAGACATATGAAAGATGTCTTTGAAGGAAAACCTAAAATAGGATTAAAAGGACTCATTTGGAAATATTCCACTGTATTATGGGTCCTGATCAGCAGACCCCTTGATTCCACTCTCGCAAGGATGACATTTTCTGGTCTGSATAATTTAGATAAACCAGGAATAGCCCAGCCTGCAGAAAAGGCTAAGGGATAGATAACCACTAAGAGCCAAATGTTAATCTTTGTCAGCAGTAGCACTCCCAGTGACATTAATGGTAACTGCATACTGCAGTAGGGACAGAGAGAGTCTGCTTTCTACAGAAACCTTCAGCTGCAAACTGTGAGTATTTCACCAGCCCTGAAATTTTTCTTGAAACAAGGGGAGTGGGACATCGCTTGTTGCATGTTCTTGTTAGACATACTGGTCTTCTCGAGATGAAACTAAAGATATGAGGAAAACAAATCCAARGAACTTTTGTTTGTTTTACTGAATCAGTTGCATAAAGTCTGGCACAAGTAAGTGTTTACTGTAGGTTATTTTGCCAAGTTTAAAATCCTCTTCCTGGATGCACCATGTTTCCAGTGCCTTTCAGAGTGGATTCCTTCCTGCCAACCGTTTTTACAATTTCAGGGGAAGCAGTGTGTTTTCCACAGTGTGATCCAAATTCACTGCTTGCATAAATCCACAGAAGTCAGTGAAATTATGCTGCCAACAATGAAAATGATCTCTTCATTCTTCACAAGGCTGAGAGAAAATTGCGTACAAGTAGGAGAGTGTATGAGAAAGATCAGGATGTGACCACTAAAGAGAGAGTCCACTTGACAGACTTGCCCATTTTTTTACCTCCTAAGTTTCTTTGTTAGCACCATGTACCACACTATTAATCATGTGGTCTTTCTACATCTCCATTTGCTCCTTATTAGTTAATAATTACCTCGGTGGAAGGTAAATATTGAAGGGTGGAAAGATGGGGTTTTCATACATGTGTCTATCTTTGATTGTTCTATTCAGAGTTCAGGATTTGGAGTAATTGAAGACATGCRTAAGGCCTGCAGGGATTCTGCAAACATGTCTGAGGGGAGAAATGGTGGCTAAGCTGGCTGGCCTGTCTTAAAGTACTTCCAAAACAGCATTGGATATGTCTGAAATGCTGTATTCTTCACTCTTTCAAACTAAAAATGGGTAGCCTCTGGAACCAGTGAGTAGAAGACTTCACACTGGCAACCACTGCGAAGATCCGATTCCTACTGTAGTGAAGTTGCAGCTCTTTCTGAAGGTCAGTTTTTTAAACTACCAGTAACAGATAATTAGGAAGATGATGCAGATCCTGCTTAAAGTGGCACCTTTACTTACCTTCCCAGATCCATCTTCTGAACCAAGGCTTTCCACTGGCATCTATCAGTTGCCTTTTGCTAAAATATTTGTTAGCTTCTGAATCGTAGCTGTTCGCAGATAACCCAGGTTAATTTAGTCAGTCAGACAACCACCCCTTCCTGAACAGTGCTAACATCCCAGTTGTGCCTCCTACCACAGAGGCACTGAGACATGAGCAAATAAAAGTAGGTCACTCAGCTGTCACAAGCGTGAGAAAATAACTCTGCCAGCATAGAAAATGAGTATGTTTGCTTTCGGGTTTTATACTTTATTTTATTTTTGCATACAAAGCAACAAATTAAAAAAAACAATTGGCAAGTAATGTGACCAACAAACTTCTTGAGCTTCATTTAATATTTTAATGAGCTTTCTTAACTCTGAGTGAGAGAGAAAGCAAAGATGTGTTTTCCCTAGATCCTTAGAGAAAACACAGAGTATTTCCAATGGAAAGTACCAATCTAGGAATCGTTCCCTGGAGCACAATTAAGACGACTTGCTTGCACTGACATCATGAAAGTTGTCTGCAGTGATCTGAGGTCAGAGGGGCTGATTTTGGTAAGGAAGTGTTTTGGAATTCTGCTTTCGGAAAGCTAACTAGAGCTGGCTAAGTATTATCATCTATTTTAAATCAGAGTGTTATTTGAAATAATTAGAATTAATAGGCTTGTCTTCATGCCATTGCCTTATCTCTTACTGATGGTTATTTCAGATGATGAGCATGAATCTGTGAAAGGCTAGAATTTAAGTCAAGTGATTAGTCAAACAAAGTTTACTAAACAGGAAATTGTATATAAACGTATTATGAAGGCATGCCAGGGGAACATGCATTGTGTGGGTATGTGGATTGTATTGGCTCTCAGTTTTGCTACAGAACCATATTTCAGASACTGAAAAGGTTAAGGGTCCTCAAATTTGATTTAGCTCTTTATGGACGGTGTGACAAGGTGTCAGTCTAGGTTCCAGATTCACCAGAAACGGAGGAGAGAAAAATACCTTTTCCAAATGTGACTGTATATTAAGCTCTTATGTGTCCTAACCACTGAGGTTACAGTCTCTGCAGGGTGATGGGAAATGTGGGCTTGATACTCTCCAGGTATGGCACTGAGCTATTTTACATCTTGGAGTTCTCTGACCACTGACTAGAAACAATCACATATTCTGTGCTTCGAAAACATCCMTGACAGGGTTCCTTGGAGAGGCTTTCCCAAGATGGTTACCACTCTGACACCTGAGGAGAGGAATGCTGTCTTGTGATACTCCTGATCAATGAGCTAAGCTGTGGAGAGGGAGAGGAGGGGGGTTCTGGGGGTCTCTTCAGCTCTGCTGCAGAGACCGAGTGCACCTCGAGCTTTGTCATTTGAACCCCTTTTGTGCATTTGATATTCTGGCTTTCAGAAAGCTGCACGTGAAATCTGTGATAGAGTAGTGAATCAAACCACAGCCTCCTGGCTTAAAATCCACTCCTCTGATTGGCACCTTTCTCTCCTTTCGACTATGCCTGAAGAAATAACGTTTTGCTTTTTTTTTTTTTTTTTTTAAGAACAACTTATTTTAAAAGCTACAAAAGACAGTTCAGATGCATTTCCTTGTTTTCGTAAAATGTTAAAGCTAGAAGCTTTAAACATTGTCTAAGAGATTTAGCTACATTATAGCTACTATAGCCATTAACTTCAATGGCAAAGTCCTCTGCCACCACATGTACTTTTTGAGTTATTTTTGTGTAAGTGTATTTAAAGTTGCAAGGCCAAACTTTCTGAAGTTGGGAAAAGTCAGAATCATAGTTCCTAAGTAACCTGAATTTGGTCTCTTTATATATGTACATTACAGTACAGTTTCAAAAAATATTACTTTTTTCCCCATGTGACTCAGTATTTCTCATGATGAGGATGAGCAACTACTCTTCTTATTGTTTACATCAGTCACATGCTTTATTTACTGGATAATATTCAAGTCCATTCTGACTTTTTCTGTTGTTTTGGGTTTTTTTTTCCTATTGTGCCCATTACTACATCATTTTAGCATTTACAAAACCCTCTTATATTTGTTTCCACTATGCTTGGATAGGATGGGACTGATGGGGAAATAGGGACACAGGATGTAAGCAAGCTCTAACTTTTGGGTGCTCRCTGAGAGATTGCCAGTGCTGATTTTTTTCAGAGCGCTTAGCAGTGTGGAGCACTTTATTTGTTCCCAGCTACCACGGAGTTCAGCTGTAGCTGTGAGTACTTAGCGCTTTGGCACATCAGGCTCCTGGGGCCCAGGTCAATCAAACAAGGAACACACAATAAGTGGCCACCTGGCTGAAATGACTCAGCYTAGCGTGGTGGGGTACTTGGTGGTAGAAGCTGATATCCAGTCTGTATCCAATTGCCAGAGCTATGAGATCATCTTTTCTTTTCCAGCAAATCCTTCCTCATGTAGCATGTGAGTCTTCCTAGGAATGAAGTAGGAGTCTTAAAGTTTCCATTGTTACACAGCACTCATTCACTGCAGAACATATCTGCTTTTTTTTTTTTAACCCAAATGAAATAACTTGGAGTAGGGAGGGATAGTGTGTGGTCATGGCAGAGCTAGAAGAAAGTCAGCAGCTTTGAAGGATTAACCTGGTTAAGCATAGGAATGAGAGAGATGCATCTTTTTGGTAGGAGTTGCTGAGAGGAAGGGAGGAAAGATGTCTGAAACTCGTGTCTGCCTCCTTAATGTTGGTTTTCTTCCAGCATGTCTTTGTTAGAAATATTTTACTTCTTCCCAATCTGTCTGCTTCCTGAGGGATGGAAACCCAAACGGGATATGGAGCAGTCACCTCTGATATTGATACACAAGGAGGCCTGTTATGGCTCCTGCYGTCCTGCTCCATGTTTGCCCTGGACTCCAGAGACAACCCTGGCATCTTTGTCTTGTGGCTACTGTTCTGCAGACTGTGTGCTTTTTSCCCCATGCTCCCTGAAAAACCTTCAAGGGACCCCCATTTGCAGTCTTTCYTCTAGGAGCAATGAGGAAGCTTCCTTTTTTTGGGCAGGGTTCATCAATGCTTAGAGATGCGGGGCTCTGGAGGCATTTACTAGACCTTTAATCATCTTCACAGAGAGACAGAAAAGCAAAGGCCAGTTTATATCAGCTTTTGCACTTCTCTATTTTCTTGGCTATGTGTACAGCTGGTTCCTACTACCAAATGCCTAAAGGAGAGATGGAAATGTTTCCTTCACTGAGGACAGTGAAGCTTTCAAGTGGTACTGAGAAAAGGCACAATGACACCCAGTTGTTGAAGTCCAGAAACTTTCTCAGGGGAGGTGTTTCGCTCATTCTCTCTGTAGTAGTTTTAAGATTTTGCTCTAGAAAGGATGGCTAGATACACAGACAGTCAGTCGGGGGATTGGTAAAGGGAGGAGAAGCAATTCCCTTTATATGCAAAGGATTATGGATAAGAAAGGTCCCTATAAAATTTCTCATAACCACCTTGGCGTGTTGTCTATTTTCTCATGGTTTAATCTTTTGAGCTAAATGTAGGACACAAAAACCATACGCAGATGAGCTGAGAAGGCTGGGTTTTTTAAGATGGCTTAAAAAGACTATCCCTAATCACCGTGCTCAGCTGCAGCTGTTGTAAGAAGGCAGATCTGCAGCTTTTGCTTCAAGTATTACCGATGTGTCCCAAATATTCCTCCTTCTGCAAAGATGTCAGTAGAACAAAGTACRTCCTGAGGAAGGACTGTATGTACTGAAGGGGTTGTGTTGGTCATCCACTTTAAGAATATTCTCAGAAGTTTGAACTCATACTTGTTTAAGTGTCCACTTTCAAGTGGCATATGAATAAGCTGCTTTGAATTTTCTGTCTTATTCTTAACTAGCCAGGGTCACTATGAGTCATCTCAGTATTCAGTTTGAAGACTTTGGATATCAAAACAAAACAAACAGGCAGAAAGGTAAAAATACTGACTATGGTTCTGTGTCTTGAAATGTCTCGTTCCATATATCTAATGCCAGCCACACTGCTTACCTCTACAGTAATACTCTCATGTTACTTTGCTGTCTGTTCTCTGGATTTTTTTATTCCTGGGGCTCTAAACCAATGACTAACCCACTTCTTACTTTAGTGTCTGACTCTCCTGGAGTTTCTACTCCTGTCTGGGAAAGCAATGATCAGTCACAATTATTTTAAGACACAGTGGTGGCCRTGGAAACTGATTGAGAGGAAAACACTTCCTTTCAGGTGGGAGGGTGGGAGAGCAGAGCCTGRAGAGCTTTTCAGGGAAACTCTTTATTGTTGGGTTTACAACTGCCAGTTAATAGAAATCACAATGAGGCAAGATCAGACTAAAAATGTTGTGCATTTTTCTACCAATGAAGCAATTAATCTGTTTAATAACTTACCAGTTACTGTGGTTGATTATCTCACTGATAACCTTAAATCAAACTCACATTTGCTACRGATCTGCTTTAACTAAAATAGCAATTAAATTGTGGGCAGGCTAGATATGACAATCATTGCTTTCACCCACATCTGTGGTTCACCGTTTAGTAGCCTCAGACACTCCCTTGTTCAAAGGCAAGSCAACAGCGGCAAATCCACTGGAGTACTTTGTTGGCTTTGCACTCAGGTAACCTCAAAGACTAGTCCTGGAGACCAAAAGCTCTGCCTGTTTGCAGAAGGGGTAGATCACTAGGTATTAATAAAAGATTGCCCAGCCCAGGAGGCTCAGAGGTCATGCTGACCTAGAGGTAACCTCTTCTGCAGCAATTAATAAAAAATAATACTCTTTTCTGAGACTGTTACTAAGGTGTTTGAGCACAAAATAGACCTTCGGCTTATTTCTGTTCAGCAAATAAATTGTTTTCAAATACATCGTCTGTGCAGTTACCTAGAAGCGAAAATTGTGTCTTACTACTTGTCCCTCCTGCAATCTACTCCTGCCACAAACAATATGTATTTGTTGGAGATAATACTGTAACAGAGAATTTTGCCTCCAGAGAGTAGTTTAACAAGCACATACTGATTTCCAAATCACAGTCATAATGTTTGTACAGCTGCTTTTATAACCAGGTATTCCAACCACATTTACAYGCAAAACCTTTCTAGTTTGCTTATGCTTATATTTTGATGTTCAAAATATCCAATTTCACAGCTGGTTTGACCTGTGGTGAAACCTGTAACTTCTAGATGCTGATTCAATTTAGAAGATGATGTGGTCCGGTAGAATACTTTCTGTCTTCAGCTTAGTAAGGCTGATCATACCAGTGACTTATACAAGCCTTTGTTATATAGGTCACATAGTTTCATCTCCATCTTCCCATGCAAAATTGTACTTTATGAGAATGGAGGTAGGGTAGACTTAGGGCGAAGACCTACAAAGCTCCTATCCTTTGTACCTTTGGGGAAATTGTTTCTATCTCAGCTTCATTTTTCTTTCATTCCTTCCTCCACCCTATCTTTTTTGTCTCTCTCTCTTTTTTTTTTTTTTTTTTTTTTTTTTTTTTTTTATTGTTAGATGTTTAAATGCAGGTATTTGACTGTAACATCTGTTATATGCTATCTACTAAAGTGAGGTTCGGTCTTAACTGAGTTTCTGGCTCCTGCTGAATACAGTGAGTGGCCACGTTTAGTCAGCTGTAGAGTCTACAAAGGCTGAGTCTGAGCAAGCTGACTAGGCAAATGTGTCTGACTCCCCAGAGACCTTGGGAGATGTTTGCCTTTTGACTATTTGCAAGATTTCTAACCTATTCTGTTTTCTTCAGTACCAAGGATGTGAATAGCTGGAATAATCAGAATAAAACTCATTTCTAGTCACAACCAAGTCACAGGGAGATATTACCCAACACGTTCCTTTGCGTAGGAGCTTGAATCCATTTCGCTTTTTTGTCAGCCAATATTTATGGTCTTCCAACCTCTTCCCTGTGGCAGTTGGCTAAAGTTTGAAAGCAATTACAAGTCTGGGCTGATGTTTGTCAGTTTGTAGGAGGGAGTAACTAAGTGCTAACATTCAAAACCAATTCACTTTCTCTGCCTGAAAGAGTCTGTTGGGAGAAGACCCTTTTCTCTGGGTTAAATTGTTCATATAGTGCAAGTGCCAGAACTACTTTGGGTGCAGTTCTGAGATGGAAAGAACCTATTTTGCCCAACTTCTGTCTCATGTTTTCTTCTTCTAGAGTTTTTCACAGAGGATCCAGATCTTCCCCATAAATTTCTACCTAACCTTAGATACACCCTTTTCTGAAATAGCAATCATAACATTGCATTCCGTGGTAAGTGTCCAAACAACATCTTTGCCCAAGACGCCGCACAAGCGACCTTCATCCTCCCCACTAGGCAGACAGCAGTATTCCTAAATTTATAACTGGGTTTCAGGTTGTGGAAAAAAAGAATATATTATCGTCACCCCTTCATTTTAGGAGTCATTTGGGTAATGTGTTTGAGAGCCATATCTGGTTTTGGATGGCTAGACAGATTGAAAGTGTGTAAGAAACAATTCATAACTTTTATTYTGCTAGCCTTCCCATTTCACTTTTTAAAGTCACCTTTTCTTTCTCCCAGTATTTCTTCTCCATAAGCAGACCCTATGATTGAAAGGAGCCATTACTGCTTCACTATACAAAGCAACATTGATCAATTCATGCCAGAAATGCCTCATTTCAGCAAGCCTTGAGATTGAAGCCCTCTCCTTTCCAAAGCACATGTCCAACTCGTACTACCAACAAAACACGTTTTGTTTCCCTCTCATAGCTATCTGTTATTGACATCAATATGAAATCAATAACTGAACAATTCTCTCTCCTATCCCAATTCCCTATGACATCCACTGTTCATTTCTCACAAGCATTGGAGTGACTTCTGGGATGGAGACGGTCCTAAATTGGGGATCTGCATTCAGGATTTGACCCTGATTCTGACTTAATTGTTACTGCCTCTTTCCTACAGTCTGGGATGATAGCAGTATGAGAGCTAGTAGGTACCACTGCTGCCGCCTGCCCCTGTGAATCGGAAATTGCTCCTCTCTCTGACATCACTGCATCGTGGTCCTGGGAAAGAAGCGAAGCATGATTGCAGGGTAGGAAAAAAGCACTGAAAGAAAAATTACATTGGTTTGAGGTTAAATGCGTGGTTGTGGTCCAAAGATGCTCTAGGACTGACTGTCCTTTATAGCAAGCCATTGAGGGAACACTCACGCAGAAATCTGGCAGACGGAGGAACCTTAAGATAGCCTGTGATAACCAGACCGAAAAATAAGGGAGTGGAGCCGATGGAAGCTGGCCTGGAAATACGCAATCTAAAAATAACATATGATTTCAATAAGTTACTTCTCCTAGCTGCATTCTTTAAATGCCTGTTTATTCAGCGCTATATACAGTGTGTTCTATGCTCCACATGCTATACATAACTTATCCTGCAGCCTGAAATAGTCCTGCAAAAAAATAAGCTCCAAAAAACACTCTACAGATGCAAAACTTCAGTTTATAGATTAAGGGCTTAGCACCAAACTGTTAGGCCAGACCACCACGCCTGGAAGTTGGTAAGCACTTTGTGAAGTTTCATATTATCTCCTAGTGCTTCTCTCCTCCCCTGTTATGTCATCCCTTTAGCTTCACATCTGGACCCCAGAGCACCTCTGGATGCCTGTTTGCATACCACTGAGAAACACATTTTTCATGGCTTTATTGAGAACTGTCGCAGGAGACTTAAAGTGAGGAGCTGGTATTTTACAGCGGAGCTGACAATAACTTTGCACTGCTTTTGAGGTTTTTCTAGTCTAGGCAATTTTTTTAATAACGACTGATGAATGCTGCAGGGTCTGTGTTGAGCATAAAGAGCTACAGTCCCAGAGCACCCACCGAGGACTGCAAGCAGGAGAATCCTTGTCTGCTTGTGAGCCCAACAACTGCCCTTTTACAGGCTCTGTTTCTTCCTGCTCATACACAAGGACTAACCCCCTCCTGCAGCCAGTGTGTATTTCAGGTAGGGAATAGCATGGACAAGAGGTGATGTCATGTTTTTCAATCCTTCATGGAGCTTTTAAACGGCTGGAAGACTGTATGAGTAATGAATTGTTAAAAATGGTTCATGTCAAGAGGTCGCCACTGCCGCTGCAGGATGTGCCAGTGACTCAAAGAAAAGGCAAATGGCTTATTTCTCTGAGCAATGACTCATTAACATCTGCCTTTTTCTATTTATACGTGTGAATTCTCTCATTGACTTGCAGATTTTCCTTTCCATTCTCTTTGACATAAGGCTGTTACTATTTTAGTCTATTTCAGTCCTTCTATAGGCAACTTTTTCCACTGCCCTCTTCCACTTCTTCCTTGGGAAGGGGTTGCTGCTGAAACTCCCTTTCACAAGGACTGTGGCTCTCTGAAGCCAGTCCRTCTGGAACCGGTGGTGTTATGAGAATCTCCAGCGCCAAAGTGTAAAGCATTTTACAGAAAGTTTTTCTTAGAGGCTTATGCAGTATGGGACTTCTGAGAGAGGCAGATCTGAAGTGATTGAGAGCTCYTATACAACCGTTCCCCTGTCCCATTTCCCATGATGTCTCTCTTTGGAAGGAGGTTTCCCCTTCATTACACCCTCCTCCGCACTGCCAGGCTGTCTAACCCAGCATGCTGCTGATTTTGTCAGTTTGGTCAGATCTATCTTTAGCTTCCACCTCTGCAGAAATCGGTCGGTTTTCATGTTCCATTCAAATTAAAGCCTGTGATTTTCGGTTTGTGTTCTTAGCTGCCAGCAGGGTGCTGGTGGATTTCTTTAATGACAGTCTTGGGTACATGCAGTTGTGCTGCGGCATTCTCTGCTTCCAAGAAATGCTGTGTGTAGGTGCTGGCGAGGTCTCAGAAGCGAGGGTATGCTGACAAGGCAGCGTCCTTCCTCTTTCTCTTGCTGCTGTGGCCCGAAGTATGGTGGSCAGTTCTCAGAAATAGAGCAACTCAAAGTCTGGGAACTGCTGTGGGACATACTCTTCGGGCAGCTTCAAAATAAGATGGTTCATTTAGACTTGTTTAGTGCTAATGTTTGTCATGAAATGGGCAAAAAGGCTTTAAAGGGTAAAACTGAACCTCTGTCATCTCTCTGATGTATAAACGATTCCAGTCTTTGCATCCCCAGCACTTTCTGGACTCTAAGCTCCATCCAACTAAACTTTTCCAGACTCTCTTACATTCCTTCCCTCCCTCTTGTCTTGGTTGACTTTGGCCAGGACCTCTCTGCACTCCCAGTTCATTCAATTCAGACCCAAGTCTGAAGCTAGAGCTGTAAATGTTTTCTTAGAGATGCTTATCTTTGTGACCACAACAGGGAAATCATGACCTCCTTTTAAATAATAAAAATCTGACTATTCATGTCTATGTTCTTAGACACCACAATATAGTAAAGGCTTGGATGGACGGTGGGCAGGGCTGATTGTGAAGAAATGGAGGGCTCAAAAGTCATACCAGAAGAGCTTAAGCACATCCCCTCCAGCCACTTTTTGGTTATATTCCCAATAAAAGGAGAGACTTGTTCATTTTTGCTCACGGTTTGTGAATCATTAACCAGTGCTGGTTTACCCTCAAAACTGATATTAAAGGCAACTAGAGTGTGTTCAGTTTTTTTGTTTTGGTTCAGAAAGCGAAGAGTATAGTGATTAGTTTAGGTTTGAACAAAATAATATTGAAACCCAAATAAAATATTTTGATTAGAAACATTTTCTCACATTTTAGCAAATTCAAAGAACATTCCTCTGTTAACTGAATTTTCCTTTTAACCACTTGGTGCATATGATTTCAAAATTATGTTGGAATTGCGTTTTTTGCTGACCAACGCAAGTTAAGACATGACCCTGATTTCCTCCTGCAGATCACGATGTATGGTCATGCTGCCCAGTGTTGAAGGATTGCTAATGGATGCTTTTTATGGGTGTTGTCTCCCAAGCCAGGGGATGTCCTTGGCTCTTCCCAGAACAGAGCTCTCGTTTCTTACATGACAAAAGGAAAATGCCACAGGGCAGGAGACCCTGTCTGTGTCCTGCGGCTGAAAAGCTGCACACTGAGTTAAAATAGATACAAGTATTGTACAAATGGGATGTGATTTTTTTTTTTTTTTTTTTTTTGCTTGCTCTGCTTTTCTATACCACCATTATGTAGCAGTGAAAACTGATAACGTGATACACACAGACTATCAGGTGACTGCTGCTGTGTCAGGGGAAGCTCCCAAACCACAGGCTGCAGGGCTGCCTTCTCCTCTCCCTCTGCTTTCYGGATTTTCCCAGGGAGACTCTCCTACAGGAGCAGATATGAGACAGCTTCATTATCTGTGAATCAACAGTCTGGTCATCTCATAGCAGATGCATAAAAGTGCAAATTTCAGCATTTTTCAAACCTCAGKTTACTTCAGATCTAATAAGTGTGCTTCTACCACCCGCAATGGAGTAGGAAAAGAAAATTTTCCATGCAGTCTCCCACAGCCAAGGAGCTCTTGGCCCCTGCTCCTCATGCAGAAGACCCCTGTTTGGTGGGAGTAATTGCATTATAGTACCACCCATGCTTGTGTTCTAAATAGAGCTTTTGCAATCTCTTTGGACTACCCTTAGGTTGAAGGCCAGATACTCTGTTAAAAATTGAAGTAATTTCCTAAATGTCAATAGCTCTGCACCCTCAGCTGYTGTAAGTTAGTGCAGCTCCATAAAAGTCAGTGGATCTATATTAATTGACATCAGCTGGGTTTATGACGCAGAGTTTCTATTTCTGCAGCAGCTTACTTTCATAGAGATGAGGGGACAGGCAGTTTCATGGGGTTTGCAGGGAAGAAGGCAAAAGGAGATGGGTTTTTAATGGGTTTTGTGCAAAATAGCTTTTTCAGCTGATACTTTTTAAGAGAGCTTAATAAARAGAGACCACAGGATAAGACCATCATATGCTGCAGGGCAGGACTAAGGGAACCCTGTGGTGCAGACTGTGCTTCTGAGCATGGGACTGGTCCCATGAGGAGAGAGATGCTGCTTTGCTGCACTGCCCTCTCCCTCCTGCTGGCTCTGCTTACGCTTTCATGCGCAGTGCAAGTCTCTACTGTGTGGAGGACCACCTTGTGTTTTTATGAAGGGCAAGATAGTAACTGCCATGAAGTGCACAATTTTACACCAGTCTGGGAGACAGAATCTGACCCGTAATTTCAAGGGAAAAGGAATAACTTAAACTGTGGTTCAGACTGCCGTGATGCTTTCTTTCCTCTTACGTAATGTTCTAGGCAAATTATAAAATCACTTTAGAGGTGTCACTTGGTGATTCTACACACTGACAGAAGCAGTTGCATCCACAAGAGAGAAATGAGAGTAGGGCACTGCAAAGCCATGTGATCTAAAAGGCGTATTTTCCAAATGTCACTTGATGCAATGCTGTGACTGGCTGTTGTTCAGTGAGACTATAGCCTAACTATGGTATTTAGTTGTATCTGCACAGCAGCATTAAGGCCTGTAGGGAAGGAATCCAGGAGCATCAGCTGGCTGCGGGGTGGAGACCTCCAGGAAACGCCTCCGGTTATCCCGGGAACACATGAATGGGAAYGCATAAGCTGCTTGTCAGGGTAACTCTTTTTACCAAAGCTTAATTAACCTTGGTGCGGCTCACCTATGTTAACCACATAATGAAGATATGCCTGTACAGATGTGTCTGTATAGATGAGAGTATGTTCATATTCCTGATTCAAAAAAATCTTCTGAAAGATCTTTAAAGGCCACGTGGTGATCTAGAGGCTTCTTCATGGTCTCTGCAGCCTTTGCCTGTCACCACTGTCCGGCAGACTGATGTTCTACTATGCCAAGCTTCGCCTTGGATGAGGTGTCCATATCAAAACACTTCTGTTGAATATGGCTAACTTCCCATGTGATATACCTTGCACCGCAGTCCTATGGCACGGTCACAAACTTTGTTGCCTGGAAATTTTGATCAGCAGTAACTTTCGGTTTTGTTTCTGGATCATAAATGAAAGCATGCAAGCATCCTCACCATTCAGTACAGAGTCTGGGCCATTGACCATTCTTGATATCTCACCCTGCTTACTTCTTGTCAGAACGATTACAAATCACTTGCAAAACTGTTGGAAATGCCTGAGAATGTTGTGTCTGCAGTACAGCTACAGGTGTTTTTTGGTTTTTTTTTTTTTTTTTAAAGTCTCTTAACACTCCTCATTTGCATCTAACGGTATATCCACAGGATGCCACCGCTACAGCTGAAGTTTTGCAGTGGCCCGTGGATGCTCCTGCTGTGCTTTGGACCACTTGAGCCCCTGCTCACAGCTGGCTCTGCACTGAGGTGGATCTGGAAGGATTTGAAGTTTTGGTGACCAGCTGCTGGAGCCAGCGGTGAGGAGCAGATAGCAGTTAGCACTCCAGCTGTTTTCAGTAATGTGGGGCCGTCCTTTCTGAGCTAGCTCTTTGTGTATATATGCCAAAATCTCTCCCTGAAGCCCACTGATGGTATTGGCACCATTCACCAACAGATGAGTTGCAGAAAAGAGTACTGACAGCTTGCACTCGCTTTGCCTTAGTTCTCCCAGATGGCTAAAACACGGTGTTGAAGCAGGACTGAAACGTGCAAAACAACTGCCACTGCTGCACACATTTTGTGGGTAAAGGACAAGTTCCTGTCTCCTTACCCAGCTGCCCAATGGTGCTAGTGTCTGTCCTGCTCTTTTCATCCTCCTCTACCTGAGGTGTGAAAAGAGAGGATCTTCCCACTGCAATTCACTTATCTCCGAGGTGGAAGATGGAATATGCTCTTTGAAACTATTAGCAGTACACACAGTTTGAAGCAATGATTACCTTATACAGCCAGGAATTCATAGAACTTTAAATGGGATAGAAATATCACATTAAACTTAACCAACATCCCTGATTTCCRGTGATATTCTGGAGCTTAATTTCTGTAAGCTCAGATAAATGTTTGGTCTTAGTGATACAGTGAGGTCAAAACCTCAGCTCATGACACTCTGCAGGCATCAGTTGCAGCCACGTGGAGCACTCTTTCTTCCGGACCATGGTTATAATTTACTTGAACGCTCATGAAAAGAGATACACCTGCTTTTCCTGGACTCTTCTCAGTGACTCAGCACGTCTGTGAAAATACACCTCCCATCTGCTGACTTCTGGTTGAAGTTTGTTTCTGTTCTTTAAGGTCTCTGTTTCAAACTCACAGAACCAGAGAAAGATCTACTTCATAACAAAATATTCAGTAAATGGTTCTGAGGAAGGAAAGTTAAAGAAATCCCAAAGAAATTGCTCAGTTATTCCCAACAATGAATGCTAGATGTAGTCACTTAATCCCTGGGCTCACACTGGTATGCATTGCTGTGTTGAAACCAAGACATACTTAAACTTCCGAAGTGAGTTAATTTACCTGCTGCTCTGAATTACTTGTTTTGCCTTAGGAAATATGACAACATTATCCAGAAATGTTCTCTTCTGAGTTGAGTACAGAGATGAGTTGCTGGAAAGTATCAAACATTTACAGCTCCAAAGGGAGAGAGAAGTTTATGCACGGTAAGAAACTGTAAACATTTCAGGTATTGCATATTTCTGACAGAGAAGGCAGGCACTTATGATGTATAAACAATTTGAACAAACAAGAAGTTTGTACAGGAAGGACGTGATGGACCAAGTCTTTGCCTGGTAAAGCAAGTGTTGCTTTACTTGACTTCCTTAGTGCAAGCTGGTTCGTAATGGCTGAGGGTCTGGTTCAGGGGCAATCAGTGAACAGACTGTAGCACGTACAGGGATTTGGTCTAGAAAAACAAGCTCTCTGTTTATAGAAATCTTTTGCAAATGTTTTCAAACATTTCTGAGGAGACAAAACGATGCTGGAAAACTCAAGATATTTTTTTTATTATTTACTTTTTTAATTCTTGGATTTTCAATGTGTCCAAATAGGCTGATTGATTCTCAAAGGTAACTTAAACTATTCTAACTGTAGCAGTGGGAAGAACCTGGGATGTCAGAGATACCCACAAGAGAACTAAAAGGGCATCATCAATCAAGTGAGGCAGTTAATGGCAAATTAAACATGGAAAAAGCATCAAACGAATTTAGAAGTTGTTGGCTCTGATTTTGAGAATATTTTGTACTAGATAGTTTCCCCAGTAAACCTCCCAATATACTTGGATCTAAAGTGTTCCTAGATACTAGCCAAGCTGCCACAGCCTTTTTTAGTTTCCATGATCCATCGTCTTTGCAGCTAATCTAGCATGTATTTCTTACTTTATTGACAGCTCCATCACCTTTGGACTACAAGTCTGTGCTTAGCATGTGCGCACACTTTTAACTTTCAGCAAAAGCACTGAGACTTGATATAATGCGGGAGGAGAAAATTTTAATAAGATGCTTAACTGAGGTCTGCAGTTAAGGTCTGTTTTCACTGCCTGTCAAGGCAACGTGAAAACAGATGCTAAGATTCCTCTGTTCCTTTCTAAAATCCTGAATCATGTCATATTAACCAGGAAACATTTTTTCTTTCAGTGGAAAAAAAAAACCAACACAAAAATTGATTAAAAGACAACTTGTTTAGCTAATTGACTATGAAAATAGAGATAGAACCAAGTAATAAAACTTGGTAGAATCTTTCAAATATGAACCAAGTGTATAAAATAGGGGGTTATCTGTTCAGTAATCTAAAACAGGCTGGTACCTACAGCTTCCACTCTTCTCTGTGTGGTAATCTAGTCCAAGGTTAAAGGTAGCCAAGATGGTAGTTTAGCTCACCATAGATATTTTTCTAAAACTTGGCTAAACTCCAAATGTCATGTGTAGACAAATCAAGATCTGATACCCAAGACCATGCCAACTGCTTAATATTATTCTTATTAAACTTATCTGCCCATGTCACTTGTCTGTCACCCTGTCCCTGGTGTGAAAAACATAAACTGCATTTTGTTATATGGTGTTGCTGGAATTCAGGCTATGAAATGTTGCAAGTCACATTGTGTTTGCACATGCTTCGAGTGTCCAGGGGATCTGAAAAACTCATTTAGCTCTTCTCTGTTTGAAAGGTTTTAAAACTGATTTGGTATTTGTTTGGAAGGTTTTTAAGTCACTGTAAACTAAGCATAGGCTGAGGGACATCTCTCCCCTGAGTCTTTCTTCCACTTCTTGCTCAATCTGCCCATCTAGCTGATAGAGGTGTTCACCTCTTCTGAGGTTGAGAGAGATGCCAGACAGGGGTCCTGGGGTTGGTCTGAAACATGCAGTAGGACTCTGTGCAGTAAGAGTAAATCAAATGATTACACTGATAATGTGGCCTTCTGCCCAGAAGTAACTTTTCAAATCTCTGTATTTAAGTCTAGCCATTTTCTAGCAAAATATCACTGAAAAGTGAGGGGGTCTGTGAGCAAATGCATTTCATTGCTAGAGTGGAACAGGAATGCAAGGTACAGTTCTCTGGTCTCTCGGGATGGCAAGTCAAAATCCAGATGCTTCTCCATTGCTCACAGCTGATGTTGTATCACAGAAGAATCATTTAGGTTGGAAAGGACCTTCAAGATCATCGAGACCAACCGTTAAGGCTCAGCTCAACTCTTACAATCTGCTCTTCCCACAGTCTGGCAAGGCAAGGCACAGGACTGGCAAGGACCAATTGGTCTTTGTATAAACCACAAAATATCTCCCAAAGCTGTGAAACATAAATCACATGGTTAAAGACCAATAGTCATAACCAGACTATGGCATAGGAGAGAGCACAAGGGAGTAAGGTCAAGGGCCCTAATGCTTCAGGGAATTTGTCAGATAAAACCTCTGTGTAGCCCCAAGGCTTGGCTTTGTCCCATGTCACTAAAGAAAGTAAAACACCCATAGTACTCCCTCCCTAATAATCTGACTTAGAGTAAAAAAAAAATCCATCTGCCTCCRACTCTGGTTGTAGTCTAGATAAAATGGGATGTGAATGAGGCCAGGATCACTGGCGTACCCTCTTACAGCCTGKCTCTAGGTACGGCTGGCTCCAGCAGTGCAGAGAAAGGGTGAGTTCTGTATAAAGCAGAAGGTGCAGAAGGGCAATGCTTCCTAGCTACACTATATACCTAACAGAAGAACTGAAGTGTGAGGTTCATACTGCATAAACCTGATGGACACAAACAGATCTCACCCCCTTGGAAGCATACAACTTATATTGAGCTCATGTAGAAGTTGAGGCAGCATCAAAGTTCAGATCTGGACCTGAAATCCCACTCAGTCTTCAGCGTACTTTCAAATCCCTGTAGCACTTGGTGCTTTGGGGCTGGATTTAGGCAGCACTTAGAGAAAAATGGACCAGACACCAGATTCTGATCCTTATAAGTCACTCGGCACAGCRTTCCTTACCACTGTGACAGCCCATCCTTCAGCTGCCACGTAAGTCTCTCTCTCTTCAGCACAGTGGTTTCGATTCACGCTACTGGCACTGTAGAAAACGCATTCAAACCTCACTGCAGTGATTTGTTTTCCTTCATTCAGTTTTGTTTCACAGTTTTATTGGTGCCAAGCAGACCCAGCCCTTTGAACACTTTATTTAAAAACCTTTTTATTGTGACTGTCGGGTGTCCCCTCCAGAGCTGACCACCAAGCASTGCACACGGCTAGGCTTGCCAAAATGCTCTGAGAAACTGCTCTTCCCTTTCCCCACTTCCCATACTGCCTTTTGTGGTTCGCTCTTTAGAGATCTGGATAGAAGAACAGATGGAATAAATCGTCTGGTGGTAGCCAAGTGACTGAACCACTTCTGGGAAACGCTACATCTCTCTTTCTGTTGGATTTATACGCGAGATACCCAGAAGTCACTCGTGTCAGGAGTGTCAGGAACAATTTGCTTAGCGAAGTGCTGTAAATCTCYGAGTCTGTCCTGCTGCCGGGAAGGCTCCCCAGCAGAGACGCCTGGAGCCCACTCACGGGGAATTTCCAGCCAGCCCGGGGCTCTCCTCTAAACCAGCATCTGTGTTGTTAGAGCAGGTAGGAATGAGGCCAAAACCACCATCTATATATCACTTCTGCGGATGTGGCATATAAGCAGGGGAAAAGGGGGAGGCACACATTAAATCTTACAAGTACCATTTTGTTTTCCCTTCCTTCTTCTCTTCCACCCACCGCCCCTCTCCTCCTTCCAAGCCCCTGCTTTTTTTTCAGTAGCTGATGGGGGTGGTAAAATTCCAGGGGGCCAAGACAAACTGTTAAACGTGATTTCTAATGGTTCCTCTTGAAAATTGCTGACAGATGCTGGTCCTGAGATCAGAATAGCAGAGGCTGCCAGCGTGAGGCTCCGGGCCAGCCATTGATTCCCTTTTTTAATAGCGAAATCTACATCTATGGTAACTCTCCAGGCAGAGACTATGTGCCACTTCACTTTTCTCAAAGTTTCTCCTTGTCCCCTCATCTTCTCTCTTTATTCCTATTCCCTTTCCCACTTCCCCAGATATTACCCTCTATTCTCCATTTCATAATTTTAATTCATAACTTTTCTGTCTTTTTTTTTTTCCCTTTTTTTCTTCCCTGTTTCTTTTTGCTGTCTAGCTACTGGACTCTATGGATGTTTGCCCAGCTACAACTTAGAAAAAGAAAAGTGCAGGAATTTGACTGATGCAGCAAGTTTCTCTTCTTTTTGGAGCCTCTAATTCACAAGACAGCCTATTTGTGTCTCAAAATAATAGACAGATAGAGCCAAAGAGGGAGATGGGATGCGGGCTCATTCGGTATTGAGGTCAGTCCGGGTCTTGCAGAAGGAGACGGAGGTAAGCTGCCAGCTTAGGGAAGGAATGCGTTTTGATTCCAGCCAGACGTGTAGCTGTATTTGTGCACGCTGTGGCTGAACTATTGTTGCATCTATAATGTGTCCCAGCATCTGGCATAGCAGTCTGGGCTTCTTCCTCACTTAATACCAGCTCCTTGTGACAGAATATCCCTAACTGGAAGTTTTGCAAAGGAAGAGATTAGGCACAGTTTCAGTTTTGCTGTAGAGCTTGGAAAAGCACTGACACAGTCCCAAACATTGTCATGAGTTTAAGAAACAATAGCAGGCCCCGGGATGTGGAGGAGGGGAGGTATTTGTCCCTAGAAAGGTTAATGAAATTTGGATGGAATTGGAAACAGCTATTCTCCAAGGCACAAATTTCTGCCAGCATGCAGGGTTACGTCTCCCATTTACCTTTCTAAGGGTTGCTGTGAATGTGGAAGCRCTAGAGGTGCAGGGATGAGTACCTGGGAATTGGGTCGGTCCTTAGTTTCAAGTAAATAYATATGCACAGTTGGGTGGCCAAATCTGTTTTCTTGGTTACTACTTTGCAAGTGTGCTAGAGCCACAAGTTGTGGCRTAGGATGTTTATATTGGGCATCGGGGGAAACATCTTCACTAGGAAGATAGTGCAGCACTGAGCAGGTTACCAGCGAGGCTGTGCCATTGCTATCCCCAGGACCTTGGCTGCCTTGATCTAGAACTGGCAATAGTCCAATAGCCGAATGGGAGATTGGACTAGAAACCTCCAGAAATCCTTTCCAACCACCACTTCTGTGATTCTGTGATAATCAGATGCCAGTTAGCGAGGGCAGGATGTAAACACAAGTAGGCAGAGCTCTTTCTCTGAAAATATTCACTACTGAGATACCCAGCTGAGGCATATCCCTGTTCCAACAACTTGATCATAAAAATAGCGATGGCTACTCCTTACCTTTCATCTTCAACAGCAGTGTCAATAGACCTCAAGATAGCATCACAGAGTTGCTTTGGGTCAGAAAGTATGACCCATTCAGAGCTGTGCTGCTTAACCAAGCCTTCCTTTCACCAGTGTAGCAATTCATGCATGGAAAGCCATTTTATCCCTTTTCCTGCCCGGAAGGGACTCCATGCTTATCCAACAAGCAAATGTTGGAGACTGAGATCTGCCAGAGATGTGAATCCCCAGCTTCCTGGCTGGCAGCATTAATGGTCATGCTTGCAGAGTGTTTTGCTGTCTTACTAGCAGCTGTCAACACCACTAAGGGAATGCCTCTCACTCTGACCAGCAGCCACGGGAGATTAATGTGTGTGATCCTAGAGGAATTGTTTCTTCTGGCTGCTGATGTGCCACAATTAGCACCTTCATCTCTAAGCTGGTACTTGGTTCCTTATTAATAAAATGATTGTTGAGGATTTCCTTACAGGGCGTTGGGGGAGTGCCATGTCAGAGAGGCAGTGATGATGGATCAGCTGAACAGAGGCACAGCTTGGGAGCCGTGCAGATACTGCATTGCTCATGTCACCACCTCATTACTGTTGTTGGTTTTTATGGCACCATAAACATTCGGCTGCACCGTTTTCCTCCCATTGCAGACAGTGAAACAAGGGAGCTATCGGCACCTCCGAGGAGGCACTCAACATGATGCAGGAGTGAGTTCAGTGCCTATACAAAGGACACGATAAAAGCAGCCTAGGAGAAGTTTGAGCACAGGCATCCAGAGGATAGGCTATGCATCCTCCCCTGAGGCTGGAGGATTATAAGAAAATTTCAAAAGAAAACCTCATCTCCAAAATGGGGACGTACAGCACTAACGTCCTTTTGTCTCATGGTTCCAAAGCGTAAGAGGTAGCCACGCTGCGTGGTGTCTCCTGTTGTTGGAGGGCACTGTGAAGTGCAGAAATATATCACCTTCACAGTTGCATCTACACCACCGCTAATGTGGTAGGCAAGTTCTTCTGCATTTTTAACATGGAAAGTCTGAAAGGTGAAGCAGCTACGTACGGGCATCCCCATAACTGGTTAAATGAAGAAATTCAAGCAACTGACTCACTGACCTGCATTCATTTTCACTGCGGTCTTCAAACACTAGACAGCAGGGGAGAGCCTGCTCGAAACTGCAGCCATTCCTGAACTGTGAGCTATCTCCAGAGCAACGTAGTCCTCTCCCAGCTTCATGGGGACCATGTTCATTCTGTCACGTAATGCAAAAAAGCAGGAACCACGGTATATGCTCTAGGTGAGTGTTGTTTGTTCTTCAGTGCTCTGCTTGTCTGTAGCAGGTATGGGTATGGTGCTGTTCTGTATCTTCTGTAGAAGATATAACTGTTTGAAACCACAGTGCAGACTGCAGCAGTCACAGATATTTCGTTTAAAAACAGAAGGAATTACGTTGCTTCAACCCACAGGCGCCTAACCACAGATGGGCAGTTAATACCTAATGTCGGAAACATGATTTGAGTCTTCCAACTCTTAAAATCCAAGTGCTACTCAGAGAGTGAAAGCACTAGCATTGCCTGTAAGAACTGATGAAAAAATATCAGTCAAGTCGTTTAATCCAGTAAGGAACAGCAGTGAAATAGCACATATATACAAAGAAACTCATTACACTGTTTAATATTCTTGGCAAAACACAGGGCGTATCTAACTGTGTTCTTCACTGCTGAGTTCACTGCCTGATCATAGCAAATAAATAATGTTAGAGGAAGTAAAGTATATATATATGGGTATATATTTCTATAAATGTCTCTGTTATAATTGCTATTTATTATTTATAGTTTAGTAACACCTAAATCCCATCAGAAATTGCAGCTCTGTTGTTTTAGGCACTGTACCCATCCAGAGTGCCAAACACAGCCTTTGTCTTGACAGGCGGCAACCTTAAATAAGACAGCCTTCAGACCTGAGGTGTGCTTGGAATGGGAGAATGAATATCATCCATTGCCTTAGATATTAGGGCAGTGATCTGTCCGCTGGGAAAGCTCCTTGTGAGGGCACCAAACTGGCTGCATGTTCTGCAGAGAGATGCTCATATCTGGCTGTGGGATGTAGGGTATGAATGTGTACASTTGCCAGAAAGCGCTATATTTCTTACAGTGGCTATTGATGACACAAGTCTCAGATCCTCCTCTAAGCTCGAATTCTCTGTGCGGAAAAAGGACAATGAAAATATAAAAAGAAATTATAACACTGAAAAGCAAGTGCTTTCATGTCACAAAGATGTAGTAAATATGAAGTCAGTGGGGATTTTTACATTCCTACTGATCTGGTACTTTGCCAAGAACAGTGCAGACTTCACAAGGTCCACCTAGGGAGCTCATACAGGAGGAGGAGGAGGAAGATAATGGTGTCTTTTCTTTGAAGTGTTTCATTTTCTGCCTGGAGATACTCCCATGCAGAACCAAGCTGTGATGGGAGAGAGATGAGGAACAAATAGAGGTCCAGGATACATAAATAACCATGACAGGGCCTCTACAGAGCCAAATTACTTTGCATGTGGGAAGGACTAAGTGGGGTGAAAAAAAAAAAAGCTATAGGTTAAAACCCAGGAGACTGTCTGTGCTAGCAAATGACTCATTATTAACAACACTTGTCAAAAATAAGTCCCTTCCCCCTCATGCRGGATTGAAAACACATTGGCTACTAAAGCAGATAGAGCGAAAATGTTTTCAGTACCTATTATAGAAAATGTATGAGACCCCTGAGCAAGAGATTTCTGTAAAAGAAGGTGGGAAAGGTTTGGCTGGCCTTTTCTACCCTAGCAATCAGGTGATTATCCGGGCAGAGGGTACCAAGCGAGAACTCCTTGCTGGCATCTGTTGTCAGCCACACATCAGAGCCCCCRATGACTCCAGAGCTCAAATTCCTGTTGTGCACCAAACCAGAGATCCCTGATCGTTTGGGTGAGAAATGACACGAGTGAGATCAGCATCTGACTCGTGCTGTCTTCCTTGACCCTTATTTTCTGCAGCCGTAGGGAAGTACGTACAAGTCTGTGCCRCGGAGGTAGAACTGTGAGCGTGTGCTAATCTGTGTCTAGACAGCCTGCCCTCACCCCCCCGGCTCCCCCGGCGTMACGCACTGCCTTCTGTGCACTGTTTCAGATGGAAAGAGGAAGCGTTGAAACGCAGACCCGGGGAAATGGTGTTAATGTCACTTATACCCCGATTATGTCACTGTACGGCTGCATCTGGTTGGTGCCCTGCAATAAACTGCATTTCTGGTCCTCCTCGGGGGCTTGTTCAGGCACAGTCTAGAGCATTTCTCGCTTATGGGCTTGGGTTTCTTCGCATAGAAACTGAAGTGCAGGAAAGGCTGAGCAGGGTCGAGGCTTGGTCCCGTCACAGAGTTGGAGCTTTGCCAGTACTTACACCCAGACCTGGAAGCCAGGAAGCATTCCTGGGTCCTACAGTATTGCCTGGCTTATTAATCATGGCCTCATAAACCTTGGTACATCAAACACCTCCTTAATTCACACTTGCATCATGGTGAGATTATTAAAAATCAAGAGTAGGGATATGAGAGGACTTTGTCAGCCTTTTGGATTTCAGAACTGGAGGCAGAACAGTTTATATGAAGTTTGCAGAAATGCAGTCTGTGTGGTCCAACTTGGCTTTGTTGCTGAGGGAATTTTTAAAATTGGAAMTACCAAAATTAACAATTAAATAATGAAAGATAACATTTAAAAAGTAAACAAAATAAACCCAGAAAAAAGTTTTAAAGACAAAATTCTGTTTTTCCTCTTTTTAGCAATCTCTTTTAATGGCTGTCTCACATAAACACTGTGGCTAATAATCTGCACTTAATTTATCACATATTTTTATTAGTAACCTAAAATAACCTAACAAAAACATCCTCAGGTTGTTACCTTTCTTTTCTAGATGCTATTGTAAAAGTTTCAGAGCCAGCAAAGGAAGTTATTTCACTGGTCATGGTGCTTGGGAAGGGTCTGTTCAAGTCTAGGTTTAAATGGAGATTTCTTAGGTGACCCCAGTAAATGCTCAGATGGTATTTCAGTGCTTAGCTGTGATTGATGGCCATGGAAATGAGGTGCCTAAATTCCTTGCAAGAGAGCAGGTTACTGGACAGGACGATGACTGGCCTCGGCATGCTGTGACGCGAGATCGATATGAGAAAACCTTTGCTACCTTCCACTGAGGGCTGCAAATCGGCCAACGCAGCAACTTCTTGGTGTGTCCGAGCCCTTAGATTGGTTATATCTCTGTTTCCTATTGGCAAAACGAAGATTTCAGTATTTTTTCCTCAAAGGAGTGAAGATGAGTACATTCGTTTTCATAAGGTTGACCTACATTAGAAAAATACTGGAATATACGAAAAGTGTCAGTTATATAACACTGAAGTGGATTTCTGTATAACTGTAATTTGTGTGACTTGTTGATTGGTTTCTGGTAACAGGGTGCTAAAAGCTGGGMCCACCTGAGAGAAAAGTGTTCCTTGTTAATTATTAGTGTTTTGATAAAGGTTATCAGAGCTGCCCAGCACCTTTTGGAAATGGATGAATAATTCCCTTATGTGAAGTGATTTCTTCTGGTTGCTGTCTTCCTTCTTCTTCTTCTTCTTCTTCTGTGCTGTGTGGGTAAAGGTTTTGTGAAACTGAGTCATGCCCTCAGGAATCAGCCACAACTCCAGGAAAGGCAGCAGCAGGCTCAGGTTTGGGTAGTTCAGCTTTTCTCAAATTCCTGGTTTCAAACAGCCCCTTGGGGACGCAGCAGCCGTGGGTGACCCTAGTTTGCTGAATCACTGAMGACACTGTCTTAAAATCTTGTGATTCTCTCTGGTAGAAGCAGCCAGGAGCTGCTGACCATCCTCCGCATGCAACCGCAGGCGGGGAGCTGCCAGTGCAGGCACAAGTGACTCTATTAGTATAAATTATGTTTAGGATCCTAGGGACTGGATATATGTTGTTTCTCTAAGCAAAAAGGCTCCAACACTTGGAGTATCTACACAGAACTCCATGGCCCCCACGGGGCCGCATGTTTGCAGGTTATCGGCCTCGYGGGGGGAAGCAGGGGGGTGTACACTCTGCAGGGGCATGGGGAACACGGGGGCTTGGGCTGTCTCTCTGGCTCACCTCTTTGCTGCATTACTTTGATTATTTTTTTTTTTTTTTTCATAAACAACCTCTCCCCTGTCTAAGTCTCAGTGCGCGGATTTATGGCTGGTACTGAAGTGGCGATGGCTGGTCCATTCATTCAGAGCCTCTTCATGATAATAATAGTCAGTCCATCTAATCCATTGATAGTACCTCTGGATCGTCTCTTCAGACACAATTCATTCATCCATCAGGATTCTCCCTTTTGTTATTCCCCTTGAAAAATATTCCTCATTTCACAGTCTGTCTCTGGGACCAGGACGTGTTGCAATGGCTGTGGGGATCACGCCGGCTAGTGACTGCAACACGAAATGCAGTCATTCGCCGACAGCTGGCTCTTTTTTCCTCTCTTGTTTCTCTTTTTCCAGTTCYCCCCGCTGACGTTTGTGTGTAATTAGAGAAGAGAAAATTAACGAGTAAATCATAGGAATTAAAAATGTCTCCAAAGCAGATGGATCCTATTAGCTATACTTCTCGGGCTGCAGTAGTTTTCCATTGCTTGGGACAAAGTTCTGAGCAGTCAGATTTGCAGACGTGTATTGATGTGGCAATTACACGCAGCATGTCAAGTGTCAGAGAAGATACATACCAAGGTAGCCTAGGAAAGAGAGAAAATCTTTCAGTTCATCTTCATAGTAGGAATAAATCAACTGGTATAGACAGATCAAACATTTACCCCTAGACTGAGAATACAACAAAACAAAACCAACAAAAGCCCAAACCCACCCTTTTTTCTGTCCCCRTTGCTTTTTACATTCTATGTAAGAAAAACATTTCCTCCAGAACCTGTACAGTCTGACGTTTGCCAAAGTGCTGGATGCCTCTGGGATGATTCTTGTGAGATTCCTTAGTTTTTCAGCTGCCAATAATTCTCAGCCTCTGCACCAAATCCTTAGGGCTCACAGTTTTGGGCCAGTTTGCTAGCCTGAACATGGTGCTGTGATACCCATACATACCTATATTGTACAGTTATAACAGTTATATCCTCCTGACAGTAGCTGAATTAAAAAAACAGTAATAGGATCTAAACTGTTAATCAAGTGGGAGAACTCCTTAGCTCCTTTCTGTGGTTCTTAAATGGTGAAAATTCTCCTCAAGCAAATACCCCATAAGTATCTATTCTGCAATACAAGGTTATGGAGARAAGCACAGAGGGCTTTGGCCAGGGCTGATGGAGGCCCTCTCTCCTTTCCTGCATGCTCCCAACATCACTGTTTGCTTCATTSTTTGTTTGGACATTTCAAACCAACACTTGGGACTTGCTCCGCACTGCACAGAAGCTTGTCTCATGTRAGGCACAACCGTTTTTAGCCTCGACTAGAAGACAAGTCCAAGGGCTGAATCAGAAGGAGAAAAGTMATGTTCAGAGAATAACACCAGGGAATATTGGACGTGCCAGAGATTAAAATGTGTTTCAGGGAGCTCCAGAAGAGTTTAACGAACACAGATGACATGACAGCTATGGATAGTAGAATTTCATACAAACTTTCAGACAAAAATCAGTTGTCAAAAATCTTCAGCACACATTTTAAAATCTTTCACACAAATCTCACTTTTCTGCCAAGACAAACTTTCTCTCTTTTAAAAGCAGAAACATTTTTCAAAGATCCTTTCTCCCATCATTTAGCTATTATGATTGATTTACATGTCACCCAAGATACCATGCCCTTGACTTTTGTTGTATCAATAGTGACTGGCAGAAAGTGAGAGGCAGAGCAGATAAGCCAGCCAGCACATCTGTCAGTGTCTCTCCCAGCGAGACAAAGCAAGTTAATACTCTTGGTGGTGCATAAGTGGAGCAACAGTAGGACTAAAAGAGTGATTCAGTTCCTCTGTATGGCACTGGTCAGGAACTTGAAAACCAAAGATAAGCATGCACATAAAAYCTTTTCCTTCTAACTCCACCAGTTGATCTAATAAGGTATAAATTGTATGATTTCTCCCCACAAAGCTTGCCTTGCTGACGTCTTGGGCCATCACATCTCCTGCAAAACTGTTCTACTTTGACATGTAATTTTGGCACTGTAGGAAGTGTGAAAACTTGTAAAGAAAGGTACAGAATTTACATGAAGGCTGAGAAAACACTTCAGAACAAGAACATAAATCAGTTAAATATGTTTGGTAAAAGAAAATATTGAGAGGTGAAGTAAATATGTTATGTAAGTACATTCCTGGGGAAAAAAGTAAATACTGGGCCATGCTGAGCTCCTCAGTTATCCAGCAAAGTAAGAAGCAGCAGATAGATCTGAAGCTGAACAAATTTGTATGAGAAATTCTGTGTTGCTGGATGTTTTCATACAAAGCCTTTCTGGAGGAGACATTTGAGACRAACAAAAATTATTTGGCTCAGAATAATTAGGTGAAATGTAATGGCCTGGCCCCCACAAAATGTTGGAGTAGGTAATCTAGCAATTCCCCCTGATCATAACGTCCCCGAGTACGCTTTGTGGCTGCCCACACCACGAAGAGCTGTCCGATAGCTACGCAACCGAAGAGTGGGAGCGGAGGCAGAGGTTAAGTGACTTGCCTGAGGTCACGCGGTGGAGCAGGAAAGCAAAACCCCTGTCTCCTGACTGCCCTCGTCTCCCCTGTGTGCTGYCCTGCTCTGTCTTTCCAAACTGTGTCTTCTCCTCCACACATCYGGTCAGGACACTAAAAAAAGAAGGCGGCAGTTAAGGAGATTAGCCAGAAGGTCTGAGGTAGTTTCCTGTTCGCATAATGACTTTCCGAGCTAATGGGGCTGTCATCCTATCCTTATAATGGTAATTAATGGAAAATCCCAAGTATTGATGTCCTCAAGCAGATCAGGACAAATGATATGTGTATTGGTGGCTGGAAGGTTAGGTAAGAGATCTCCAGGTCAGGTAGCCAGGTGTGCACCACCAACAGCACTGACTGGTCCTCTGAGGGGTCTGGACTCCTACTGGTTTTGACAGAATATRTGTCAGACCAGCACATGTTGGTTTACAGAGGTAGTTATGGGTCTCTATTGCCATACAGCCAATGGGGAAACTGAGGCATAGGGTGGCAGTTGACTTTTCCAAGACGTTATAGCAAATCCCTAGCAGATTTGCATACAGCAACTTTGTACCTGGCAAATGGGSCTTTTTGTAATATTTTCTGACATCTGACCCTGACAGGAAATCTGGGCCTTCTCCAACAGAAAAAAGGAACGAAGCTGAGAACAGAATAGTCAAACTTTTGCAAGACATCACTGAYTGAGGATTTGGGATTAGTTTGCGACTAGTTTGTGAACAACTTAAGCCATTTCTATTTTCTTTGCAGTATTTCCCATATCTTAGAAATGAAAGCTGCCAGATATTCCTGATAGATAAATGAAGTGCCAGTGCCAAGTAATATGCAGTAAATAATCAGGATGAATACTTATTTGTCCCCTTTGGCTGAAAGGCACTGTCATAGCCTTTTTCTTGGCTTAAAGCTAATTGATGCTTAAAATTCTGTGTATTTCAATTCTCTGGTGGACCAGTATCTTTGAAGGTGGACCCCATCTCCTGTGAAA
Source organism: Oceanodroma leucorhoa (assembly GCA_030449065.1). Taxonomy (NCBI): domain Eukaryota; kingdom Metazoa; phylum Chordata; class Aves; order Procellariiformes; genus Oceanodroma; species Oceanodroma leucorhoa. The sequence continues at coordinate 2,483,220 of JASVER010000051.1, forward strand.
GGCTTCGTGGCAGTGTGGGTCAGCCAGCACATCTGCAGTCTGGCAGCTACCGAGTTTAGGAGACCCGTTGCCTTTTGCTGAGGACTATGSCTTGTTTGCCCTTGAGAGTGCGTAGGATCTTCTGGCTTCTCATCTCAGGGAAGAAGACTGTTGTGGGCATGAAGGTTAGAGTTCAGGGAAGAAGTCTCACTACTTGAGTGAAATGAAGACCYAGCAGTAGGAAAGAGTGAGAAATTGGGCAGCTCTGGGAGGCAAAGTCACAGAGCATCAGAAGAATTATTATTATTGTTATTATTATAATTTATTATTATTTATTTGCCTCAAAGGAGAGGAAGGAACATTATGTGCTGGAAGGGTTATGTACTACACAGCTTGCAGGAAGAAAGTGGCTCTTGAAAAGCTGCTAACTAGGTTATGGGTGAGGAAGGAGATAAAAGAGATCATGAACCCATGCAAACCTGCTTAATCAGGCTCAGCCCACCTTCTTAACTCCAAGTATGATGGCAGTCTGAGATCCAAACCCATATAAGCCAAAACACAGATGTCTAAGCACAAATAAAGGAGTGTAACCTATAATAACTCAGTATTTCTTTCCGGGCCTCTCCATACCATTTCACACCATTAAGCTCCCAGAGACGGTGTGTTAGGACACAAATGTGGCGTGCCTGGATCTGGAGCGCTCCCACAGAGGGACTGGAGGAAGGTATTTACAGTATGGGTGTTGATCCCCTTCGGCATCCCCCCGGGTTTGGCCCCGTATTTCTACTCTCAGTCCCCACCAAACGCCCAASCAAAGCACAGGCTTCAATTCCGGACAGTGGAAGCACTCGCAGGGCGCAGCCCTGGTGAACTGCTCTGAAAATGCATCCTTTTTTGTGAGTTTGTACAAATGCTGTTGCTGCTTGTGATGGGCAAGGGGCTGAGGACTGCCAGCAGGAGCAGCCCGGCTCCACAGGGTCTTTCTCCTGAATTCCTCTAATCAGACTATTAATAGCGAATAGTTTTGATTTAATGTCCTGCACAATGACACCCACCAAACAGTTTCTCAAAAGATGCTTCAAAGCCCAACAGGCATTACTGGAGCTGTTGTTTTCTTTTCATTTCTTTTTGTAAACTGACTTAAAGCCAATATCAATATTTATCTGCAACTAGGGAAGTGTTTTGCTGCCAGGAATTTGAACGTTCTGTTTTCCTCTAACTATAAATGGGGCAATTACTAATAAGAATATTTCCAAAATGAATGAGTGGAACATTAATTTCCCCTTAGCCCCAGTCTCTACTCATCCCACAAATAACCCTTTACATGTTTTTAAGTCTTATCTGAAGTTTAAGTTGCAAGCTCCATTACAAAATATGATTTTATTAAGATATTCTGGGTATTGCTATCCCTCTTTAGTATCTAATTGTTTAGACTTTAGTTGTTAGACTTTAGGGTCTAGTTGTTTTGTCCACATTAACTCTTGTTGATGGATGTGTTTCTTCTGTGTCCTTCACTTGGAGTGATAGAAGAATTTTTTTTTTTAATCACRGATCATAGAAAAAGTCTGAAAGGTACCTTAAGAAATTGTTTAGCTAGTCCCATGCCCAAGGCTGGATTGGCTATACCTGAACTGTTGTCCAGAGATAGCAGTCTGACCTGCCTGCACTCAGAAACATGCAACCTTGGCAAGACTACAGCTTCCTTACACAAATTATTCAGGGGCTTTACTATTCTTGTGCATTCCCTACAGTTTCATCAAAACTTCCTTAGCTACACTTTAAACTTATGACTTATTGTCCTTACCACAATGGATATAGTAAACGTTTTATTCCCTTCATTTTTGCAATTACCTTCCACATATTTAAGCACTGTTATCATGTCTTTCCTTTGCCTTCTCTTCTCCAGGCTTAAATAGACCAAGTCCTTTCAATCTTTCATCACAGGTCACATTCTCTAGAGCTCTGATCATTCCTCTTGCTTTTCTCTGGACTTCTTCCAACTGATCTTCCAGTCTTTCTTGATCTGTGGTGCTTCAAACTGAATAGTCTGCCAGCTGGAGTCTCATGGTGGGAGCAGACGGGCAGGTGATCTATCAGCTCACAGAAAACAATAAGGGGATATAAAATAGAAGCTGATGACTACATGTCATCGGCTCTTAGTACATCTACTATCTGTTAATGTTTCTACTAAGTTGTATTGTATACTGGTGTGCCAGCTGACACCGACAGACCAAAGAAGCCTTATGTTCCTTCCACCTACACTCTGGCCAACTGTGCTCTGATTACTTTTCAACAGAGGGAGGTAAGATGGGTTCCAAACCTGCTCCTCTTAAATCATCCATCATTATTAACCTACTAAGCCAAATAAAAATGTTCTTTGATGATAGCTCATGCCCCTGGGGAGGAAAAGGTTGGAAGACAAGTTGGAGAGAATGAGACATTTCATTAATTACCCCATAGCAACTTAGTGGGAGGCTGGATATTTTCCTAAACTCCCAAGCTGTTTTCTGCAYACATCCTCCCCCACATTTTTTTCTACTTGGTACACTATTTCCATCTCTCTGCTAAACTCTTGGTGTTGCCAGTTGCCAAGCTAAGATCTTGCAAATTCTCCCTTGCTGTTGAAAACAGGGTCATTTCTATGAATCACTCAGACTGAGAGGAGTTATCACATGCCAAGATACTTGTGATGGACAGAATTTAATGGAAGCTGTGACTTCACATATAAATATGTATAGATCAGCCTCCAGCTGTGGAAGGATTCCCTCTTCTCTATCAGTTCAGCTTGGGATGTGATCTCACCACATTTTGCTTTCTCATGGAAGACCTCCAAGTAAAGCCCGTATTACTGTGGGAAGCTGCGCTGTAGACTTAGTAGTTGCCCTCCTCCATTTCAGCTTCCAAGCCAGTCTCTTACTGTAAAGTTTGCACGGTGTCCATATAAATCACCATGCTCATGGCAGAGGATTGAAGCCAAGTCCCTCGACACCAGTATCCCAGATCCCTGTAACTTTTGCCTATAAAGTAGCAATTTAACCCAGCAGTTACATTTCTCTTTCTAAAATTCAGACCTAACATTGCTAAATTAGTTCCTGATTTGCTTTAGAAGTTGCTGCATTAGAAGACGGTGCAGCCAGAGCCTAAGTGGGTAATGCCATACTTTCTAATACGCTTCGTTAAAGCACGCACACAAATACCTCTTTGCGTTACGAGCCCCTAAGGTGTGGGGATGATCCAGTCAAGAACGAGTCAAGTTCTCTGTTCTCTGCCCTGTGTTGTCTCTGAGCTGCTGTTGGATGTGAAGCTGTTCCTTCCACTTCTCCTTGCCCAATTTATCAGTCATTTAAAAAGGAGAAAAAAAGATACTATTGTTTAGCATTTTGTTTCTTTAGGATTTCTTGTCTTCAAAGCAATGTAACGGGTAGGCACCATATTACTGTCTTTGGATATAGAACTTGCACAGTTTAAAGACCTGCTCTTAAAATATATAGATTAAGGCTGGATTATCCAATGTTAACATTATGGAAAGTCAAACGCTAGCATTGGATATTTGTAAGATTTTATCAATGTGCATTTTTGAATTAACAGTTAATTAAAAAAATCCCTCTGATGCTCTTATTTATTCAAGTAGATTGTGGGCAGGAGGTGAGATTCAAAAATAACCTCTAAATAATTCCATATTGAATCCCTGTTTACAGATTGCCAGCGTGAGCTCATCAGTTAAATATAAATGAAAAATAATTTTTAAAAATCTCTAAAGATCTAAACTGCTAATGGTAGACATAGCAGAGTGGAAGGAAAAATCATTAGCTGTCTACATTCACAAATTAAAATTATGTTTTCCCAGTCCTAACAAAGGCTGACAGAAATGCTGGGCTCTGTATTTTTTGCACTCACCCACTGTGAGCACATTTCCCTCGTTGGAAGGGGACAGGCTCCTGATCAGCACTGCGCCCATAGCTTCCAACAATTCCAGATAACTCTGATTTCAACTCATGYGGCCAGGAACCAAAATTGTACAGGAGATTCTGGCATTCAAATCCAATCTTCAATTCCCTTCACACTCAAAAAGGCAGGAACTCTCAGTTTTGGTTTTGACATCTCTCACTTCAAATGGTATCTAGCTTATTGTTTGGCTCTTTGGCTGTCTTTTCCATTCCAGAATTTTCTCTTATTACTATAGCATCTTTACCCCATCTACTTTGTGGACAATACATTAGACAAACTTCACGAAAACATCTCTGTTCTTCAGTGCATTTGCTAAAAAGGCTGAAAGTTAATGCTTTCTCCACACAGGAGGCAGTTTATGTTTATCTGGAATAGCCTTGGCTTCCTTTGGCTGTAAAAGACAATAACCTTCCCTGGTCTTAATGCCATGTCCGGTGTATGGCTCTAAACTGCTGAGGGCAGCTGTTGTATGTTCTGGGAGCCATAGGCATTTGTTGGCATTCCCAGGGATTATCACCAAGGCAGATGCATGCTGGGGAAGAACCAAGGRCCAGTTGAGATAACGATGACTTCTTTACTTGACACAAATTTGGTCTCAAGCCCAGAAACCTTTCTGAACCCACTCGAGGTGATAATGTCACAAAGCTGAAGAAATATTTGAAAACGCATATAGTAAATTTTCCCACCCTGTTACAGTTGGTTGCAGAAGTTCCTCTGCCATCAACAGGAGCACATCAGAGGTGAAGGAGGGCTSCCACCTTCTCAGGAGGACTCATTGAAAGAGAAACAATAAAGAAAACAAGGAATAAGCATGTGGTTCACCCTCTGAGCTCCCCAGAGTCATCCAGGCCTGAATCACTGCATGTGCAGAGGCAGATTAATTGGAAAGCRTTTATTAATAGTTTAAGAATAGGCTGACCCTTGGCTATGTGCTCATCCCCGGCAAGTTTCTCATACCACTGATTCAGTCAAGCCAATTCCAACATGTGACATTACACAGAGGTACTTGCTTGCTTACATTGTGGGAAATAATGCAGAAAAATAYACTAGCCAGAGGGAGTGAAAACGCAAAGAGCATAAATTTACACTGTCACTTTGAGTTTGAGCCTGTTTCTAAATCCCCACATGCCTTCTCTCCATATTGTTTACCAGCACTTTGGCTAAGCCTTGGAGCTTTCTTGAGGATCAAGCTTGAGCATGCTCCATGCTCTAGCATATCCCACGTACCCATTCATGTAAGTGGGTGACTGCAGTCAAATATGTTATGTTCCAGTCTACCAGTAGCTATGGCCCAGCATGGTCATCTGTTTTTTTWGATTCCTCTCTCCCCATCACAAACCCAGACCATTGGGCAACCGGGAAGTGGGAATYTGCTTCAAAAAGAAGCAGGGCATCCTCTGTACTTTTCCTATGGGACTCAACAGGATGACTGACATCTTTTGAAACTGGGATATGCTGGGGCTGAGCATTGTGGACCAACYTTAAGTTGCTTTTACAAGGATATTGTTTTTTTCCAAACTGTAGTTTGGATACATCTAAAATCTCATGGTCACCTCRAGGTTTTATGGTGAAATATGATGAAAGTACCACCACAATAAGTGAGCTGGACATTTTAATCAGAATTAGGTAGAACCAGCTTGCAGGTTTGGACACCCTAACAGGTCTCTTCAAGGACTCAGATGAYACCTATCTCTTGGCCTTTAACACAAATCCCAGTATCCTACCTCCTCAGTCAATCCCCCCAGTGATTATTAGTGGTGGCAATCCACAGGGGTCTGACTTTAGTTCTAATAGTCTCCCAATACATTCAGTTTMTTTTCAAAGCTCTTTGTTTTGAAATGCCAAAATGCATCAGAGAAGAGATCCTCTACACAGTATTAAAGATGTTAAAAAGAGTGGATTAGGGGCATGTCCTTTTCCAGTGAATCTCTCAAGACACCTGGACATGTAAATGCCTTTACTTGGACAGTTAGGGTTACAAGATGATCCTGGGGACCTTGGCCACTAGCTCAAAGGATTCCCAGCTTTCTTTATATGATAGATACCCCTTTTTGGTGCTATATAGAAAGAACTTGCCTTATGATTCTTTGTTGTCTTGTAACAGTACAAATCACAGGATTGCAGACTCTGGCTTCGTTTTCTGTGGTGCATCTTTCAGCRAGAGTAACGTGTTTGAAAATTGAGGATGTAATTTTATCCCATTACAGAGTCACACAGCTATATAAAGGGCAGCGTTGTTCCAGTTATAAGATTGGTCCATGGCAGATAAGTCTGTATTCACCAAGGTGTCTTCACAGCCCCATRAAATGCCAGCAGATAACTGCTCTTTCAGCTTATGCTCTGGTTGGTATAAATGATTATGCAGAAACAACACTGCATCAGCTTCAGAYGTGTTTCCAGTTAGCTGCTTAGAAATGCATGTGCATTAAATCTGTACGCCGAAGCACACTGGCTGCTCCTTTTCTTCTGGAGAGGTGTTAGAACCATGCGTAAACTTCCTCATAGACAGGAACTTTGCACCTTGTTAACTAGCTGTAATTASCTTGAGCATATTATCACTGTAAACAGTTGAAATAAAATCTGCAAGTCCATCTCACCCTACTGTATCAATTGGCTTTTAGCTTAGTTCTTCTCTCTTCTCCTACTATGAGTAGCCTCATTGCAAAACAATAGATTGACACCAGTATCAGTCCTACAGCAGGTCAGAGCAGGCATGAGTGCAGTATCCCTTGGTATGCTTCACTGTTGGCAGAGAAAGGGTTAAACCTAAACATAAACCACATTGCCGTGCTTTCTGCTTTCTGTCCTTACCATTTTTTGAATGGTCAAGGCTAGGTGGAGGTACATATTTTTTTCTTATTGTTGCTGTTGCATTTAAAACTTTAGAGAGGAAGGGATTTACAGGGCGAGCAAAGCTCCGCTTGGAAGCTGGTTCAAAGCAGTTCTAAGAATTGCTTCCAAGCTGTTACAAAATATTATCTCTTCCCACTCCAAATGATCAATGAAGAAAAAGACAAAACGTTCCCTATCACACAACAATCACTCTCAAACGCTGTTTCCTTAACTGTGTTTTGTATTACTGGCGACTCTCCCATTTCCATCTCCTCCACTTGGCACATATTCTCTGGCTTTCCAGTGCCTAGGGGACTGTGTTATCATGATCAAGTGAGGAGGAAATTACAAAAATGGCATCCTGTAATATTTCATGCATGCAWAAATGCCGCTTTACCATGAAGTCATTGTTTTTAGTCTATAAAATCCAGTGCACTTCAGAAGTTAATTTCAGTTACTGGATACAATTTTTAGACTGGCAAATAGATGTACATGAGCTGAAGTGGATCTGATCCCGTTTTGAAGAGAACTCCATGTTTACGTGTCACAGCTGTCAGAAATTCACGTGCCTCCAGAGACATAGGCCTTTCCTTCACTCCAAGCAGCGACAGCCGTTGTCAGGATTTGGCTTCTCAGTCCCTATATTCCTATGGATCTGGGCCCAGCAATGTGCAGTAAGAGCAGCTGACAGTAATCCCTGCTTGTGGTAAGGTGTCCTTGGTATTTCACTAAATCCTCTTGTTCGTTGAACAGGGAAGTTCCCACTTGCCACTTGGACGAAGGATGGTAACCAGATGTCTGCGCCCTGGATCTCCATAACCAAAGGAACAAGGCAGTGAGGGCACCAAGTAATTCCCGTTGGGATCTCCAGRCAGATTGATCTGAATAGCACATGCGGAGTGAGTACAGTGAGCACAGAGCAGGGATCTCCCCTTGCACAAATGCCCTGCCCGATCTGAATAGGCACCGTGGGCATTTCTCCAGGATTTCCAGATACCCGCGRGCTGGTCTGAGCTGCTGCCCTGCCTGAGGTGGGAGTTTTGTAGAAATCCCGGAAAGTCAGTCAGTGCCATTGTGCCTGGACAAATGTTGAGGCAGGGAAAGCACATGTATGTGGGCTCTCCCAGACACGGGGTAACCTTTCAGCTGCTACATTTAAGCCACACATTCAAAGATCCCTATCTAGGTCTGTCCAAATTTTTCATTCTCTATAAATAGGCAGTGCTGGCTTCCCTCGGACAGTCTGGCCAGACTGCTTTCTCAGTGAGGAAAATTAATTCTGAGGGCAATCACATTTGCTGATATCCCTGATGAGTCTGTCAGTAATTGATGCTGGTACTTGGATCGGTTGCATGTCTATTAGGAAAAAGCTCCGAGYTCATTTCCTCCAGGCAGAGAGCAGACCAAATGACAGAGGGAAGTGCAGATGCTCTCAAGCAGTACCAGGCCAGGGTCCCACCAGCCCCGCTCCTTCAGATCTATCCTAAATTCACAGCTGTTTGCAGGGAAAGGCGCATTTAGCACCCTGTGCTCTGTGCCAGTTGTTAGATGAACTCCAGCCCTGCTGCCAAGCTTTACCTAGGAACCTAGAGGCAAAAGGACAGATGATATGTCTTAATTCTCTGCAGACTAACATGGAAGAGCAGATTTTTCAACAGAGGTTCAAGCCTAGGCCAAGCAGTCAAACCCCAGGAGCTCTCATTTCTAACATTTCACAGGCAGTGTCTGAATTAATCTGAAATCTGACTTTGAAACTACTGAGATGCCAAAATGACAAATAAGCTCTTTGCAAATCTTGTCTCTCTTTGTATATAAAACTTGAAATCTGCAGCCTAGCCCTTTCTGATAAACTCAGAGTGCTAGTTTTATTTGGGGTTGGACTCAGTGTGGGTTTGGGAGAGGATTTSAAGGGCTACTACCTTCTACTGTTTGTTTTGCTTCTTTCTCATGGGATGATGCAAGAGACAGAATCCCTCTTCCCCAGCCACACTGGGAGCTGGCCCTATCTTTCTTCAAATACAACCCTATTGTTGAAATAATGTTCTACTTCCGTAAAAACACAATTTGCTCTCAAAGMTCCTGCTAAGCCAAGCCTGTCCCACCAGTGTGATGGAAGCTGCTCCTCTTTGCATGGCTTGAGAGACTGAGCCCAAGACTTGTCAATAGATCTGAGAGTGGATGGCTAAAATCGTCTTGGTTCATCTGAAATCTATGTCCTTTTATTGACTATTTTGCCATCTTACTGCAGTTTAGAGGGCATTTACTTTCAGAGATATCTAAGTGCATAAAGCACTGTCAAGAGTGGAAGAAGTCAATATGGAATAACTCCTGTAATTGRTTTTATGGTTCAAGGAAACTATTATTTTTAAAGTCTCTCTAAAACTATACATTTGAGGTCCTTCCTATATTGTTGGTATTAAATCAAACATTTAGAAGTTGAAATCGGAAGGTCTGGCTCAGGTTCAAAACTTCAGGGAAGTGTCGCAAAGCAAAGCTGAGGATTGTGTGAATTCACAGAGGTAACTTGCAGTGACRTCTTTTATACTCCAGTGCTGACATTGGTCCAGCCTCTAGTTTAATTTAGAGCTGCCCGAGTCTTTTTTCTGTCTTTACCTTATTATCTAGGCTCTCAGGGTGATTCTCAGAAGGCCTGAAGCTACACATCAGACATGCATGGATCATTTCATATTCTAATTGTCAAATAGTGATTTTGCCAAAAAATGTGTTTCAGTGATCCCCAAGCTGCTTGTTAATCCAGGCTGGATTCACATCTGAGCTCTGGCTGGAGGAGCACCATCATGGCTGGAGTCACGGTGCTTTCTCTTCTTTTTTCCAGTATCTCAGTGGCAAGTGAATGTGAAYGCAATGGGGCTACGGGAAGCCTGGGTTTGCGTCTCTCCTCTGCCAAAGCAGGGCTCATCTTATAGCTCTTGCAAGTCTATCCACTAGGTTATACAGCATTTAGGCTTCATCTCTCCAGTTTGGGCTAACCCCACCTTCTATAGGCTATCTAGATAGGAAAGTGGAGAACAAGCCAGTGACTGTCAATCTGGAGGGACTACCCAGGAGATGAGATATTACTTCCCACCTTCTGCTCCTGGTAACATGTAGCAGAAGAGGACCCACGGTAGAAGGAGAGCACCCCCAGTAACGCCATTCCCTCCGGCTCATACACAAGAGACAGTAGCACAAAGCCTTCCAGGCACAGRAGGGAATCTGTGAGCTGCTGGAGGGTTGCCAGGGCTGCTCCCAAGTGTCTCATATATGCCCCGAAAAGCAGGAGAGATTTCTCCACAAAGGAGGGCTCTTGAATAGGAGAAGCTGTTGTCTATTACTGCCCAGTTTGACACAATTAACAGAAGCCAGTTTAACGCTGCCATGAGTAACAGTGCTTTCAGGCYGGGATCGTCCGAAGCAGCTCTGGTGAAAGTTGCCCCACTCCGCAAAGGCATCCCACACTGGTTTCAAGGGGTTGTTTTTCAGCAACGTGAAGGGTAATTCCCTGCCTGCTAGCAGCTATTTCTTTTGGACTGCCTTGCTTATCTTTTCAAATAGTGTATTTAAATACATTTTCCAACTGGGAGAGATTTCATAGGGTGAGGGAAAGAGTTTTGGGGAAAGAATGAAGATCTAAGGAAAATAAATTCTGTACTGCCAGGCCCTGTCCTGTACTTTCTCTTTCTAGCGTTTACTTTTCCATTCTCAGTAAATCTAAATTTTTTTTTTTTTAGATGAACAGTTGTATTTGATAGGAAAATATGAAATCTTAAATACCTTTGAACGTATTTTATTTTTAACATTGTAACAGAAATTGTCAGGAAGGGCTCTGCAAAGGGAAGAAGAACAGACTGGGCTGTAGGTTTTCTTAACCATGTGTTATATGCAATTATGCACCCCCAAGCGCACATAAAGGCTGTAATAATATTTCTGASTGTCTCAAGCTCCACTTCTGTGTTTGGTGATGTCACCAGCAGCTTGCAGTGGGTTAGAGGCAGAAGAAAGAGGGAAATAGAATTTTATTCCTCATTTTGGATGATGCAGGAAGCARGGATGTGTAAAAGCAATTCTTGGCGTGGTGCTTTTCTTAAAGACATGTTTGAGGTAGCCTGAGCTAAACTCCATGTGTTTCTTATCAGTGRCCTAAAAAATTGGCTGAATCCATAAAAACCCTGAAACACCACCACACCTACTCACTCCGCAAGCTAAGGGGAAATTCATTCTGCTGCGGTGCCAGCAGAGGAGGGACTCTGTCATGCTTGTCTTATTTTTGTTAACTGTCTACCTTGAAAGTTGCTTTCACTATGAAAAACCAACAGAGTGAGTGCCAAGGCTTCATAGTAAGCTGATCCTAAATTAATAGTTAACAACCGACCCAAGTAGTAACTACCACCCCTGTGTTACTTACTGTCACATGGGTAGCTGAGGTTTTTTTGCTTACCTGGACTTTTTATTGGCTTTACATATTCCAAATTTAAGCTTGTCTGGAAGAAATGGGTTCTTTTCATCTTCTTTGCCTTCGGTGTCGCAGTGTTAGGAAAGCTTGAGAAACCACTTTGAAGGTTTCCTTCTGAGCAGCACCCGCTGTCATTGCAGGGAAGGGATTCACCCGTGAGATGGCATGGCTCTGAGGAGATGGAAACCTGCCAYGAAGCTCTGCTGCCATCCCCGATCCCTGTGGCCTGCCAGTGGCATTCTGAACCTTGAAACAGCACCGGAATGTCACAGGCTCTGTGTCAAACAAGCGCATCATAATGGGACAGTGCCTGGACCAAAGAGGTTACAGCCTAAATAAGCAAAAAGCAGGAGGGGAAGCTGCCYGCATCGAAGGAAACAGCCTGGCAGGTGACTGGTATAGCTGCTCACAAAGCCGGCTGCCTGGCCTGCCTCACCACAGCCATACCCCATATATCGCTTGGAGGGTGGCTAAAGTAGTCTTCTGTAAAACAAAGTGGGGTCCTTCAGTTCAGCACCCAGCTATATATGCACAATACATGGATGCCTGCTTTAGTGCTGCATGTGCTCAGAAACACATAATTTCTGCTGTCACCCTGCAAGGACATGTCTGTGTGGCTAAACACTGCTTCCGCTAAACGGGATGGGATGGAGGAAATTAAAAGCATGTATGCCAACATGCAGAGGGAGAACATGATTTTCTCAAAACCATCTTGGTTTTGTTTTCTTTTGATAGGAATGGATTTGACCCACCTCTTAATGCAGAATGCTGTGGCAAAATCGGTGTATTCAGAAAGCCTGGGAAAATGCTGCAGCCTAAGTGTCTCTCTGAGCACTGTCTCCCGGTGCCCTGCCCTGGGGGATGACAAACCGAACGCCTGTTATCTGTGACTGTGGCAGAACGCTGCTTCGGCTGGCACTGGCACTGCTGATCAGTCACGGGCAATTCCCCCTGTCTCACACGCATATACTTGGGCACAGGCTTCCACCCCGTGAACAAACAGGGCTCTATAGTCCTAGCTTCCCTCAAATTCTTTGCTTTGGGGAAACGAGTGGAAGCACAGAGCAATGTGAATTGAAAGCTTGCCACCTTCTGGACATTGCAGAGTGCCGTGTCTTCCACAGGAAAAGTAACTACAGAAAGGGAACTCCAGCCAGCAACTGAAAGTAGATGTGCAAGTGCCAGTGTAGGTGTATGAACTTTAGGGAYGAAAAAAGGAAAGAGATGGATGGAGAGGGAACGCGAGTTGCGTAGTGCAGCACTGTAACCCATCCTCACAAAGGCTGAGTGCTCATTTTCTCCGTTTATGTTTGTGTATGTTGCTGAGCTTGTGAAAGTAAGGGATGGTGTAGCACGTGCAAGTATGCGCGAGTATGCCTTCATCCATCCATCCATCCATCCATCCATCCATCCATCCAACACATATATTCTCTTTTCCCAGTCCCACCTGCACATCCGCACAGTGCTGGCGATGTGCTGGCACCTTGTCCTTTCCCACTGCAAACCCCTGCGAGCCGCAGAGCCCGCACCCCTCTGTGCCACACTCCCCCACAACGCATCCTTTACCCGAGAGCACTAAACTGTGCTAATGCCCGTGAGAGACCAAACCCAGGACTCCTGTGCTGTAAAACAAAGCACAGACACAAACCCATTTTCATTCATAATCCACCACAGTTTGAATTCAAGGCTCAGGAGATGGGAGGCCACCGAAGTCACCCACTGCATCCGTCTGTCAGCCACATGCCACACAATTCTCAGCCATGGATTTYGTACCTGGGTAAAAATGCACCTGCCCTGGTGATCCCAGACTGAGAGCTGGGATCTCAATTTTTAATAAATAGGTACAGTAAAACAAAATCCCATGGTAATARTAATAGACTCTAACCATGGGGCTTCAATATGGGACTTAAGCCACGGGCACTGTGTGCTAGAGCTAGAGGAGGATCTCTGCGGCTCAGAGCTTCTTTTCTCTGGACTARCCCATAGACATGAACAAATCCTTCTCCTAGTAGCAAGTAATATTGCTCAGATGATGGGAGCCTGCCAGTTTTTCTACCTGAAAGCAAAGCAAAACAAAATACAAAGTAAAATATTTTTCCTTTTCTTTATTTATTTTATCTGTTTTTTAGGTGAGTCCATCACTTGTGATGGGAGTCTGAACAGACATTTTGCAGTCTCAGTACAGCTTTACTGGTGTGACTGGACGACGAGAGCTCTGAAAATCCACAGGATCAGTACAGCTCTCCAGTCCCACCCTTTCATTGAAATTTCACAACATTCACCAGTAACTCAACTCTCAACACAGGAAAAAGGCCTGCAGGCAAACAGATTTTGTTTCTGCAGCTATATCAGATATCAGTGACACACTGTGTACATGCACTGGATTTTTACAGGTCTGGGGAAGCAGTGACATGGCTACCTCAAATTCACTACTCTCAGATATACCAAGGCTCAATTTAAACATCGGTGTATTACTACAGAGGAAATAATGGCTATTCTTTCTGTGAGAGGAGCTATAAATGTGGCTATTATTCCAAAATAAGGTCAGAGTTACATACTCTTGCAAGGTTTAAAAAGCTTTCAGCTCCTACTGAAGAAGACAACTGCAATAGAAAGTGATCAACGAACCAAGGAGGAGGTTGTATTTTTAACATCAAATATTCCTTTCACTTTCTTGCTAGAGTACATTGGACCCAGAAATTGCAAACCCCCATACATGCTGCATCCAGCATCTCTCCTAAATATTGGTACCTAGACACTCATTTAAAAAGCAGGTATAGGCATCATATAGGATGTAACAGCATCCCTAATGTATTATGATTTCATTCCTCTGAACATTACAAATCACTTCTTTTCTGACCAGAAACTCAGTTCAGTGACTCAAATTAATGCAGTTCCCCCTCTGTTGCCCTCCCAGCCCGGTGCAGTAGCAGAAATTGCTTTATATATTTGTGTTCAGATCCAGGGATGGTACATTTGTCCTCAAGAGCAAAAGATCAGAAGGACCTTTCATCTCTCTCCTGCCTACAGTGCTGCTGCTTTGCTCTTGACTTTGCACACGTAAGAGCCACGTCCTGGTGTGTGCAGTGCAAACAAACGGCAACCACAAATTTATCTTTGAGAAACAGAAGACAACTTTTAYACAAATAGACCTACTTTGGGTCCCCAGGGACATGCAACCCTGCATCACCTTTGGGATGCAGAAAAAGGCTTCAATCTCTCATGTCTTTCTGCAGCCTTCAAGTGCTGCCTGAACCTTGGTGCATTCTTTCCTCCTGCTTTTGCCTGTGTGCAGATGTGCTGGTGTCGGCGAGGTGGTACATTGCATCAACTGCCACCACCGCCTCCTCAGCGGGATCAGAATCTCCAGGACAGYTCAGTGGTAGTAGAGATTTTCCATCAGCTTCAGAGGCAAATGCTGTTATAGYAAAGATGATGATTGTAACAGGCATGCAAATGAGTAAAGTCATTTAATCTATATTGGCATCATTTTAATTACAGCAGTGTGATCAACCTTTTTGACCGTACAAATTGCCTACCAAAAACATAGAAGAAAGCTTGAGGGCACATCCGGCGGAGCTGAGAGGGCTGTGAGGAGAGGGAACTCTAAGGGCAATTTGAAGGTTTGAGGTGGCATCACACTCCAAAAATTGAGTCCCCAGGCAAAGTGGCGATTTGAGCATCCCCCTCCTCGCTGGGGATTCACATTAACCAGCCGGCATTATGCTGCAAGGCTCTGAGACCAGCAGGAGCAAAGGTGTGCGTGTGGTCTGGTTACAACTCATCTGAGGCTCACAGAGCACCCTGAATTAGGGAGAAGTGTGCAACTGCTGTTACTGTACATTGTGTTACATCAGGTCTAGGTTGCTTTTCCTTTTTGAAGTAATATCAGGAATTGCCTATCTGCCTCCCAGTGCTGTTCTCAGTCTCTGACTGTCATCACAAAATTGTGTCTGGCTAATAATGCACGGCTAGTTTCTGTTATCACCTTTTAGCCAGGTGTGTGAGGTAAGATGCAACCCTAGGAAAAAGACTGACAGCTTTTGGGTTTCATCCCACAAAACAAGCTTCAGTTCCAGGATACCACACATGCAACTGTGGTATTGTAACCACCTGGAGCAACACCAGCCCTTCGACTCATAATTTTACTGTCTGCAGTGACCTTGCATCAAGGTGTCCCTTCGCCTTGTCAGACCACCACAACACAAACCTGAAACTAACTTCACGCCTAGCAGAACCAGGGCCACTCTTGAGACACTAGACCTGGTGGCACTGCTGTCACTGCTGCTGAAGCCCCATCACAGAGGTGAAAAGAACAACCTTGCCCTGCAATGTTGCACAGATGCCTGCAGCAAAACCACCACTGCCAGGCAGTATCAATGTCCCAGGAGAGACATGTGAACCAATATTAGACCATGGCAGAGCAACCTCAGAATTTGGAGGTCCTCTCTCCTTAGATAATTCCCTGAATATCCTCCATTTGAGTCCCAGTAAGATATGTGATTGTCCAACTGGGCGCTCTGGGCCAGGTGATGTCTGGCATGTTCAAGGCTTTGAACTCAACACAATGGAAGACTCCTTGGAATTTTCCACTAGCTGCAGAGGAACCTTTAGTCTAAATCCTTGTAGTTCCTTTTATGTCTCTCTTCAGAAGCCACCCTAAAATTACTACCATCAACCCTGTTAAAAATACTTTGATTCCTAGTGATATTAGCTACTGAATTTTGTGACTTGCAGCTAATGCTCTGTACCTGGAACGAATCCCTTCCTTGTTCTCAGGATAAGAAAATAATCTCAAAAGCTTTTTGAATAAGTCCATGCTGTGCAGATTTCAGGCAGAGGCACGCAGAGGAGCCCTTGCAGATGTACTCTGTACAAAACTGCAGACAGAGACTGTTGTCGGAAATAACATGTAAGTGCTCTTGTAGCAGAAGTAACATATTTATGCTGTCATAATTCTTTCACATTTATCTTTGATTTTCCCTCCACTGTCTGTGTCCACGCAGCTCTCTMCAAAATCCTACTACTAAGAGCAGTCTCTTTTTAATTACATCAATTTTTCTCATAGCACCTGCCTTTCCTTTACGTTTCTACATATAGACCTGGCTCCTACTTTTGTCTCTCCCTTTAGCCAGGACAACCAGACATGCTGGAGTGACCTGGAGTTTAGGTTCCTCTTGTAATACCAGAGACAGTCTTGGGGATCCTGCGTTGTCCCACATTTTAGGAGCAGCACAATTGCCTCCCGTGGCCTTTTTCTAAGACACAGCTTGGATCTTCTCAAGCCATCAGCCTGGGAACACATCTAGTTCTTAATCCTGAAGTAGGAAAGAGGAGCACCCGCCACCCGTCCTTAGCCTCTGCAGAAAATTTCTTCGCCATCCTCTTTTTACCATTACCATCGAAATCTGGCCTTGGCCACGCTGAATCCTGCACRCCCCAGCTTCCTGACCACGGGAAAGCGGGAGGTTTGCTCATTTAAGGAGCAGGAGGTGCGGGCAGAGGGTCCCTGCGGGGTGCTGGCACGGCCGGCGAGGGGCTGCTGGCAGGACACCCCCAAACGCCTCCTCTGCCCCTTGCTGCCGCCCTGCAGGGAGCTCGGTCCCAGCTGGCTCCAGTAAGGATTTAAGGGCGGCCCTGGCAGGTGACGCTGGTTTCTGCCTGCGTGGCTTGGGGGGGCGAAGGGGGGTGAGCTCCTGGTTCGGCCTGTCCCTCCCTGGGTGCTCCCCGCGGGAAAGGGCCGCAGCTTTGGGACGGGGCTGCGGGGCCTGGGCTGGGCCAAGGTCACCCCGCCGCGGGGGGGGGGGGGGGGGGGGGGGGGGGGGGGGGGCGGTGTTGAGGCCCACTAGGTGGCGGCAGCTCCTTAAATTTGTGCTTTTGGCGTGGAAAAGGGGCTTCTCGCGTGGAAGTTGTGAAGGGAGCTGAGCGCCTCAATTCCCAGGGGTTCCTGCAGCCCCTGGTCTGCGGGCAGCCCCGGCCAGAGGGGTCGGTGCAATTAAAAACACTTGCTTGGGGGTTCCCCCTTCAGGGCGGGGGGAGGGTTGAAGACCTCGAATGTGTAATTCCTCTAATAAATGCTGCAAAYCTGCCTCTCTAGCCCGCGGCTGCGTGCCTTGCACCCCCACCCCCGCCGGCCCCGCTGCGGGGTGTCGGTGCCGCCGGGACCTGCGCTCCSCGGGGGCGGCTGGCAGAGCCGAAAGCCCTCCGAACAGGGCGAGATGTCTGTGAACATGGCATCTACCTGGAAAAGGCTGTGGGTCTGTTCAGAGCTGGAGCCTGCCTGGGTTTGCAGCTCCTGTGTGCCAAAATACTTCAGCGGCTGCTGTTGCTGAGGCTTTTGTTGTGGTCAGAAAGAGTCTTTTAGGTGTCGGCAATATCCAAAGCTCGAATGGGAAGTAGATTTGGGGACAGACAATTAACTCCTGCCTGTTTAGGGCAGGGAATATTACACCCTCACCCTACACAGGCTGGGTAATTCCTGTCTCTTGCCTTTTGTCGTGCAGATCCACCTATTTAGGACCAAGAGCCCTTTCCTGGGGGGGGGGGAGGGGTGGTGGTGTGCCTGAGCTCTTAGCAGCTAATGYGACCAGGAGAAATAGGGGTGTAGGATTCACAGTTTCCTTTCAAGCAAGCAGTGGTAAGGGGAAAGGGAGTTTTGCAGCTATCTGTGGCTACCATAAAATTCTCTGCTGTGTAACAGGCTACTCCAAGGTTATTCTTTGGCCTGATTATGCTGCTTGGTGACTGGGAGAACTTGTATATACAAAACTTACCAGACTTGCCTCCTGTCCTTCCCTGGAGTGGCACCTCGTTGTGGACTGTGTCCTGATACCGCTTTAAGCAAATGTAGCTTTATTCCTAGAGGGGCTTTGTATGTGGTTTTACCTAAGTAGTAGCTGATGACTAGCTGCAGTTTGACCAAAAATTCATGTGAGAATTAGTGGCAAAGCAGAAAAAAACCTCTGCCATTGTTCTGTACTTTTCAAATGGACCCTCAGTATGTGCCTTGTGCTGTGTGAACCCTGAACACATTCCCTGTGTGAAATCAGTCCTGACTAAAACCTTTACTCCCTGCAAATGCAGCAGTTGCCATGTTGCTTTATAGATGGGATAAATGACTTGATGAAGGTCAGGTGAGAAAGTTGTGGCAAAGCTGGAGGTAAATAAGCACTTGAATCATGGGCAATGGCAAGGAGAGGGAGGACAGTTGTGTTAGCTCAGACACCTTAATTCCCTTTTTGCCACTGTTACCGTTAGATTAGTCCTTCCCTTTTGCATGCTCATCTGTAGCTCTGGTGTGCAGTGCACRCACTTTTCCTTTCCCAGGCTGTGGAGAACATCCCTTTGCTACTGCAGCTGTGATGCATTTTATGGGAGTGAGTACTTCTGAGKGTTTTCCTGCTGTGCTGCTTTACTTAGGTGCAATGCTGGGAAGAAAGCAGCCCCAAAGTCTCATATCTTTCATCTCTGGTTGGTTACAGATTTGCTGGGAAACTTTCACAAAGTGGGAAATTTTCCCAATGCCTGATGTTTCAGACTCACTTGTGTAGCTTTGTAATAGAGTGTGCAGTCACCTGGGCATCCCTAGAGTTGTACTGGGTGACAAGTACCATGGTTCTTGCTATTGTCATTGCTAAAAAATGRAACATGCTTCATTACAGGTTCATTAGCCGGAAACTGTGCCTTTTGCTGTAACACTTTACCTGGTGTTAAAGGTGGCAGGCTGTGTTTCCAGTAGTCCACATAAAAGACAACACAAGCTGTAAGTGACTTAAAGATGTGCAATCTTCCATTTGCTTATCTTCTTGTAGCTTACCAGAGGGTCTCTCTTCTATAATGCTTATCATACTGCTGAAGTGCTCACCCAACTGTGCTGGTGGGGCTTGTTCATCCAGATTCTGCTTTTTGGGGAATAGTCCTGCAAAACTGGGGACAGCTATTCCCTGGAGTTCATTTGGGTCCAACCTCCTTCCCCTCTACACTTCAGTGCAGTTTAACTGGGATGTGGATTTTAACCTTTTTCTGAGGTGCCATTTTCTTCCTGCTTTCCTAATATCGCATACAGAAATGCTGATGTCCTCTGGATGCAGTTACCTAGAGCCAGCTCCTTTCTGGAAGGCAAAAGGGAGCTTGTTAACAGTTACCTCTGTGGTTAACTAATGGTCTAACTTGGTGGGGTGGAAATGCTCCCTTCTGCCCAGTGCAGTTCTGTTACTGGGGTGTGTCACTATGTACCCAAATCTGTACTTTATRTCAGCACTAAAATGGTAACTATGCTTGATACAGACATAAATGGGATTAATATTGGTAGCTTACATACAGCTCTTGATTCGCTTTGTGTGTCTGTTCTGTGAAACGTTTGGAGGGCTGCGCAAAGGGAGGGAATAGGATAGTGAATTTGAAGCCTTTATTTCTATTTGCTGAAGGCAAATGACTGGAATTAAATGTGACCTGTCTGAAAGCCAACCTTGTTTCCAAAAAGTGCATGGGGAGCTGAGATCAGAAGACACATTACAAACATTGCAGTAGCATAACTTGAGGCAAGTGCAATCATTTACTTGACTAATGAATCCCCGGGGCTGCTAGCAAGAGAGCAAATCTCTCATTCATCTTCTTAATTTAATAAGCAGAGGGGTTGGCCTTAAGGGTAAATGAAATGCGTAGTGATCCCATGAATGTTTCAGCAAATTGATGTACAATAAGATAAGGGAGATCCAGCAAATGGCTTACTTTATTCTGAGAGACTGTCACTGGGTTTTAAGGGAAAGGGAGAGAAGCTAAGAGCTGATAGCTCTGTGTAGCACTCTCCACTGCATTTCTCTCCCAATCTCTCCAATTTGTACAGGCTGGAACAGAGGATTTTTGTTAGGATATCATCTAGTGAGCTTAGTGCAAAAGTAATGCCTGTTGTGCGTGGTGCTGCACATAAGATAGCCATCAGAGAGATCGATGAGCTTGCTGAGCTACACAGCATGTGGAAGGCAGAGCAGGGAATGCAATCTGTCTGCAGCAAATAACCCTCTGCTGTTTTACATGCCTGTGTGTACATACAGTGAGTGGCTGCTCCTTGGAAAGGTTCATGGAAGAGCTGGAGGATGCCTGTACTTGTGGGAGCTAATGAAAGACATTCCTGTCTTTCATGCTCTTAATTACTGTAGAGAAGAAATCAATGGTGTGAAACAATGAAATGCTTTAATGGCTAGAACAGTGATTGTTAGTTCTGCCATCACAGCAATTACTGTGGGATCACCTGAGTAAGTGTTATGTATTAGGGAAACTGAGGCAGAGATGAAGTCATAATATTGCTATAGATAATAAAATTTTTAGTATAAAAATAAAAATGAGGTAAGAAAGCTTCTGAAGCATGAAATAAATTTGGTAGGTTTTTTTTAAAGACAACAACAACAACAACAAATAAAAACCCCATAAGGGAATGCTTTCTAAACTTCCGTTAAACCATAAACCATATAAAGTGACTTTTGGGAGGCTGGCTAAAGTATAAAGAAGTTGAAAATGGGAATGCTTGTTCTTGACTATTGTTCGAGTGAGGATTTTGGGATTAGATGGTCCGTTGCTATTGAATGTAGTTCATTACTTTATGATGAACAGAAAATATAGAGCAGAAAACTGAGCTGAATTATCAAAAAATTAGTGGCTTTTGGTATGTCATGAATTTCAGAGTTCTTGAAATCAAACTGGATGGTCAGATTTTCTGTTAATGAATGTAAAATATACAGATGTAATTAAGTTCATGTATTGCACTGGAACCTGAAATAATTGCATTTGTGAACTCTGTCAAATTTGATGGGATCGAAGCTACAGAATATGGATTTAAGTTATGAAACTTCATGTATATGCATTAGTATAGTTCTGTATTAGAGTAAGAATGTTTATAATGGAGTGCTTTTGGATTCTGGCCAGTATTTGCAGGGCTGCTCTTCTGGAGCTTGGTGACTTTAAGAATACTGTGTAGCAAATTGCTCCTTTTAATTGAGGTAAATAGTTGTCATGCGCTAAACAAGGCGTTGGCATAATGTGAGCAGTATCGTTCTATTTTACGGTTCAAGTTGCACTTCTGAACACATCAAGGATTAAAGACCTTGAAAAATCTCGGTATTGCACATTTATGCTAGCACAAAGCGAATTTCCTCAGAAACGCCACACTGGTGACTGGATTTGTTCTAAACGCACACGGGCTCTCCTCACTTGGAAGCCAAGCGAAGAGCCAGCTCTCACGTCCTGGTGCTCCCCAGCCGGTCGGCAGCACCGCTGCCCAATGCAGTGGAGTTGCACAGTGCCTGCAACTTTGCAGCCTGTTTGGCGATTGCTGTAGATGCATGTACAAGATGCCCCGGTGTCAGGGCACAGACTGTCCGTTTTGAGGTGTGGATAGCTTAATGTTGTAACAAATTCGACTGAATTGGACTGTTAATGTTTTCTGTCCTTKGCAGTATTGTAACTGTATGAGGTGCATGTTGTGTGAAGCATTTTTGTTCATATGAGAGAAAACAATAACCAGGTGTTTGGGTTTCAGTGAGCTGGGGCAGGGGGGAAGCTTCCAAAGGGGAATATCCTCGTTTCCACTRTGACTAAATAAGAGGCTTGACATTAAATGGTCTGTGCTGTCAAGCCTGTCTGGGAACTAAAAGGTGTAGGCAGATACATTGTGGTCAGATTCAGTGGTCAGAGCTGCTGCTTGTTCAAGGAGCAGATGGTGCTGGGGATGAAACCACCCTGCCTGGGTGTGCGGTGTCACTCCCTTAGGTGCTCCCTCCTGCAAGGTGACTTTGAACTGATCAGTAAAGGTCAGCTACATCCCCAAATCAGACTTAAGACATGAGCACTGTTGGCACAGGAAAAGGAAAGAGAAGTGTCCTGGTTCTGTAGTTGGGATGCAGAGGGTGGGGGATACATGCCTCTGTCAGCCAGCAGTCCCCATGATTYGGAGCACTCGCAAGGTCTTGTAGATTGGTTGTTCACTGCTATTCCAGTTTAGCTGCTGCAGCYTCATCCCTTCTTGAGACAGGACTAGTTTTACCAAAGGAACAACTTGGAGTGAAGGAAGGGATGTGCTGTGGCTGAGCCTGAGGGACACTTCATTCCTGCTGGAAGAGGGTAGGTTAAGTAGGTCTGCTCTTGCTCCTGGTTGTAAAGTCTGCCCCTTCCCTTCATTGCAGAGCTCATCAGATACGTTGAGTTGATGCAGTTTGCTGAACTAACAAAACTACCTCTCTTGGGGTAACCCAGTAGACATACTAGTTCTGGGTGCAAGTCACTGGATAAAGGCCTTAACTCCTTGACCCCCACCCCCACCCCCCACCTTGGCTTGCTTCTTGGCGAGTATTTCGGAGCCGCTTGCTGATGTTGCTTTGGCCAGCCTCTTTGATGCTTTAGTCTGTTTTCACYTGAGAGTGATTTTTGTGCTGGTGTTTTAGAATAATGAATTTTTTTGGCTGTACTGCTAGCTGTCACTTCCTTCCTAAGAGTCTGCAACATTTAGCTGTGTTAGATGGGGAGAACAAACAGTGGAAACATTAGGCTGATTCAGCCCTGTGTTCACCTCCCCACGCCAGTGCCTAGATAATGCTATGGTTTTTGTGTGACCCTGATGAGCATTGGGGTGAGAGAGAGGACAGCAGTCTTGGCTGAGACATCAGATTTTCAATTCCCAGTTTGGTGTGCATAGCTCACTCCAAACTGGGAATTTGTTATCAAACTGGTGTCAGGCTTACAAGAAATAAACCCTTTCTGCTGACAGACCCCGTGCTGTCAGCAAACCCATTGCACACCCAGGCATTGGACCCCAAGTGTCCCATCTCCCAAACACCTTGCTGCGCTGCCTTTTTGCATAATTGGGAAGCATCTGGATTAGTGCGCTGTGCTGTTGTGTGCGGCTGGTGAGCAACTCCAGAGAAGCTTGCCTTGAAATGGAAGAGCTGAATGATAGGGATATGCAAGTGCTGTAATACCAGCCAGGGCCTGAGTTTGCATATTCCTGTGTCTCTGAGGGTGGCCAGTGCCAGATGCRTCTGAGAAAGGTGCCAGGAACTCCTTAGTGTGCTCTTTTAAAATGTCAAAATCTTCTGTCTGCTCCACAGAGTGATGACATCTTTCATGTCTTCAGCTGAGCCTCCATATTAAAAATGGTAGTTSTGTACCTTGTTCCAGAGCTCGCTGGGTTTCATTTGGCCAGAAGTCCAAACCTCTCCTGTACTCCTGCCCCGGGAGGTTTAGCCGTAATGCATTTATCTGTGTGTACAAGGAGAAGGGAACATTTCTGTTTTTACAGATGGCTTGGATTCAGGAAATCCAGTCAGCTGGTGTGGATCTGGAAACCATTCTGCCCTTATTAACACCCTCTGATGATATAAACAGAGAATCCCCAAAGCAAGGAGCAGTCTAAATAAAACTTCAGGCCAAACCAGAACATCTAAGGTGTGCCAGACCTTGCCTCGGGGAAAGAGAGGATGGGAAGTGCCAGGAAAGGGAAGATCTTAATTTCTAAGAGAACAGCCCCATGATTAAGGAAAGTCTGTACTCTTGCCTCTCCCAGAAGGGCGAGAGGAGAGCTGAGGAAGGGATATCCTAGGGAAAGGGCTTTTCTCTGCCACTGCCTTGTCTCTTCTCTTGGAAATGACTGGCGAGATCTAAGCCAGGGATTGTCTTAAGACAGAGGTTGGAGWCCAGAAAGCCTTTATAGATCTGAGCCTGTATTTGCTGTCTGCCTCAGTTTCCTGTCTGTAGTACAGGAAGAACAACTAAAAATATCCAGCTGCAGAGCAGTATCTGTGCCTGTGGTGGGAGCCCTGAGGTCTTGCTGTATGGCATGTCCTTCCTAGTTTCTGGAGGGAGATCTGGTGGCTGCAGGTATGTTACATCAGGGCTTGGGGACGTGCCGCTTGCCACTGGGGAGGGTGCTACAGCTCAGGATACATCTCTGCTGTGTGCCCTCACCCTGACTTGCGTTTGTAGTGGGGAGTGAGCTACTGTGGAGCAAAGTGATCTTTAATGGGGTGTTTAAGAGGCTGTTCCTATGGACCGGGACAGTTCTTCCAGGTTTGACATGTCCAATCAAGAGAGARATGGTGAAGGGGCTGGAAAATGCTGTGTGATACAACTTTGAGAGCTGAAATTAAAAGGGGAGTTTCCTCCTTCTTTTCTTCTACTGTCTTATGTCTTTCTGCTTTTCTTTTATCTCTCTTCCCTTTTTGTTTGTCTATTCTTTCCCTGTAACTCCTAGTGTAAGTAGGAAAGAATTTAATATGCTGAGACAGGAGAGAAGTTGTTCCATGCGTTGCAGATGCACAACATGTCTTCATTAACTCCCCATGACATTCAAAATAGCTAGAGATAAAGACAAACTAAATCTGGGAAGACAAATATAAATACTGTTCCCCCTCCTTCCTCTCCCCCCTGCGCAGTGCACCCCCCTAGGGCATGCGTTCAATTGCTGAAGATGAATGGAGCAGAGCMGGGCAGCGGTTGGGATGCTCTGACTAGCGCTGCCCGCTTCTGCCATCAGATGGCCCCACACTTCACGAAATCCGCTCCCTGCCCAGGGCCCAGCCTGGGAGATGCTCCGTGGGGTCTGCCATCCCTCCTTTCCCTGCTGGGCTGATAGGCGCTCAGGGAAGGCTAGCAAAGCCCTGGGCAGGCGTTGCTGCATTTCCCACATCTGTGCTATCTCTTTTTGACCTCCTAAGGTTCATGGAAGGGAAGACCTCGGTGTTTAAGGCACTGGATGGGGAGCGAGGAGTCAGGCTTGCTCTCCTTCACCCTGCTGTGTAGGTGTGAGCCAGGGATGCCGCTTCTCCCCTGGGTGTGTGGGGTGGAGGCAGGCTGGTGGCAGTGGGGAGCCGGAGTGCTGCTGGGGGAGGCTGCATGTGCGGTTGCTTCTGCTCTCCAGCAAATCTAGACGGCATTACAGAGAGCTTGACGTTTTGGTTAGCTTTTATTTTGCTGAGTGTAGGTTGGAGTAGTTGTTCCGTGTGCCCGAGTCCATCCTGGCTTCGATCCCCAGCACACAGAGGGTTTCGGTCTCGGATCTGTGCTGTTGTGTAAAGAGAGTTGATGTGCTACGGCAGTGTGGGTGCAGAGGGTCTCGTTGTGGAATCTGTTTGACACAGGATCCTATCCTGTAAAATGACTGTTAGCATATTATGGGTCCTGTTCACCACTGGTTATTGTATCTGTGTAGGGGTTCATGACTCCTGAAGATCTGGACTAAAACTCGTTTTTGTTGGGGGGGGAGAAGTCTGTCTGCCCTGGGGTTTGCAGCTGGGTACCCAGAACACCCTGGCTTGCTCTGACTCAGAGGCRCACAAAGAGCTGCTCTGTCATGCACCCTTTCCTGTATTCCACCATCCTCAAACTCCATTCAGGCATTACTTGCGTTGAAGTCTCTGTGATCTCTCAGAGCTCTTCTGTTGCTGCAGTGCTGCAAGAGTTCGGGTGAGCTCAGATTACTGTGAGCTGGGGTGAACAGCTTCCCAAGGAAGGACTTGCCATCTCTCTGCATTATAGTCTTTTCAGTTCCCTACCTCTCTGTGCACAGCAGATGATTATCTCGCAAAAGTATTCTGTTTTTTTTTTTTTTTTTTCCTGTGGTGTAGTTCAAATTATCCTTTCCTAAGTGCATTACCTTGCATTTGTCTGCACTGAACTTCATCTGACTTCGTGCTGCCCATCCACCTAGCTTTGTTAAATGTAATTGAAATTGAGTTTGGGCTGGGGGGAGGCCTGGGGTTGATGTAGCAGAAAAGCAGAGGCCTGTGCTTCCAGGACTAAAGAAATACTGTGAGCTATTGCAGTTGTTGAGTCCTGTTAAATCCAGTTGTGTTCATGTTACAGTGAATTAAGTGAACGTCAGAAATGAAAAGGCAGGGCAGACCCTCATTTCTGCTACACCAGGCTTAAAACTAGAACAACTGAATAGCCTTCCTTGTGTGGATTCACGTTTCATACTCCTTTAAGGTCAGAATCTGTCCCTTGGAAGTTGTCTAGAAACGGCAACTTCCTTCTTTCTCTAGTAGAAGCAGGCTGAGAGAGTGAAATGGGGATTGTTACCTMGTGTCAGAGGACACAACCCCTGAGGGTTCACTACAGCCCAAGCAGGAATCTGGACACAGGTTTCTCATTAAGGACAGTATCTGCTTCCAACGACTTAAGCAAGTTCATCTACACGAATGAGCTGGTGAATAGTCTTACACCAAATGATTGTTTCATTGTTTAAATTACTCCAAGTAACTGGCTAATCATAAGAAGTTAAGCTTTCAATASGAATAGTGGGCGTAAAGCCACAAACTACTGTTAAAATGATGCTGCTTCTTGTGAATACAATTATACAGTCCAGTAGACTACAATAGTGGGGGACTGTACTCAGCAACCCAGGCAATACCTTTACATCCCTTGCTATTAAAAGGCTTTTGTGGTGTAAGGTGGCATGCTGTTGAGAAGGACCCAGACCTCCATTTGGAGAAGTGAACTCAACACTGTTACCTGTAGCTTGCATACAGGTCAGATAAGATGATGTGTATGACTTTTTTTTTTTTTTTTTTTTTTGCAAGGAGTTGGTCAGAAATAGATGCAAAGTTCAAATTCTCCCCACTGCAGTCAGCAGGGGAAGGCATTTCAAAGGGTACCCCTCTGTTCCCATACTTCTCCTTCAGGAACAGCAGCCACAAATCACCTGCTCAAATGCTGTAATCAGCTTGGTGCTGGAACTTGGATAGTGGGATGTTGAATCCCCTTTAAACTCCTTTAGACTGGGATTTTTAAGCCTTGCAGCCCTGCTATGAGGAGGGGGTTGTGTCATCATTCTGTATTTACAGAGCAGACACCTGAAATGGGGTGAGGTTCTGGTTTGATCAGCTATTCAGCACCAACAGAGATGAAACGGAGGAGAGACTGTGGGTGATGTGGGTTGTAAGTACTCTGCTTGTTTTGCAGCGGTGACCAGCCAAGTTCTGCTGGAGATCTCCCTGCTGTTCCCTGTACTGCCTCACCTTTCCCTTTGTCGGTGCTTTGTGGTTCTGTTCCTCTCTCTCCTCCCTGTGTTCCTTTTAATGGTTTATTATTGCCTTAATGGGGTTTTTCCCTCCTTCAGTTCCTGTGACTCGCACAATGAACAGCTCCAGCATCCMTGCACATGACTAGCAGCTTCAGGTAATGTTTAGTGGCAATTAAATGAGATTCTCCTCCCCCACCCTGCCCCTTTGTTGAATGAATCTAAAAAGGCTTTTATGGGGGGGGAAATGCAGGGGGGAAATTAAAAGGGTTCATAAAAGTGAATTTTAAGAAAAGCCTAATGAAGGAAATGAACCTCCTGAGAGATCAAAGCTGAACCTGCTGTGCCAGTGCAGAGAGTTTAGGCTTTTTCTTATGTTTCCACTGGCATGAAAGCACATGCACAAATATTTCTTCCAACAGCTTTAACTCTTAAAGTCCTGTGGGGTTGGCATTAATGGCCTATTTCTCTTTTGTCTAGTGCTAGCGCTCAACTGTTTCGTTAGAAATTTGCTTGTGTGAAGCCTTTCTTCACTTATGGAGAGGATTGGGCATCCCCATGATCCATCATGCCCGACAGTATAGGGATGCCACCTTCTTCTCCAAGAACCGGGTCAGGTCTGTGCTTTGCGTTGTGGCATTGCTCCTGCCTCTTGCTACGATGGCACTATGAGGAAAATGCTGCCCCAAGTAGGAGGTATGAAGGCAATATCCCTCAATTCCCCTGGTTGCCAGCTCTGCCTCATGGGGAAGATGGTATTTGAAGGGGGGAAATGGCTAATTGCCTGGTCATGGTAAGTTATGGAAATGTTATGAAGTCTTAAAATTCCATTTTCCTTAAATTAAAAAAATAGGGGGCTCTCAATAGTCTCTGAGGGGGATGGAAATGTTGACTGAGTTGCATGGAGGGGAAGTTCCATTAATCATGGAAAGCAAACTGAAGGCTCTTAATTTTAACCAATTTTTGTAGGCCAGACTCCCCATACCCGTAATTTTTCCATTACACATGTAATCTCCTTTCTGAAAAGGGCTAGGTTTGTTTAGCATCAATTTTTTTTGGTTGTTGTGGATTAAAGACTGGATGGTTCAAATTTGTCAGGGGCTGGCTCTGGTCTCCTCTCCTCATCTCGTCACTTGTCGCCCTTGCACAGGTCCCAAGGCTCTTACTTTTAAAGTGTTTCCATGTGTTTGAGAATAGAATAAAAATGGGGCTGCACAGAGTGCCTTATGCACTCGCAGCTTCCCAGAGTGCTAATGAGGAACATATTGGCAGTAAGTGGCTGAGTAGAGCAGTATAGCAGGAACAACAACTTGCACGCAGCCTTATTTATTGCAGGCCTGTTTCTCAGAGAGAGGGAATGTCAACCTGGATTTGGACTTTCACCTAATCTTCTCTGAAAGTACCCAGAGATATTAAGTGGCCACCTACTCAGCTGCTGGACTTCAGTTTGAAAGCAGATCCAAAAGCCTGCTTCTACAAAAGCAAATTACTCGCAGGCACAGTGGTGGCTGTAGGTCATGGCCGTAAGCCTCAGGCTCAGTATAAAACCTTTGGACCTGATACTTTTGTTTGTAAATTGGGGTGATTTTGCCATGGTTGGAGTGCTGCTGGTGTAGGATGGGTGGCAAGGAGGGCAGGAATCATGTCCCTTTCTGCTACTGGGAGGTGGTACTAAACCTGCTACAAGAGAGCTGGCCAGAGGGTGGTCTTCTCAGAACCTAGCCTAGGAGGAAGCAATGGGCTTTCTTGGGTCTGAATGTCAGGAAACAACCCTTCTGGCTTCCATAGCAGCCTGTTTGAGCAAGGCGGTGGGGAAGAAAACAACAGGGACCAAAGTCCAAATTCAGTGATGTGCAYGCGGACTCAGGGAACTTCATGGATTTGTACATGGCCATGATCAGAGCCTGATTTTTCAGATTGGCCTGTTGCCTTTTAACAGGAATAATGCTGCCTGAATGGACAGATAGGAGGATTTATTCATGGACCAGCACGTGTTGCATTGCTCAGTCTCCTTCATGTCTTTGCCCTTTTTGAATACACAGTTTTCATAACCTGCTCTGCCATCGGTGCTCCACTGTAGTGCCCTGTTCTCTATTAATACTCCTTGCTTTATACAGAAAGCAATGAAAAGTATTCCTGCCTGCTATTAAGTCTCTATTCAYGGGAAAAACTGAAGATGTCTGATAGACCATCTCCCCTCTGCTACTGTGGTGCTTCCAGGAATCTACAGTGGTATTGAAATTGGCCCAATGAATATTGTTACACTTTAAAAAGCTAGCGGCTGCATTATTTTTATAATTAGTTGCCTGTTGAGATTCATGATTATCCATGTGCATCCTAATGACTTGATTAAAATATCTTTGAACCATGCTTTCTCTGCTTTTTTCCATTTACCCAGATCCAATCAGACAAAACCATGATGGAGAGCACTTTGCTTTTTACAGCACTGACCGGGTAGCAATTAGCTGACAGTTACAGCAACCTAAAAACAGTATRTAGTTTAAGGGGTCTTCTTCAAGGTGAACAGAAAAAAATTTCAAAGAGAGTTAAGTTCTTTATTAACAGGCTGACCCAGCTGCTTCAATAGTGCAAAATTGACATTGCTCTGATTTACCCTGGCTGAGAACTTCACCCTCTGCATTAAATTACACAAATTACTGTGAATATTGCAAACTACAGTCAGTCCCTTCCTGCCAAGGGATGAGCTCATGATTCCTCACTTGTCTTGCGAGGGTTACGATGACCCAAACAGGACTAGAGATGCAAGTTCTCGCAGCTCCTTTTAACTGCTGTTCGTAGCAGGAATGGTGACTTCTCTGAAGACCACCGCCTTATCAGCAGCAATGTGGGAATGACAATTCCTTTGTTCTTCCTGGAGTTGGAGGAATCTTACCAGCGTGTGTATGAGTGGGATGGGGTCTAAAGGCAAGTCCATCAGTGTCTGGTCACGTTATCTGGCTGGTAGAAGGTTATTTGTGATTCTGTGCTTAGTCTGTTTCTCGGTAAACAACATAGCTTTCCCTAGGGAAGGTGGTTCCCATTCTAACTGGGTATGAGTTTTGTCCCTGCACAAACTTGCTT
The DNA here is from genome assembly GCA_030449065.1 of Oceanodroma leucorhoa. Lineage (NCBI taxonomy): Eukaryota > Metazoa > Chordata > Aves > Procellariiformes > Oceanodroma > Oceanodroma leucorhoa. The sequence continues at coordinate 2,513,519 of JASVER010000051.1, forward strand.
ATTTGTCTCTCGGACTTTTTCCTGCTTATGCAGGGAACGAGGGAGCCGAAGCAAAGCCATCACCTCACTTATGCTGAAAAACCTTACAGTGAAGGAGGAAGCTGGCTCAAATTGAAGCAGATGCTATGTGGGAACAATTACCTGAGAGAAACTCTGGGAGTGAGTGGAAGAGATAATGAAACACCTAGGGATTTGGGAGTCAGCTTTCCAAGGAGCAAAGGGGTTAGCAGTTTAGAGTTGGAGCTTGCAGCTGTGGTGAGAATCAGCTTCCCTTTCTCTCTGCTCCCCCTTTTCCCCCCTCTTTCCTCCCCCTGGCTCAGGGGATGGAGGAGAAGGTGACCTTTGGAGCATGAGTCACATTGCCAGCAAAGAACCCCGGCTGCAATGGTGCTGTGCTCGAAATGCAACTTGCTGAGCTCAGCTGCTGCCTGCGGCCCTGGCCAAGGCAAACAGCCGGTGTGGGGGCTGCAGCAGGGAGATCGCTGGGTCCTGACCCAGCTGCTTGTCAGCAGAAGAGATTTCTCCCTGCTAGATGGGGCGTCACTGTCGCCAGATCCAAAGCAGCGTGAGCTCTGCATGGATGTGAACTTAATGCCCTACGACTCCAGGAGAACAAGAGCAGGATGGGTGCCCAGAAATCATCCAGCCGTGGAGTCCCTGGAGCCTGAGGCTTAGCTGGTTCCCCTCCCCTTTCTCATCTCCTGCAGGCAAGCACTCCTATTCCATCAGCTCATCTGAAAGGGCCAGCTTTGTTTTCAGTTTACCTACATGGCTTCCAGTACTGTTGATAGGGGATTTAGCATATGTGTTAATAGCAGGCTGAGCTGGGAGGACTAGGGGTTGAATAACACTCGCTGGGTTTCTGTACCTGTCCTGCCAAAAGCTCACTGTTAGTTGAGGCTGTTTCTATTCAGCCCAATAACAAAAACAGAGTTTGGACAAATCGTCATTCCTGCAAAATAGCCTGCGCTGTTCAAAATGAGTTGCTGTGTGGGGTTAGGAACAGCRGTAGCTCAATGGTGCAAGCAGCAACCTTTGCCCTTGCAATGCACCTGAAAGTAAAAATAGGGCCATTTTTTGGCAGCTGAAGGCCCCAAGAGATCCACTTACATCTCAGAGCCTTCATCCCAGTTTGGTTTTAGACTCACTGTTCCCCCATCCTTCTGTGCCTCGGTTCCTTTCTGTGCGTCTGAGGATAGGAACACTGATTGCCCGGGAGCTGGGTGCTTCAGCCCCTCCTCTGCGTTGCGTTTCTGTTGACTTCAGAGCCTAGTTTGAGGTTTTGCCACTAATACTGAAAGGCCTCCATGTGCTGGCTGTGGGTAATACTGAGCTATGGATCTCTTGAGCTGCTAAGAGAAAGTTCGAATGTTAAAGATGGCCGATTTACAAGAGATGGCCATTGGCCCAGCGGTTAGATGTATTGRGAGACAAAGAAAAGCATACCAGAAAATTACTGAAACCACTAGTTTTCAACCTGTGGTTTGCGACCACTTCTAAGGAGTTGCTAAGAAATTTTTAGAGGAACCTGTCATCAGTACGCAGATGTCTGCCTTACGGGGGAGAAACCTGTGTTTTAGAAACTTGATTAATAACAATAATACAAAAAAACCACTTTAACCATCTGAGTCTGTAATATCAATTTTTATGTAAATCTTGTCAAAACTGTCAAGCCTTCAATGCAGAGAGCTTCATGTTGTGTACTATAAACCCAYGTAAAGTGGGATGTGTATGGTTTGCTACTTACCTATGTGGTTTTTTTAACCCGTACTGCAGGATTCAAGAGGCTGCACTGTTTCTAAGCCAATGTGCAATTTGGCCCAATTCATACGGGGCTTCTGTTCTCCTGTTTTAAATCTAAGCAAAGACTATAAAAGCTACATTGGGTGTGTGCTGGAGGAGGTTTGAAATACAGGAGATTACACTCTCATTTTTCTAAAACTTGATTARCTGAGGCTATTGCAGGCAATCACCTTGGCTCCGGGTAAAATGTGTCCAGTTAGCAGTTTCTGCAGTAAGCACAGTGTGCATCAGCAAAGACTCGAAACATCTCTTTGTTTATTATTTGTTATTGTTTCACCTGCCTTGAAATGGTAATTGCAAGTGCTTTGATTCATGGATTAGAATGCAATTTAGTTTCAATTGTTGCAGGCCCGTCCTACCCGCCCCTGAGCCAGGCTTTGGAAACTTCCCCATCAGCACTCAGCAAATCCTGACAGATCCCCCCACTCCTGCTGCAGCAGCGTGCTTTCATGAGGAAAAGATGTAGGGAAGGTTATCCTTGTTAAAACAAGGCATTTATGGTGATCTTGTCCCTTTTTCTTTTTTTTTTTTTTTTTTTTTTTTTTTTTTTTTTTTTTTTTTTTTCTTTAGACTTCATCCTCAGGAAAGAATGGTCCAAAACTGGCTTAAGGAAAGCTGTGGCACTACGCTGATAGCAGCAGCTGAGGATCCTGCTTTCTATTTAGTCTATTGATTTAGGCACTTGTGGATTTTCTGTACCGGAAATATTTTTCGTACTGTAGCAGAACCAGCTTTAACTCAGACTAAAATTTGCAGTTAAGACAGTGAATTGTTTAGAAATGTTTTGTTTTCACAGTGATCAGGAGCTGCAAATTAGCATTACTGCTGGCGTTACCAGCAGGAGATAGACAGTGCTGGGGATTGTGTGTATAATTGCCAGAGAAGAACTTTTGTATTTTGCTGTTGTACAAGCTTGTGCGTGATACTCTGAAAACAAGCCTCGGTGTTAATCAGAGAGGAACAATTCCTGAGCTGAACACAATAGCAACAAGCCTGGAAGGGACCTCGAGAAATCATGTAATTCAGCCTGCTGCTTAAAGGCAGTATCTGTTCTACCTAGGTTATTCCTGACATACCTGCCTAATCTGCTTTTAATTTGCAGCGAGGGAGTACTTTAACAGACTGATTGAGGAGATTTTTGTCTTCCTAATATTTCACCTTTATCTCCCATGGTTCAAATTAGCGTTGTTATTCCTTGTCCTATCAACCAGGAGCAGAGAGAAAAAATTGTTTTTGTTCCCTCTTGCCTAGTTTGAGACCGAGAGGAGCTCGTTGATCTTTCCGAGGCAGGACACTCCCTGATCGTTCAGCCTTGTCTCTCAGTCAGTGTTTTCTAGACATCTTATTCTTACTCATTTCCTCTGAACTTGCTCCAGTTCTGTGCTTTGCTTAAAATGCAGCACCAAACACTGGATGTGGTACCCCCACCTGAGGCCTGAACCAATGCAGAAGAAATATTCATGTTTTACAAGGATCCTCTTTGTGTTTATAGGTGTTTAGCTTTTTTTCCCCTCCTAGGAAACCCAGAAAAGGGTGCAGTTCGSCTCTGCCTGGCCAGGCAGATTTGTGGGATGCTCTATGTACCAAGTGACTCTACAAAGTTTCTGATACCGTTTGAGTTCAACAAAAATCTAAGGTCACATATGCAAAATAGAGATCCAGGCGATGCACAAAAGCCTGGAAGTCAGTAATATTCAGTCTTGCACAGAAAATTAGTTCATCACTTGGACACTTGTAGCAGCCCTCAACATGCTGCTGCTGCTACGATGCTATGTGCTTTGCCACAGCCTGCTGCAGGAGAGCTGATTTGAAGGTCAAGTGCTGCAGAGCAATTACTTTCAAGYCAGCCAAGCCAAAGTAATTCTGACCCCTCAGCACAAGAGGGTGCAATAGGTTTGTAATAAAACCTAGACACGAGGTGGGTTTGTCTCTTCTGCGGCAACGGTGCCAGTGGAGAAGTTTTTCTTTGCTGAGACTTGTCTCGCAAACCTAGCATCCTGTTAATTGGTGGARTTCGAGCTGTGTGAGTTTGCCTCATTATTTTTAAGTCCTTTTCACTCTGAGTATTTCCATAATTATGGTAATTAAACTTGGTGGGTTTTTAATTATTATTTTTTTTTAAATAATCAGAACTGTAGTTGAATTATGAGTGTGCCAAAATGAGCCTGGCAAATCATAATTTTAGTTTGCTGTATTATAAATCAAAAGCAGACTTGATTTCCCAGCTTGCTGGATGTTTTGTTAACCAGATCACTCCAGCTCTCCTGAGGCCTTGTATGCCAAGAGCTGTCCCTGAACGAACAATCAGGCTTTATAAATAGCAGCCTTAACAAGAGCGTCACTGCCAGATGCTGCTGAAATAACTTAGGGACTCRTGCACAAAGGAAACTCCCTCATCTGGGGGCAGCTGGGCTCCCATCCATTATCTAGGACATCCCCCTGTTTGTGAAATTTCAGAGAAGCTGTTAGGATGCCTGCAGATGGGTTCACAAGCACGTTCCCATGTTTCTCAGATGCCAGCAGCTCCTCCTGATGTGCTTTGTGTTTACTACAGGAGTTCAAGATCTGAGTTTGATCTATTGCTTCTCCTCACGTCTTGTATAGGAACAGCAGTAACTCCTCTCTGCCTAATTAGCTCTAACCAGTGTGTAGCTATGCTCTCCCTTAGCACGGCAATGACTGAGGTGCCTTCTGAGGATCCCTGAATGTTTAGCAACAATTGCAAGGGGTGGTCCAAGCTCCTGCCTTCCCTGAAGAATCAAGTTATTTTCTCAAAATCCTTTCTTGTGCCTATTGCCAGTTCTCTTGGCTGGTAACACCAGCCTTTCTAAGCGATTAAGGTGAGTGGTGGACAACATACTCCAGTTTTTAGGTAAACAATGATTTTTAAAGTGTAGGATATGTGTGCAAGTCTCCAATAAGGCATTATTTAAGAAGTGCTATGTGCTGAGATCTGTTTCAGAATTATAGTCAGAAATTACAGTCTTGGCCTTTCAGACATCTAGGTAAGGTAGTAAGGACCCATTGGTACTGGAACTCCCTAGGATTTCATAAGGAGGCAGATGTCTTTTTGAACAAACTGTAAAAGACTCTTCAGAGSTGATGGAGACAAGGAGCCACGTAAACCCTGATTGCCTTTGTCCCCTTATTCCGAACACAACCCGTCCTTTGCTGCTAATGTTCACAGACCAGCATGGCTGACATTGCAAAACTGCGTCCGGCTCAAAAGTGTGCTTGGACAGGGAAGAATGACAGRGGTGAACTCTGTAGGGTTGGGCAAGTCATTTAGGGTCAGTGTCAGTTTTATCTCGGAACCGAAGCATGGTTAAATACTGTTCTGGATAAGTGCTTTACTCAAGATCTGAGTCTCTTTGTAGTTTCCCTCAGATGGAGAAGGTCACTGCTTGCATGAGGAAGTACTTTGGGTGCAATGACAGTGGACTACATATAAGTGCTATGGATGGAAAGGAAGAGCACCGTATTGCTGTGGAAGCAAGTGACTTCATAGCACAAGAGTGTTCTTCCTGGAATACTTTCTGCCTCGTGTGTTGGGTCTCCCATAAACCCTAATGCACAAGCTGAATGCCTCTTGCTCTGTCTCACGAAAGGCTTAGAAATACAGGGGYTGGGATGGAAAGAACAATGTAAACTTACATGCTTCCATCCTTGGGCATCCCTGTGTATTAGGAATGTGTTTGTTCATCCCTATGCTCTGAAAAATAAGCCCTTTTCTTTCCAGAGAACTGCAAATTTTGTAGTTATTTTGGTAGCTTTTTTCTGGTTTATTTGAATGTATTSCATATTGTGCAAGCTATATAATTTCTTCTATTTCCTGACTATGCCTCTGCTAACTTTAGTTTTCAGATTTCTGGGTAGGGGAAAAARGGAGTCATGGGGGAAGTCATCTCTAAAAAGGGAAGATAACGCTCTTTCACATCTGGAGCAGTGTTTCTCAGTGAAGTCAAACAGTTTGAGGCTACCTGATTCCCAGCATGTGGCATGCTAGGTTTCAAACATGAGAGGCACAGTATATCCCAAGTAACTGCTGATCATGTACCACAGGATATGTAAACACATCACCCCATCGGTGGAAATATTTGGCTAAGGAACACTTATTTGCAATCCTTAAATACGTGCAATAAGTGCACCCTGTGCTAAGCAGCAGCTTCTGTACGTCTTTGTCTACAGGAAGTTATCAAAAGGCTGAGGAAAATAAATCTCATTTCAGGCTTTCATCTGAAATGAGATTTATAAATATATATGTATAACATATTTGAAAAAAGTCTGAAGACCTTATATGTACCAGTTGGGTTCTGTGATCATTTCTGGGAAGATGCTGTCAACAGAAATGCATACATGCTTGCTTACTCATAACCACCGCGATCTGTGGACTGGTCTGCTGCTCGGACAAACAAGAGCAGGAATGACCAGCTGGGTCACCACAGAGCTCTGAGAGCAACTTGAATTAACAATCAAAACATTCTCTGCCTTAGCTTCATGACTGTGTGCATCATTGATGTCTCCTGAACAGGCGGTACTTGCTGTGAGAGCTGGATCTGTTCTGAAATGGTGGTATCGAGCTAGGTCCTTGGGACGGGATTTTCTGTCATCCTGCCTGTTACGGAGTCTGTTACACAGGACAGAAAGGGACGTGAAACTTTTGTCGTTACGCTTAAAGTGTTTACTTCCAATGAAAGTGACAAACTGCAGGGCTGGAAKATCAGGTCGTGTGTAATTTAAGTCCTTGTTTCTGTTCTTCATTTTTCCTGGTGTTTTTGCCCATGCGGTTTGCCTATTGCAATGATCTACTCTTATGCATCTTACTATGAAGTGAAATTCCCGAGTGTAGTGCACAGAGGAGAGGTATTCCACGGGAGGATCCACGGAAACTAGTACAGGGAGTTGGGAGCTGCTGGTATTTCCTAGTAGGAATTGCCCTCAGGAGGGGGAAAAAAATGAAGACACTGAACTTGTAGCTGCCACAGACTGAATTGGGCGTTATTAAATGTGCATGTATCTCTGGTCAGCGCTTTTGCTCTTAGAAAACTGAGTAGAGCAATTCCCTGATTTAGTCAAGAACAAATGCCAGCGCAGCCTGCCTCTCCAAACTCTGAAAGCTTTGCTCGYATGAGTGTTGCAGGGAATGCACGCACGTGTGAGAAATAGGGAGAAATGTGTTGGCAGTTCTTAATTTCTTATCATTAAGATTTGTATTTGCAATGAATGGCATCTAACCCTTCTTCTGACTTTGCCTCAGTCTTCATGGTGCTGGGTTTCTTAAGTGATATACTTATTAGCTGGAAAGTTGCTAATTGTGCCCGTTAGTTCTCCAGAATTGTTGTCATGGTCTGGGAAATGTAACCTCTTTCAAATTCTCCTTGTGTTCTAGTTTGTCCTTGTCTGCTCTTCCTTCAGGCTTGCACTGCTCTGTCTTTTTGATTTAGATGTGATGTTAAGCCTATCTAGTTTAGTCTGAGCTGGCACTTTTGTGACGGGAAGCAAATACTTGCAGTCACCCGTATCTACTGGATCCAGTTTCCATCTGTCTTTTGTGTGGAAGTCCACGATATTTTTACAGCATTACATCTCGGACTGTATTACAAGATGCCCCTTTACACCTCTCTCACAAACGGCTTATGTGGGGCTGTGACCAAACTCAGTGATGGTGCAAATGGGTGCAGCTCTGTGGAACCATATGGAGCTAGGCTAGGCTGCCTTTGCCCTGCGAACCTTGCTGCTCATCGCGCTTCATCAGTGATACAGAAGAAAAAAGAATGCTCTTTGCATTCAGACTGGAACAACTAGCTGCAATCCTTTCCCTCCCAGTGAAACAAATCCCCCTTTTGAGGCAAACGGCTTGCACTAAGCAGAGGTCTTCAGCAAATCCTCTGCTACATGACTGTGTGCRTACGCTTCAACTTATGCACCCCATACATGCAAAAGGTCCCTTGGGGTTCTCGCCAGGCAGCACTGCATTGCCTGTTTCCCTTCCTTATGCTGTTCTCAGCATCACCAGCTCCTGTGCCACTTGTTCTTCTGCCACCCACCTTCCGTTTGGATACAGAATTCATCTCACTGGAAAAAGGGAACGCTGGATGACTGCGCTCATCCCGGTTTAGGGCTCCGATTCAGCTGCCTGCTCCAATCTACCCCTGCAGCCTGCAGATCAGACTCCGGTCTCTCGCCCCTTACTTTCTGTGTCTTAGGATCAGAAGGGGATGAGTGGGGGAAGGAATTTGTTTACTAATGAATTCCCAAGCTCTGCTTTTAAAGGATAAGAGGATGGGGGTAATAAAAGGGTGTTGTCCAGGTGATRCAAGCTTTGATTAGCTTATGGTGGTTATTTCCTGCTTGCTTCAAGCCATCCACCTATTTCTTCTACTGCCCTTTAACCTAAACCCTAGAATTTCAAAGCTTGACAAAATCCCTGAAGTTTTACTGCATACAGCATTCTTTTAGTATACAAAATATTCTTAGCATATGCTAAAAATATACTGTGAGTACTAAAATGATACAGCYCTTTCCAGAGAATCTTCCTAATTTCAGTAGATTTAGTACATGTCAAGAAGCAATTTAAAGGTCATCTCCTTTCCTTATGTTTGTTTAAAAAGAAGTGCTGAAGGCTAACATTTTGGCAAATGCTTGCTGTGAGTTGTACACTTTGTACTTGTGGTTTGGTTGGTTTTTTTTTTTTTTTTAGATAAGGGTGGGTTTCATCTTATGGAAGCAATCAAAATGGAGCTTGGTTTGAGAAATAAGGGGTATCACAAATCTTGTGCATATAGGTAAATATAACTCCTGAAAAGGCAAGATGTATTTTGTCAAAGTCTTGAACTAATTGGAAGAGAAAATCTTTACTTTATCAATTTTTGTCTCCCTGCCTTTTTTTAAGCATACAGATTCTAAAATGTCTTTCTAATGGCTTGAATTACTGTTGTATGACATCTGGCTGCACAGGTGTGGTAGCAAAATAGTTGATTCCTGATGGAAAGAAATGAACATCTAAGTCATATGAGGGCATTACTGAAGTACAGACTTCTGCCTTCTACTCCTTTTTACCCTCCGTGTTTCTGATGCACAGATGTTCCATCCATCTGAGCAGCTTAGGTGAGAAGGGAGGATCAGCCTTTGTTATTTTGAATAGCAAGAGGAATAATCGGGGAATTTATGAGCTTATCACAAACCCTTTGCAAGTGGGGGTGGTGTTGCATAGAAGGGAAGGAGAAAGGCCTCCGTTCAACAGAGAAGTTTGCTGCAAACTTCACTGAGCTAACCTGGCAGTGGAACAGGAGCATAGGCAGCAGGCTGGCTGCAATGATAAAGCATTTTTGAATGCATGAGTTTGGAGTATTTCAGCCAAATTCAACTTTCATAGTGGATCTGGAGTATAACTCCATTTGTCTTAATGGAGATGTATTCCAGATTTACAGTGGTGGTGGAGAGAAGAGGGAAAAGATTATGCATAGAATAGATGGGTGGTGGAAAAAAAACTCTTTTTTTTTTTTTTTCTTCTCCTACCACAGTTTTTAATGAGAAATCATGTAGACAGCAGCTTCTAGTTTGCCAATGCAAATTAAGACAAATTAGAGGGTAGATTAACTAATTATTTTAATGTCATGGTAGCAATGCTGCAGTTCAGGTTGCAGAAGGCATTCCATTATCAGCTCTATTCTTCACAGTTACCTTTTAATTGGTAATGTATTTGTATATAAATTAAGGCAAGAAAGCCTCTAGCCTTTTGTTTTATAGTCATTAAAGAAATGCTTCAGTGGGTTTTGGACTAGAAGGAAAGAGGGACCCTTTACAATGATCGGAACAGACGGTAATGCCTCACAAGGGGGACATCTGTAAGAATGGAAATTCCTTTTTAGACCTCACAGTGGAATATGAGTTAGATACACATCTGATAAACAGGCTATTTTAAATCTCTGTTTGGGGATATGGGAAAGTGAAATGTGCAGCTGGCAAGCTAAATCTCATCATGCTTCACTTCTTAGAAATAGACAGTCGCCAAACAAAAGGCCTTATTACAGTTATTCTAGTAATAACTAATATACATACCTGTATGTATATGTATATGTCCCTTCAGAGTACAGCTGCAGGAAGAAGCTGTGCAAAAAGACAGTTTGCATTTGCAGTTTTTTGGAGGTGACTGAAATTCTCCACGTCTTTAAAAACTTTGATGTGCACTTTAGGTGTAAACTGAGTTTCAACTCATAATGAAAACTCCTCTATAAATAAATAATCTACTTTTAATGTTCTATTTGAGAGGTGCTATGGCCTCAAAGATAGGAATTTTTTTATCTGAAATGTAGAAAATCTGTGCTATAGTTCTGATACTGACCTGTTCATGTGCTAGGTCTTCTTACCTGTGTTCCCTTCCCAGGCTTTTATGAATGAAATTATTAAGGCAAGTAGGATCTTTGGAACCTCACCTGTCTCATGACGGGGATACAGCTTATGTTATTTATATATTTTTATATATATATATATATGTATAATGAAACGGTCATCTTGGAACCATTAGGTTTTTCTGGAAGGTGGATTAAATGACTGCAGCATGAGGAAAACCTGGGTGGAACATGAAATTTCCCTTCCAACTGGAGCCTCAGTGTTTTGTTTGACTTTTCCAAGAGGCTTTGGAGGGGCCTTTTGTACACCCTGCCCATCTACTGGAGGAGAGCTGAGTGGCTTGGGCTGTCTTAGCCACACACCTCTGGAGTACCCATTTAGTGAATTGCCTCGGGGCCAGAGCACTGGGGGCTTGCTGAATGGGAATCAGATTATGGGAGCTAGAACCTGCATATTTTTCGAGGGTTCCTTCTCTCTCTTAGGCCATCACACTTATTTTCAAGGCTTTTGGGATCTGGCCAACCTACCTATCAGGTAGGACATGGGAGGTGGGAATTGTCTTGGTAGCTCAGTGGGCAGAGAACTGAGGACTCCGGTGGGCGAATGGCCATGAGGCTGCTTTCAAAATGGGCACGTTCTTGCGGAGTGTCTTGATAAATCATTGCTTTTCCTCAAGAGAATAACAAAAAGACTGTCAGCTCCATACGTACTGTACTTGCACTTAAAGCAAAAGCACTGAGACCCTCTCCTGCTCTTGGGAGCTTTACATTTACTTCAGTAGGAAGGACTGTTAATTTAAGTATGCAATTGATGTATGTCATCTGAATCAAAACATCTTGCAAGAATGTGATTAAATGAAATTCCTCAAGTGTGTTCCTGCCATCTGGAACAACTTTTCCCTATTTTGTTGTCTCAATGACTTTTCAAAATCCAACTGAAAATGTATTTTTTCACTTCTTTTTTTCTTTGGTTATGCTTAGTTTTCATCTCCACTGCACTTGTATAAAAATCTGCAAATCATTTTGGAATAAGCATTAAGGGGGAAGGAGCTCTTCAAAGTCAGAACACAATCCTGTTGAGTACYGTGGGCTTCCACTGCACTGAGATCCCATCCCACCCCATCCCTGCCTCCGGGGTACCTGGCACCTCTCTGATTTTAGCCTAGGAGTCATATCCAACAAATTATCTTCAGAGTAGGTGGGAAAGGATGTGTGGCTGATGTGATGCCCACAGCCTGGCCAGCTGATGCCGCTTCAGCCTTAGCGGAGGCAGACTTACTTCGTCAGGTAAATGCAGTCTTCGAAGAAGCAGGAGTGAAGTAGCCCCTATTTGGGATCYGAGTTGCACACCCCTCGCATTGGACCATCCTGTTAGGAACAGCAGCCTTCCCGAGTCTGCTTCTGTGGAAATCAGGGTCAAAACTCTGTGTATAAATTCAGAACATAAAATACAAATGAACTCCTAAATGCATGGTCAACTTCAGGCTTGTTAAGACTTGCTGCAGACAAGCTATACGTGACATCAAGGCTCAGCTAAGCAGAGATGAAATGCCGAAGCAGGGTTTGGGGGTACGAGGGCATAGGTCACCATGCTCATTACCTTTCAGTGACCTATTTAAGCATAGAAATATGGAGAAATTGTTACACACAGATTGCTGTGCATGTGTTTCAGGAAAAAAACAACAAAAAATACTTCAAATGTGCTAAGTATGGACTGAATTAGCTGAAACTAGCTTCTTTTCAGATACCCAGCCTGAGATTTTCAAATTTACCTGCATTGTTTGGTGCTCACTTTATTTCTTTAATGGCATCTTATTGTCTGAATTCCTTCAAAATCTGTAATTCTGTATTGCCTGAAGTTGTTTGATGTTCCTTTTTGCTAAACTTTGCTTTGGATTATTTTTGGTAAAAAACAACACCCGCCCACCCCCAAAACTTGCTTTGCCTTGGATGCTGGGTGAGTGCACTCTGGAAATAACAAATTGAGACACCCAGCAATCGGTCATTTAGCAGACTAAAAATATTGAGGGATTCTATCCTGTAACGTAAGTAGCTATTTATGTACTTTTTGGTGACTCACTATTTCTGATGTTAATAATTTACAAAAATAGTAATGAGGGAAGACTAAATAAGGAGGAGAAGTACAAGAATTGAAAAGCAGGAATCCAAAAGTTAGGTTCAACGGGAACTGTTTGCAATTTGTAATGTCTATGGGTTTAGGCAACTTAAACATTTAAACCACAAAGTGAGGAAAGACTGGCTTGAGAGTACTTTGGCTCAAACTTTGAACCCAATGTAGCCCAATTAACTCTTGTTTGAATTTTAGTCTTGGTCTAAATCTGATCCTACTGAACACAGTAGCAATGTCCCCATTGCTCTATGCGTGTCCACGTAAAACTGGGCCAGTGCTTGCAGGGTCCTGCTGATGGTATTGATTCAGAAAAAAGTTTATTATTGTGTGGTAGGGGGAGAAGACACTTCAGTATCTGCATTAACTCCATTTAACTTTTGGCACTTACTTCACTGACGCTGGGTGACAGTTGCCTTGGCGTCCCACTATAGATGAGTGGCACACAGGTAGGTATACGTATCCTGACACTATGGAAAATTCCTTTGGAAGATGTTTTGCCACCATAGGGGTATAAAGTGCTACATGGCTCCATGTGGTACCTTAGTAAGATGAATGCAGACCTGTGCCAAGGTGGTCAGAAGCTGAAAAGTGGTCTGCAGCTCGTGGCCATCCTAGATGGGCAATAGAGAAGGGCTTTCTACCAGGGACTAGATACTGATGCCTGGTGAGGAGACATCTTTTGATCACTCCTCAGTCTCTTGACTCCTGAAATTGATACATATAAGGCAAAAATTTTTTGAAAGTTTTGGCCCACTCTCCTGCTGCTGACCCCAGTGGGAGTAGGGTGAGTACTTCTGACATTCCCASTCTCAAAGTTCAAGCAACTTCCTTTCTTTTCCCTTGAGCCCTCACCACGGATCTGTTGTGAAGAAAATGATGAGAAAATGTTCTTGTATCTGACTTCTTGTTAATGGTGGTAGTGCTGGAGCCATGCTGTCATGCTGTCAGGTCGCAGCTCGCATTTACAAACTTATCTACTAGGAAAACTACTTGTCCTATAAATAGAGATGGCCAAGAACGGTTTGATTAAAAGTTTGTTTACTGTTTGAAATCTCCTGTTTGTGGAAAGCATTAAGCCAGTTGGAGTAATAAGTTTTCCTGAAAATACTCATCAGGAAGCTTCCTCAGGTTTGGGGCAGCTCAGTGATGGAGTTGTTGGCTTGGGAAGATGGATAAAGTGCAATTGCTTTTCTGATTAAACCAGATGGAAGTCTCTGTTCTCAACCATGTCAATCACTCTCTCACCTTCCCCTAAATCTCTTGCAGAACTATTCTCCTTGTACTGCACCAGTGGTGTGGAATGAAGCTGAATTTCAAAATGCTGGAGGGTTTAGTGGAGCAGAATTGTTGTTCTCTAGCCAGTCCTCCCGCTATGCAAATAGACTGAAGTCTGGGAGACAATAAATCTAGATAGCACAATGTCCCCCTTCTCTGCCCTCCCCTCGAGGTCCTCACTGAAGAACAGCATGAATAGGAAAACATTGTGGAACATAAGATACTTATTTAAAGGCTTTAAAAAAACACAGTACTTAAATTTATGTTCCTAAATTTGGGTTTAGGTGGCCAATATTAAGCACTCATCTTTGAAAATGCTGGCCTCAATGGACAAACTGTAGGGTGTTTTTTTTGGTTTTTTTAAGCTGCAGACAGATTAAGTGGAATTCTGTTTACCTGCCTGGCAGCCTTGCAGAAATAGGCTGGTAAAGCCACAAAAGGAGAGAAATATTCCATCATTTGGAGAGTGACATCATTTGCAAGTCAATGAATGATCTCCCATTTAGGAACTTGCATAAATGGCTGTTAATGGTTATTTGGCAGATCCAGCCAAATAGGGTCTGGATTAATATGGTCATTGTTCTAGATTTATTATTCCCTTTTTTAAAGAATGCTCTTACATATTCAAATGGAGCAGAGGCAATATCTCTAGTGTGAAGTGCAGCATACTGACTTAGGGGTCACATGTCATGCACTGAAATTACCATCCTGTATTGTGGTTTTCTTTATTGAAAAAAGTTTTAATCTGAATGGAAAGAGTTCCTTTGAGCCTTTAACCATTCTTAGACCTTCTAATTATTTATTTCTGAAAGACTTACGTATGCTTCCACGTGGACAAAACAGAACTCCTTTATCAAAGTTTCCTGAAAACCTGGAGAAGTTCTTGACCAGAACTGGATCTCAGCTTTGTGGCTTCATCCCTTTGCCAGATAACGTTAGTGTTTATAACCAGCACAAGTAGCTAGAATTTCCCTGTCAGTTCCTATTATAAGATCCTGATTTTAGTTGATTATAACTTTGCCAGACTTGTACTGTGGGGTTGACGTTTTCCATATTTGATTTTCTTTTTTTTATTTGCAAGTTGCAGTTTATATGGCTCATCTGTGTCTCAGTGCAAGGGAGGGAGCTGGAAAATATGCTGTTTTGCTCATGTGCTCTTTTTTGAACTAGCAATTTTAGAACTAGGAATTTTCCTGGTATAAGGAATTAGTTCAGATGTCAGGTTTCTCATTTTATGTGGCACTGGTGATTTCACCAAGAGCTGGAAGCTGGGCCTCATAGCATATATGTAGCTTGTTTACAGGCTTATCCACCGTGATTTCTAAGGGGTATACACAAGGGGGGGCAAATTCTATTAGTACGGATATTGCATTTCTGGAACATCAAACTATTATAGTGCTGGACTAGAGCTTTAGCCTTCCTTATATAGCCAGTTTTTATTTGAACTCTGGATTCTAGAAGTTTGGATAGGAATCTTATCTCTTGAAAATTGGATGTAAAATATGAAAGCTGGAGTTCTTTCATGTTGGTGTTAGCAAAGTAATAAAGGGTTTATAGCCATAATCAGGATTTTGCTTTAAAAAAAGTGTTTGCATTTAAATCCTATTTTGTTTTTGCATAGTTTTTGTCTTGGCTACGTGTTTTGGTGTTAGTTGAACCACTTTACATCTCTGGTAAAAACTTCATAATAGCACCCTGCTTAGGACAATTCTGAAATGGATTTGCATCATATTTTGTTTACTTCTGTTTCTTCGTTATATTGCTGAATGCAAACACTTGTGAAAATGCAAAGAAGCAATGGAAGTAAGAAGGAAGTGAACTTATTTGAACTTTCAGGAAAGAACCTAAAACCCCTTTATCTTATTTAAAATGTGAGTTGACTGCCCAGGTCTGTTCTTATGCAGTTTGGATAAATGTTCCTCTCCTTAATCACAGCAGAGATCAGCCACTAGTTCTTTGTATGTAAACTGTGTGCGCAAGGGCTTACATTGAGGGTGAACTTGGGGAATGATGTTCCTGGTCATAAAGCAATTAAACTAATATGTTCTGGAAGAGGATAGAAGGGAAAAGGGATGTCCTTTGGCTGGCAGTTACCATTCCAGCTCTGTACATCATATGAAATGCTGGCTTTGCACCATATAGCTTTTCTCCTCCACTGTCATTCCTCTACAGTGCTCTTTAAAAGCTGAGAATAATTTATCTTAGCATATGTAAGTTTATTTTTTATGTAATTACATGTACCATCATGTTAACTTTGTGAAAAGGTTGCGTCTATTGTCCTTAGAAAACCAAAGTGATTATCATTGGTTTGTTTTGTTACACAATTGTTTAAATTATAATAAGTTACCATCATTGTTTCTTGAGTCCAGCTGTGTTTATGGATTAAGATCTACTGACTCAAATATTTACAGTGTTCCAAAAATTATGAGAACATGCAGTGCTGGGGSTTTTCCATATGCTGCTTTATTTGACTGAGAGAGTTCTCCATCACAACTGGAAAAGAAGTCTTGGTCCAGAACAGTTTTGCAAAAGACTGTCGGGTACCTCTTATATTTTTCTGGGCCAGTGCTGTCTGTCACTCTGTGGTATTAGTATATAAAGGCAATTCCAGGTTTCCAAGAGAGACCAGAGCTCTGGTGGCGATGGGTGTTGAATCCTTTGGAATCTTTGACCCAGCTGGGGGTACTGACGGAGCCCTTGAAGTCTGGCTAAAGACAGTGATAATTGCATCAAATCCTGCCCCCAGGCCACTCCAGTTTTAAATATCTTCTTGATGTGGGTTACCTGCTTCTGCAAGGAGTGTATGTGCAGGGATATCCACTTAAGATCTGGACTGAGGCAGCTCCCAGGAAATCTGTGGACCTCTTCAGAGCAGATTTGTGTGTCTCTGTCTAAGGCAGTCTGAGCTGCATCTGAATTTGTGTTGTCATTATGGGCCAGATCTTTTTGATGTGAGGAGCTGGTGTTATTCACAGAAGAGCTGTGTTTCTTGCAGGGAAAGAACAAGCCCCTGTGACTTAAACCCCTACGCTGCACTTCAGGAGCATGGCTCTGTGCAGGCAAACAGTGCATTGAAGTCTGTCGGATTTGAGCGTGTGCCTATAAGCCCATGTTTAAGCTGTGTTTGTGTTCAAATACTTCCTCATGCAGGGTCTGAGTCTGCTGCTACTGAAGCCATAAGCCAATATCAAATGGCAAGGGGATTAGGAGGAAACTTTCCCTCTTGACTAGCTGTTCTGTAACTGCCTGCTGCAGAGCTGTTGTATTTTTCCTTTGTAGCACCAAGTACCAGCTACTGTTGACAGCAGGGTATTAAATTTGTTGGGCCACTAGTCAGTCACCATGGCAATTCCTATGCTTCTAAGAAGGGAGAGGAAGGGATGTGAGAGGTTGTTGTACTTTGCTGTGCTTTGCTGTAAATAGAGCAGGGTGAGTTTGTCGGAAGAGCTGAATCATCAGATCTTGTCCTACGCGCCTCAAATAGGTCCTGTCTGGCTGTCACCCTCTGCTGTGGCTGCTCAGACTTCGGCTGTAGGCTCCTGCTACTTGCATTGAGCACAACAAACCTCATGTTATTTTTGGCACCTGCTTTGTATTTTTAGTATTGGCAATAAGAAGTTAGTCATCATTCTGCTGTCATTCGTAAAGCACAAGCTGTTTAAGAGCAAAAACATCACGGAAAGCAGGTGAGATGCATGCCTAGCTTGCCAAGACACTGCCCYAACATTAGTGTGGAGGCTCTGATGGGACTAGAGTCTTGTAGACCCTTTCACAGGTTGTTTTTCTTGGTCCTAGTTCCACATCAGTTTTTAAACTGAGTATGAGTGACCAGGGTGGTCAATTCTGTACAGGCTTCGTGTGTACCAAGTCTCTTGAACTGGGTCATACAAGCTCTTGCCTTCAGGTCTGAAACTACAAATATCTTAATTACTGTGATAAATGGTCTTTTTTTGCTGCATGTGTAATTTAGTCTCAAGTGTTTTGCCAGGAACCAATCCTTTCTGACCCATTCATGTGACAGCACCTCGGTCATGAGGAAGCCCGTAGAAGCAAAATGTTCTTACAGTGTTGGTAGGCAAACTGTTCTGTGCATGGCCTGGGAATCTCAGCAGATTGGCCCTTGGAYTGTGCCCTGTTTGCAGAGCCTTGTGTCTTTCCCAGAGCTGTGTTCCTTTTGTTTTCAATGTGTGATTACTTACGAGTCTGTCACTGGATCTCATGACAAGTGGTGTCCTCTGATCCATGTGCCCAGGCTCACTGTGGGTGTAGATGGAGTCAGCACTCATCCAGTGACACTTCAGTTGCACAAAACATTCATGAAGGATGCTGAAGTCTGATTAAAACTAGTTTTATGGCAGCTTTTTTRCCCAGACTGTTTAAAAAGAGCAAGTCCATTGTTATTTCTAGCATTGAAATAGGACATTGTCCATTTCTTCATTCTCCAATTGATCAGGCACGTAAGCATGTGCTTAAAGTTAAGGAAGAGTTAAGTCTTGTCCTGAAAGAAGGTCTTGTGGTATTTTATTTCATTAATAACACTGTAAACCCTGTTTTTTGTGGGTCTGAGGGTTTTTTAAATTCTCATCTCTATTGCACGTATTGGAATAAAAGTTATTCCCCTGTGCATAGCAAGTATCACTAATGGAGCTACGGATGCTTTATTTTCCTCTGTACCATGCTGAGAACTCACCTCATTGTGTCTGCCTAATTATAGAGTGAAATACAATACTCTGTCTGTCTTTATTGTTAATCACTGTGAGTTTGGATAAAAATATTAACCCAAAGTATGAAGTAGTTCAAGTATGAAAGCAGTATGAAGACAAAGCAAGAAAGCCATCTGTTCTCTCCTTTTCTTCCTTTGGCATATGGAGGCATGTTCTACCGCTRAAGTCCACATATTCTTCCCGAGATGTTTGTTTTGTTTCACTTGTATTTAATTTTTTAATCACAAGTATTTGTGTGTCTGTGTAGGTGTGAATATCAATGTAATGATATAATGGAAGATGGTTGATAAAGCTGATGTGCTGAACAGCTGTGYTCTACCTGGGGCTTTAAAAGTTTGAAATGTCCCAAATGTATTCACCATCTTTGGGTCTTTGTTTTTAGCGATTTTTTGAAACTGCAAGATTAAACTGAGTAAAAATAATAGCATCAACTCCCCTCAAGGTTGTTCAGTACTGTTAGCAATGGTATCTTGTGTTCAAAGACTAATAAATTTGCTGAAGTGGTARTCATTTGGGTAAGTGCTATATGTTAACTGCAGACTGATATTTTTCTGGAATCTTGAGACAGCTGATCTGTTTGACATATGGATGGAGATGAATGTTTTGCCCATATTTAAAAATATATTTTTAACTTCAGGGAGTTGGAATAATTGAAATAAGTAGAAGGTCCTGGAGATGGGTCATGAGCTCCGTCCTGCAGATGTACGAACATGTGCAGCTTCAGCCTTGTCAACACAGGTCTGAAACCAAACGCAACCTTATAAAGAGGTGTCGATGGAGGCTACTTCCAGTGATGGGCGTGATTTTCTATCTCAGTGCCAGTACCCTGTCTGAGTGGGTAGTAGGCCTTTTTCAGCAGTGTAGGTACATGCTGCTATTTGTGAGCTCTTGCTTGCTAAAATGATGATTTCCAGCAGAAAAGGCTGTGGTGAAATGAGAGAACAGAGGTTGAAGAGTGTGGAATAAATAAATGGTGGGGGAAAGCGGGGTGCCGAAGGGAGGGGGAGAGGAATATGTGAGCATTGCTAGCCCTGATCCTGACRACAGCCACTGTGGCCATGTCAGAGAAGCGTTTCACAGGGGCTAAGCAGGGCTGARGGTGCAAACAGTCTGGTGTTCATTCACATCTCGACGTTTGCCTTCAATCAGTGCTATAATGTCTTTTTTTTTTTTGCATATGGTATTAAGTAGACTCTTCTTGTGAAATCTAGTTCTTTCATCTCGAGGATTACAGAGATAAATAGCAGCTTAACACTCCAGTAATTATCTAGCACACTTTTATTTTGCTGATTAGAGCTGTGAAACTTCTGAAAGTTTGCATCAAATTAGACTTGTTCATTAAATCTCTGTTGGGACTATGGCACAAGTCAAGTCTGAAGGTGACAGATACAGCAGTTCAGTTATGCTTAATAAAACTTGTTTGGCTTACCTGGATGATATCAAAGTGTATGTATGTATTAAAAATATGGAAATTTTTAACCCTGATGAATGTGTGAGAAACCAGCAACTTTAAAAAATGCTATTTATTTTGGAAGATTCACTTAAACCTGAACACTAATGAGCATTGTCATGCCAACTGTGCAGAYAAGATAAAAGAGAAAAGAAAATAACCTATAAATATCTGTGATAATTTGTTAAAACTCCTGTTTTTATCAAGTTGTAGTGGATGAATGTTTGACCAGCAGTCACTGTGAACATAAGACAGAAATAGCATTCATAGAAATCTTAGATGATAACACATCACTAGCTTCATTGTATATTTTCCGTTTCATGGTGACTAGAGGACCAGAGTCCACAAAACAGTCTGTACTCATACAAAAGGCACCCCTGTATAGCAAATGAACAAAATGTTCTTGGATCAAACTCCAGTTTTTATTTTACTTTTTTTTAGGCCAGAAAAAGTTATTTGAATGCTCCCACAGCTTTCCACTTCACCTCTTGTACTGTTACATCCTCTGACATCATACTGTGCTTCCAAGGAGAAGTTTATGGTGTCACGAAAAGGGCCTCAGAAGTTCAAGATGCTGTGACACTGAGAGAAAGTGTCTGTATGTTTTCAAACATTATGGAAATTGTAAGCGTGCTTTCCAAAACTGTCAGAAATATATACTTTGAAAAGATGAATGCCTGTGTGGGATTAACTCCTCATGTTACACGTGTACTCTGGAGTGTGTTGTTTTCTCCCACTGGTCTCTGGAGCCCAGTATCTCAAATGGAATCTGACACACCACACCAGATGCTAAATGAGGCCTTTCCAAACTGAGGTGTGTGTTTTTCTGTGCTGAACGTAATCTTTCCAGACCTAGTTTGTGTAAGTCTGATGGGAGTTCTCCTGCTGTTTTGGAACAATTCACCTGGCTCAGCCACAGCCCATCTTTGTATTTGTTGGTGTTAACAAATGCATGTGGATGGGTCCCTCCTCCCCCCACCTCCGAATCGTCCCCAGTTGCAATGTCTTGCCAGTGTAGTTGGTGTAGCTAGCTGGTGTGCATATGGAGCGTATTTCTAGGAAATGTTATGCAAACCAGTTCCAAAAAAGAGGGGAGCATAGGAAAATGATGTTAATGCTATCTCTAAAGCAGATAAAATCAATTTCTTGTTATTCTTCTTCTTTTTAAGAAAAGAGAAGTAAATAATTATAGCAGCTGTTTGTGCTATAACAAACTGGCACTGTGTATTCATAGCTAACACTAAACAGCTGATCTGACTCTTCATAATAGGATCGTGAAAGACAGGGTTTACCTGGATATGAAACAAGAAATGCTCCACTGACATTGGCACTCACTAACTCAAGTACAAATGGCAAGTCAAAATGAGCATAACCAGCTATGACAGATACCTGGCTTGGGCAGGAGATGTCCCGTACCTCATCTAGAAGGAGGAGGGCAGTGAAATTGCCTAAGCTCGTGTGATTTAAAGTACTGATGTGGTAGATGGCACAAAGTTGTCAAACCCCCTCTTCATGTTTGACATAAATGTTTTGAGAAGCAAGTGCCCTTTAGCTCCCCTGTTGAGGTTGTCCAGAATTTCTCGGTTGAGAAAGGAGGAGGATGGATGAATGTGAATTTTTTCTTTTCARTGTTTTTAGACTAGTGATTAGGGTTCTCATCAAGCTGAGCAGAGACCTGTACTCCCGTCTCGACCCCCCAGGAACTCGTAAATACATAAAAGTTCACGAATCTTTGGGTACAATACAGTGCCTTTGCCATGTTCAGTGTGGCACTGCATGAATCTGTCTCTTGATGATGTTGATCTGTCTGTTATGCTGTCTTCTAGATAAAGTGCTGTTAACACATCATCTTTTAAAGCATGAGACTTTCACATGGCAGTGACAGGTAATATATACTTGTTTCCTTGAAAAAAATATTCTTTTACGTTAGCAATGACTTGCTGATTGCCTATTTATTTTCACAAATCTTCTCATGTCAAAATATTTTGATAAAAGTCTGGCCCRTATTAAATAATCAAGAAAATAATTACTACTTCCAATTTCACTTAATTTTTGACTGTCAAATAATCTAACAAGCTTATTTTTAGATCTCAGGAATACATCTTGTAAGGTGCTGCAGTGAATGAGCAGCGATGGTTCGTGTGCAGCGGAGGTTGGGGAACGGAGGSAAGCGGCTGATTTCAAAGCCCAGCATACATTAGGATTGAAAGGGAGAGAGTGCGTGGAAGGAAGAAATACTTTRTGTGCAATCTTGACCCAGCAACATTGGGTTAATGATCACAAAGTGGCAGCCAAATTGGTTAATTAGAGAATAAGTGCCTGCTGTTTGCGTCTGTCTCATTAAGTCTGAAGAATAAAGCTGGAGAGGAGAGGTACTGAACAGAGCTGGTTAGCAGGGTGCTGGCTGTGGGGTGGTTTGGGTGCTGGTCTACTGGAGTCGTTTCTTGAGTTGTTGAATGTGACTTTATGGTTATTGTGTGYCTTGTCGCATATGGGGTCAAGCACTGAGCTGTAAAGAATGTTTATTCTTAGTTTGATATGCTTGTCTGAAACATTACTGTAAAACCTCTTCGTTTTAACATGCAGCAGGAATTTCCTGTATTTATCCCATTAATGTTGAAAATGTCGGAGTTGCAGAGAAAAGGTATGCAGAGAGGAAGGGAGTTAAGGTAAGGCGGGAGAGTGAAATTGCAGGTTAAGGGGTTGATTTTTAAAGGAGGATGTGGGCTATTTGAACAAGTCTTTTGAGGCTGTCCCCAAACATCTGCCAAGTTTGAAATTCCTCTCTGAACACCACCATGGCACTTCTGGGACTGGCGGGAGAGTTGGTGTTAAATAGCCAGTGTGAGATTTACAGGAACCAGGCCTGAGTGGATGGGGGACTTGAGAAACCAAAGTGCTTGGGRTGCCTTTTTTGCTTGTTTGTTTTTTTGGAAGGCGAAAGTGAGTGAAAGGATAGTGAATCTGCCCAGGTAGGTAACTCCCTTATGCCCTGCCAGGTACGGGGGAGGACAGAAGGGTGAAGAAGGTACGAGGTGGTGCAGGTAGAGCAGGGCAGGTCAAGAGAAAAGTTTGGGGAACGATTGTCACGTTTCCCTTGCAGCCCTTGCACGCACACGATGCACGGGTTAGGATTCAGGCAGTTCTTAGATACRCAAAAGTAAAAGTCTCGAAAGGTGGCATGGCACAGGGGCCTCCAAACTAGCGTCGGTAATAGTGAGCTGGGGACAAACAGTCCTGCTGCCCGTTAACAGGCAGCTGTCAAGTGACACTATTCTCTTTGGCTGTTTCTTGTGACCYTTTTTCTTCCAAAGGCTAAGCGTTAACTGTATTTGGAGGCCTGTATGGGCAGAATGATGCTCTGCTTTATGAGAAAGATGGTAATTCAGGGCACTTTCCAGAGCGTACAGAGGCCATTAGGGATCTAGTCTAAATGASAGTCTTTCTCCATTGACTTTGAATCAGGTTGTTGCATCCTACAGCTGAAACTTCCAGCCCCCTCGCAAGGATTTTGGACACTTAGTCCCCCATGGAAAATTAAAATGAGATTAGAAAAGCTCAGCCTGCTATTCTAAGTGGATTGAATCAGAAGTAGGAACAGGCTTGGGGTTTTGTTAACAATCAATTGAAACTTAATACTGCAATCATTTTCAGTATCCACAGGGAGGGAAGGCAATATCTCTGGAAAAAGACAGTATTGTATATCACAGAATTGAATATTCTGCATGGAATATTTATTGGAAAATGATTTACATTCCCTTAATTTTCCCCTGCAAATGTCTGCCCTTTTCTGGCTGGAATTGTCTTCATAACCACATCCCTGTTTCTAAACTGCTAATACAGCTGATTTTAAGTTGTTCATATAAAATGCTTTTCGGAGAAAAGAATTGTTCTTAAAGTGCATCTGACTAAAATATGCCAAGGTTATTAGCACTTCACATTTTGCAAATGAATTCATATCTTATTTAAAATTTTAATTGAACATACATGGCTTGCTTTTTTAATAACTTTCCTGAAAAGATTATTCTTTTCCCAATAAAAACCAGACTGTGCTCGCTAAAGAAAAATCTAAGGAAAACTAGAGCTAAATTACCCTTTCCCTCAAAAAAGATGTTTGAAGAAATAAAATAGAGAAATAGGTCTCTTCGGGCCTTGCAAAATGCAAATATCTCTTAATGGGCAGGTTTTGCTTGGCTGTTAACTAGTCGTAGCTGTTCTTGCTTCATTTGCTTTGCATAACCATGGCCTAATTCAAAACTATTTTTTCCTAACGTACCCCTGTGTTACTACTTCTGTGTTAATATTTTGGCATTTACTTATTTCTTTGATAGCTTCGTATCTCCTTGCTACCTGCTCGTGCGGTGTGAATGGCAGTGACATTTGTGCCAGAGCTGGTGTCTGTCCCTGAGGCATGTCCCCCTTGCTGTCTCCCTGCTGTCCCCCTCCCCTCTGTCCCTGTGAGGACAAGGGACGTGGGGAGCAGTGGATGAGGTGCCTGCTCTGAGCCCCTAAGGGACGTTGGAGGGCACAGGAGGCCTGGGGAAGAGGGACAGGCGGTGGGGTTGTGTGCTGGACCCTCGGGCAGGGAGATGGACACGGCGGGCACCACGACCAGGAATGATGGGCCTGGACCTTATCCGTCTAGCTTGCAACCTACCTGAAAAAGCTCTTGCTTTTGTCTCCACCAGCACCGTGGGGGTTGAGTACACCCTTGTGTTAACTCTTCTAGCACAGGAGTGTTTAAGTCCACCTTTACAGGTGATGACCAGAGAATCCAGCCTCTATTGAAAAAGAGAAAGATTAAAGCAGGGGAAGTCCAAAGAAGATTGATGGCAAGCACAAGTACTCAGTTTCCAACAAATAGTTGTTCTGGATTTAATTCTTGCCATACATAATCAAGGGCTCCACCAATTGTACTTTGATATTAGAATTAGTTTGATTTGAAATCAACCAGAACACTTGCATCCTGGCAATAGATCACTTTTATGTTGCATGTGGTTCCATTAGGAAAGATTTGATGTCACTGTCAGGGTAAAATTGCTGATTTCAATCTCGTCTGGTTTCCCTCTTTGCACTTTGGCAAGTAGAGAAATATTTTGCTTTTCTGTGTAGTTTTCCATTGAATAACTAGGGCATCTCAGTAGTCTCTTAAAAAAAAAAAAAAGGCTGGCAGCTGCCATCTTAATGTTCTCAAAAAAGTAAAGCATCTCAAAGATTTTTCTCTGCTGACTTGCAGCTGCTGTGTTCATTTATTAAGGTGGGAGAATACAGGATCCAGCCTTTAATTAAATAAATTTTGAAATGTTGCATGGGTGCTGGACACTTTACCAGGATGCACAAGACATTGTCTTTCTGGGTTTTAAATCCAGCTCTTCGTACATGTGAAAATATTGATAACCCAGTGTTACAGAAAAGGGCAGACTTTCTGCCCCGAGGCCCAGGTTTGACTGAAAAACGAGCAGAATGGGTAAAAGCAGAGTAGCAGGGAGCAGCTGAGAAAGGTGGTGTCATGTCATTGAAATGTGGTCCCAGTTCAGCACCATTCTTTACCAGTACCAGAAACCGCATGTCAAGCAGTCCCTCCTTCCTGTGACATTGTACGACAATATCCATTTTCACAGTGATTTCTTTTTTTCTCCCTCAGATTTAAAAAGGGATATAATGAATGCAAGATCCTAGTTCGTGTGRCATTTATGTCTACCGCACTATTGTTAGGCCTGTCTATTCTGAATAACCAAAGCTATAGTTCCTGCCCCATGCAAAAATTAACTGTACATCCCAGGCGGGATCTAACCATGTTTTCCCCTGACTCACAAGCATGAGAGAATCTCTGGAAGAGTTTGAGAGAGGTAATGTTGTGGGAGGCAATGTCCCGAGCGAAATATTCTGGTGTTGACAATATTTTTGTTAAAATTCTTCAGACAAATCTGTGGAATAGAATTGGTTTGGATTTACATTTAAAACACAAAACTAAATTGAACTCTGAATTTCCGGTCATCTTCTAGGCATTGAATCTTTTTGACTCAGGCTTAGCGCTTACGTGTCCTGTTATTATCGGTGATATGTTAAAATGTTACGGCCAAGTACCATACTCCCTGTGATATTTAAATATATAACATATTTGGAGTTCTTTGCTTTTACTTCTAATCTTTCAGCAACCTTATACTTTCTGACTTCTCTCAAACTGTGGACAGGCTTTCTTCTTCATCGGGGAATTCTGTTTTCAATCAGAAGGTGTCAGCAGCTCAGACTTCAGGGATACTGTCAAGTAGTGCTAGATTATTGACAATTTTGCARGAATGACCACACCAAAACACTGTAAATGTTTGCAGATTCTCTGAGTCTGTGGCATGGGTAGGAATAAGTGCTAACATGCCATGAGATACATATGTGAGGGTTTTTTTTTTTTTACTTAATAAAAAGTAAAGAAAATTAGAAGTCACATGACAAGGCATTTCTCTAAACTCTTGTTTCTCAAAGCCAAATGTAATGTCATAAGGTTTGGATCTGATAGAGAACCCAAATCTTTGCAAATACTGTGGAAGACTTTCTTGGAGCTGGGTACCTGGCARGAGCCCATTTCTTTTAAAGTAGTGCAGGCAAGTGTTCAGATGCTGGAGCACTCATCCGTGTTGCACAGAACCCTTTTTGCAACTGGTTTTTGGAACATGTTGCATTATTTCTCAGTGTAGGAGCTCAAGACCTATTTTACACCTGTTCCTCTAATACACCTGTRCTTCCAGGATCCTCATCAAATAGGCGTAATTTATACTGACAGAAACTACTTTTGCTGATCTTAGTTGATAACTATTCAGTGAGTGAAAAGTGCTGATAAATGTGCTTTTATATGACTGCATTGGAAAAGCTTTTACTGGCACACATCACAAAAGCTGACCCTGTTCCTCACTTTAATTGACATCGATGGCCAGACTGGCAAGTTTCTTGTGTAGATTTAGGATCCGTGCTGGAGTCAAATATTTTCTAGACTTTCACCAGGGCTCCAGCTCTTAACAATTTGGTAGTGTTTTTTTTTTTTTTTTTTGGAAAACCAGAGTTTAGGCACGGTACATGTGTGGCATAGTGTGGTAATCCCCTTGCTCGTGTCAGGCAGGTTGGCTCCAGCTCCGCACCTCCCTGGCAGTAGCTTCAGCAGGCTTGAATTTAGCTCTTGGAAAATGTTGTGCTGGGGAGTGGAAGAAAAGGAGTTTGGCGTTTACAGGGTCTTGAAAACAAAATGCTCTTTTTCACGGGAGGATTTTAGGATTGGTTTGGGGGAGGGAAGCAAGGAGCTTGTTGAGAGGTAAAGGGAATATCTCATTAATTATTTACTAATGAGCTGTAAAAGTTCTGACGCTTTGTAACTTCTGAGGATGGAAAATGTTTCTTGGAATGCTGCAGCCCCACAAAGGCTGGGGCAGATCCTGGCTGCCTCTGTGTAGGGTCTTTGATACAGTCTGACTTACCTCTTTACTCCAGTCCCTTAGGCCTTAGAAAAGATTAATCACAGTGTGGTGGGAAGCACATGGAAATAGCAAAGAGATGAGAAATGAGAGCGGGAGAGAGGAGGAAAAAAGCCCCAACATGAAACACTGTTTTCTTTCTGGTAGGGCTTGGGCAGGAATAAATTGCCAATGATCTCACTTTCGAGCAATGTCAGTTTATTTGTACTGACTCTGAACTGACCATTTAGCAGGGGCTTCTCGCTCTGAGGCCCGACGGGTTTCTCGGCTCTGGCTTACAAGGGAAGAGCCTTGTAATGGCACAGGTTTTATGGACAGTGCAACAGTCACCAGGGATTTGGTCTGGGGAGGTCGAGCCCGAGCCCACTGCAGTCGACGTGAAGGACGCTGGCTTCAACCCGTTAGCTCTGTCCCTATCAAATTGACTCAGACTTAAAGGTAATACTGCATGTATCCAATCCATAGGTGGATCCACTGCTGCGGCTTATACGGAAGAAATGAGGCAGATCAGAGCCTAACGAAACAGAGATAATTAACTGAAACTTGAYGGCTCTGAAATCAAAGTCCCCGGAGTGTTAAACAGCAAGGACTTGGAAAGAGTCCGAGAAGGGCCAGGGTATGGTATAGATTTGCCTTTCTGCAGTTATAATGCTTTCCTCTGTGTTATGTCTCTAGCTTGGAAGAATTTGAATGTTTTTCTGCAGTCAGTTCTTGTGGTCTTTATTTCTCCAGTAGTAGCTAAGGACAGTGTTGGAGTTAAGGCATGGATCTTGAAATYGGTGTACCAGGGTTGAAATCCTGGTTCTGCCAGTGACTTGTGTGGCCRTCAGTAAGTGAARCCTTTGGGCTTCAATTTTCCACCTRTGAAATGTGGTTAACAAAGCTTTTCTTCTGTTCGTTGTCAGTACAGCCTACAGCTCTTTGGGATGGGGCCACTCGTGACCAAGTGCATGTGAAGCAAGGGTGAAGCACCTTGCAGAACAAGGCTCTTGCTTTGTTCAGACCTGGTGGTGTTTTTCAATGAAATATTAAGAATTACAGAAGTGGAAACCCCTGCTGGGGTTAGCTGTGAAATCTCTGTGGCTTCCAGCTTGCGAGCAACCTTTGTCGAGTAAGCACAGCACAGATAGAGGCTGTGACCTCCCCAAAGCCCTGTGTGCACCTTGCCTTGCAATGACTCTTGCCTGGGAATGGCTCTAACACCGTAAATCCTCTTGCACGAGGCAGCACTCCCACGTCTTTGTACAGCAAGGGAGAGCAGAGACTGTACGAAGGTGCTCCACATTCACAACCTCATCTTGCTAAGAGAAGTTGGAAGGTGCCCAAGCATCTA
Organism: Oceanodroma leucorhoa; assembly: GCA_030449065.1. NCBI lineage: Eukaryota > Metazoa > Chordata > Aves > Procellariiformes > Oceanodroma > Oceanodroma leucorhoa. The sequence goes on from JASVER010000051.1 coordinate 2,542,046, forward strand.
TCTAAGYAGTGTTAACACTTTGTGTTTTCCTGGTTTTAAAGCCCAAGTGTTTAGTTAATGTCTGCACAGGTGGTTAAATACAATGGCTCCCTCTGCCAAGTTACAAATCTGAAGTTTACTGGAAAGAAAAAAAAAATCATAAAGTCAAAGTTTATTCATGGGTTTTGCAGGTTGTAAATGTAAGGAAACGAGACCACTCATGCAGATGCACATAATGTATGCCTAGCGTGACACCTAAAAATGCCACTCAATAATTAAAGGCCTTGAGACTCAAAGCAGTGGGCAGAAGTCTCCTTTAACATAGTAGTTTGACACACAGTTTATATTTTACAAATTAACTGTTTGGTCAGTGTGACTATATTTTGCAAACATTACTGCAGAAAAGCTTTTTAACAGCAAAGCATATATATTTTCAATTAAGCCCAAATATTTCTGAAAAACAACTGCCATGCAGGGGGTGTGAGATTGGTGGAAGAGGATTCTGCATTCGGTTCACAACATCCTGAGAAGTGGCACTCCAGGTAACAGTGCAAGCTGCCGAAGCTAAAGTACTCCCAGCTTTGGGGTTCTGTCATCTCAGTGATTCTGGGAAGAGCTAAATGACCAACACAAATCTGAATATCCTTCGTGCAACAGACAAATTTACATCTATTTCTGGATGCAAGGATGCAAATATAGTTTCCCATGACTGACCTGTGAGGTAATGTATGCATGTTCTTTTCCCATTACTGATYGCTCTAGGAGAGAGCTTCCTCCATAGGAAAGCAGGACCTAAAAGCTTGTAGGGAATGGAGTCCTGCCCTGTGTTCAAGGAAACGCTGCTGGTGGGCTCTTCTCAGGACTGAGCAAGCTCTGCAGTTGCTGGGACAGCAGAGCTGTGACAGGCTGTTGCAGATCCCCCTCGTGCAGGTGGCAGGAGAGAGGGCAGTCAGCGTGTGCCAGGCAGCCGTGTTCATATTCCTTCCTTTAGCACCATGGAAAGAGGAACTCGAAGCTGGTGGGGATGTGTCCTCTTAGGAAATGGTCTGAAAATCATTCATGTGAAGCATTGCTGGTATTGCTGCTGACCTGCTACCAGCTCTAGTAGCAGATCGCTCCTCTATAGATTTCTAGACAGAAAAACATTGGTTTGGTTTTTTCTTGCATCCTAGTTTTCATGTCATCTTCAATTTAGGCTGTTATGAAGGGGAGAAAATTTATATTCCATTTCTGCAAGCTCTATCTGTACAGTAACCTTCCTACAATGTAAATACACTTGTATATTCATGAGTAACAGGCAGTGCCATACCTGGTTCTCAGGCCTTTGAAACTAAGACTTAAGTTTGAAATACATGAGGATGTACTGAATGTGAACACATTGACAAGCTGAGCTTCTTGGGGGGGAGGAGGACCTGTTGTTGCTGCTGTTATTATTATTGCTAAATATCTCTTCCGAAGATACAGTACCCAGTGGCTATGTGCCCTCCCACCCGCTAAATGCCCATTGAGGAGCGATGGCCCAGCTCCTGTACACTCAGATAATAGCCAGGCATGTTTTTATGATCAACCTAGTCTCTGGGACTGTTTTCCCAGTGGGTGAGTTAGGAGGCAAGGAGATACCTTCTCTGCTCTGGTGAACTTGTGTCATTTAGATGTCAGAATGTACTTGAACCGTCCCCAAGGAAATGATGATTAAAACAGCCCCCAAGTGACCCATGTTCCTCTCTGCTGCTTCMCAGTGGCAGGCTCCAAGGTCTGTTGGTGAGATCGAGCTTCCTGCTGAGAAGTCAACTCAAGCTGGCTAGAGATTAAATAACACTTTTAACTGCCTGATACTGTGAAGCTTAAAAGAAGAAAAAAAAAGACATGCAGTGTCACCTGGGGAGCAAACCAAAGCTTGCTGAAGCCCACTGAAAGGTTTCCATTGAATTCAGCAGGTATTGGATCGAGCTGCCAGCAACATGCTGATGTGACCTTAGGTTACAGCTGTGCTACTGCCACTAAAGGAGGTTGTTCAGGTTTGGAGCTCAGCTTTATCCCAGCAAAGGCAACTGAAAAAGAAAGAAAAGGGGTGGGATTGAATGTGGAGCTCCTTTCGGATGCTTTCAGTTTATAGACTGGATTTATCACCCATAGCTGAAATGATTTCTCAGTGTTAGACACCTGCCCTTCCCCACGGCCAGCTCATAAATGACATTGCTCTCTAATATAATGGTTTTAAAGGTACAAAGGGTAAGTTCCAGCTGAAGCAATGTTTAATTTGGCTTTTGTGGTTCAGACAGCTAAGGAGCCGTGGGCATGTCAGTTTGAATTTCAGCTCCGGTTCTGTGTCATGCACCCAAACCCAGCTTTAAGCATGTACCACTGTGCCCCCATACAGGGCCTCACGCTTTAGGCAGCCCTGTACTTCAGGGAGCACTTAACATATGAAAGAATTTATTCCTGTTTTGAATTTGAGCAGCACTACAGTGCATTGTACTTTATTACAATGCTTCTGAATTGCTTTCATAATTTCCCCTGTGCCACCACCCGAATGTAATTCTTCTCCCGTGCATACTCTGCTCCGGCTTAGCACATGGCTGTCTGCTGAAGCTCGCCTGCAGGCTCCTCTGGCGCGGCTGATGCTTTACATTCCCATATCATCTCTCAACCAGTCTGAATGAATTTCAATTCACAGTAGTCCTGTATGGGAACCAAGCGCGATTATGTCCTGTAAGTGAGGAAAAACAAGGCGAAGGGAGATAAACGCTGTGCATGAAGACAGTGGCAATCCACGGCAGGAGGAAAAGCTGCAGAGCTGCCAGCTGCCTCGTTCATTTGTGCTACTGGATTTTGGTTTGGCCCGAGTGTCGTTAACTGGATTACAGGGAGAAAAATCTTTTGCCTAAAGCTCGTGCCCATCCTGGCAGAGGCAATGGGCAGCCTTCAGCACTCGCATATATTCCAGTTTTAATTACACATTTTTTGAGCTTAAGAGTTTCCCTTGAGACGTGCATATTCTTCTGTTTGAACCTCTGGAAACTGAGGTTAAATGAGAAGATGAGTTTTCTTTAAAATGAGTAACCTTCTGCTTGTTCTCTTTTCTGGAGCTGCAAAGTCCTTCAAGGTGTTAAACAAATCTGTCAACAAGGTTATTAGTCACATTTTAGTCCCACGAACAAGTTGGGATTATTGCATTAGAAAAGCGCTCAGCATACAGAGACCCCATCCTCAGCTGTGATTTGAGAGAAGAAAACTGGATGCAAAGTTCCCTCTTAATAAATGTGTCCTCATTTATCATCACTTACTGTCTTTGGAAAATGAGAGATTGTTTTTCCAAGTGATCCTGCAGCATTGGGAAGACTTCTGCAGCTTTGACTCATTGTGATTATTCCCAAGTGTTGTCATCGGTTCTTCCTGTATTTATGTGAAATTGCTCTTAGCCTGTGCTTGGCTCCCAAAGCTGATCCTATTCAGAAGTTCTTTGAATAGGAAAAAAAACACATCCCCACCCCCTGCTTATGGTCTAAAATATGATTTGCTTCATCCGATTTCATGCTGCTGGGAGATGCCAAACTGAAACTTCTACAGATCCCAAATCTTCTATTTTTCTTTGTCAGGCTGTCGTTCGYGGTATAGGTTATATATGGTGGTTATAATTAAAGAGGGGCTGAAAAGAATGTAATATAGATCACTATACAATTATCATTAAGCCTGTACCATGCTGTTCTATTCTCTGGATGTCTAAACACACCAAGACATGATTCTCTGCTGCCCTGCGTGTCGTAGTCACATCCATCAAAGCAGMAGCCAAAAGTGTTACTAAATTGGGCTGTGGATGATTACACTCACTTTAATGTAAATGACTATGATGCAGCTTCTAGTCCTGCTTTGCAGTGTGCTGTGTGGAGACGTATAACTTATGCTTCCTATAAGCATACGGGAGAACTGGCTCCATGTAGCAGGTGATGATRCAAACTATTACAATCCCGGACCCAGTACAGTCAAAGATTATGAAGTAAAAGTGCAACTGCTAGTTATTAAAATCCAGAAAGGATGACTGTTTAGGGCTATGCACACTAAGTAGTCAAAAAGGAAGGCTTTTTTTAACCTATAGCCTCTGAGATTCATTCTGCTGATGAATGATAGTTTCTAAAATTCCCAGTCTTGTAAGATGTAGCAGGATCCCTAAACACAAGTAGTGTGCTGAGGCAACAGTTGAAGTATTGTGCAAAGCCTCACATGAAAGGTGAAGTTTATTTCTATCAGCTCAGTTTAGTTTGGAGCTTGAGTGTATCTGCCTGCAGCAGCCATAATGTAAGGATGTTAATAATGACTTTCTGTATGAAATGGGCATAAAAACTCACTGTATTCTCTTTAGCAAGTAAACACTCTCTTTTTACACCAGGGCTTGTAATAAAGGCCCTTTTCTCTGATTCCTTCTCCATCCAGATGTTTCTCCATTACCAGTGTAGCAGAGAAACATCTTCAGCTCTTAAGGCCACCATCAAAATATTCCCTACACCCCTGTCTTAATGTCATCTTTTCTGGTCTATTCATTCTATTCCAAGTACTTACTGTATTTTTCTTTTTAGAAAAAGAGTGCAGCTACTTCTAAGAAACTTTCTCCCACACTGAATGTCTTTCCCAAGTATGAGAACATTCTACCCTTTCATTTGCCTACCAGACATTGCATGATTTGCAATGGAAACTGGCACGAACATTTAAAATAATACAAATAAAAATTGTGATYGTCTCAGAACTGGAAGATGAGTGCATTTGCTGAGATATGCAGGGTTTTTAAGCACTGTGATTGAAGTCTCCAGGAATGTTAGCTGAATTTTAATTTGTCAGGAACAAGACGATATGTATGGAGTGAGTGTGTTAGAGGTCAGAAGAGGGTGAGAGAGACTGAGCCATGCAGGGTCAATGCATCGCGTAGTGCGCACTGAACGGGTTTTTGGTTACTGCAGTTTTCAGACTTGTGCTCTAATCTTTATTGATTTGAACAGGGGCTCTCACACAGTAATTAATGCGGCCTTAGTTGTCCACAGTACTTTTGGAAAAGCTGTGTGCTGTATATTAGCGTTGCTCCTGCTGTTGTGGGATCTGCCATGACTGCTGGGGCTGGAGTGGGCTAAAGTGTGTGTGGATCCTTGGACTAGATTATAAATAATGGGTGGCCAGGGATCAGGTGAAGGGACACCTGTTTCCCCTCCTGCCTGCTTTTCTTGTGTGCTTTGTGGGTGAATCCTTGGGAATTTTTCTTGGAATGGCTGTTGAGTTGACTTGCCTCAGTTTTTCAGGAACCCCTATCAAGACCTCAGGTTTGGCTTTGTGCAGCAATTTGTTTCCCCAAGATCTCATGAATTCTGGTTCAAAAGCAGTACATAATTTAGCTCCACTCAAACGAAAATAAGGAATTCAAAGAAAGTGTTGGAGACAGCCCCAAAATTGAGGATTCCTTTTAAAATAATAATAAAAAAGGCTTGATTCGTCTCTGTTACTTCCTCAGGCCACAAGATTGAGCAGATAACTCCAAACCAATTTTGAAGTGCTGAAAACTTTACATGAAAAGCTCCTGCATATTGTCTGATGAAAGCAGCATTAATCGCTGTGTGTGAGACCACTCAGAAACCAGTAGCGATCTGGTCTTTAATGGAATTGGCTCTCCCATAAGCACAAAGCTGAGCTGTACTTGTTCTGCTCTAGCTTCTTTAAGGTCAGCTAAAGAATAATTCCTGCAGTAGGTTTTTGTTTTATACTAGGGTGAGGAGGTTGGCAAGTAATCCAAAGAGGAGGTATACCCGAGGTCACCACACTGAAACAGGCAGTGGCACGCTCCAGTTTTGTGGGCTTTTGTCATTGTGTGAAGTTACCAGGGACTATTTCGGACCGTGCGAGTGGCTTTGCTGAGACAAAGCTAGCAGAGCTCTGTGGTGTTTGTTGTAGGTAGGTCAAGGTGAATGCCCTTTCATGAAACACGCTTCTGTGCAGCTGCCCCTTCAGACCTTTCTGTGTAGTGCACAGCATCCTCCATAAATTGCATCATCTCCTCCGTTTTCGTCTCTACGTACATGAAGCTGTCATCTAGCTTGGGCACTTCTCCCGCTGTTTTGTGCTCCTGTGGCGTCTCCTGCCACAGATCTCTGGCTGAAGAAGCAGTGAGGAGGAAGGGTTATATAGCAAACGTGGCTCTGAATTGAGGCACAGAGATTAAGGGGAGTAAAGGTTTTGCTTCACCAGCATTATCAGACCTTGTTGACATTTCTCACTCAGTCCTTCATCCAGAAAGTGAGACTAAAAAAACCTCCCTAAATGCTGGAGGAGCTGGGGGGGGTGATTTCAGTATCATTTGTGAGGTATTAAAGCCCAGATCCTTGAAGTATTTCAGCATCTTTTTCCTATTTAAGAGTTGCTGAATGAAGCGTCTAAATAAATCAATCTCATGGTTTTGGGCTGGCTTTATTTGTGATTTTTGAGCATTTTGGTTTGGCAAAACCACGATAAACTCTTTTTGGACGGAGGCCACRTTTCTCTTTGAAATCTTGTGAAGCGGCACACAAGGTTATGCGGCTCTCTGCATGTTTCACAGTAATAAGGGAGCAATGGACTGGGAGCTACGCGTAGCGGTCCAGCTGTTCCCACACAAATCCTTCATTTGGATGAAAGGAGACTGTAGCTGTTAAAATGATAGCAGTGAATGGCATCAGAAATACGATAGACAGATGGATGTTAATGTAACAGCTGTAAAAGGCCCATATGAGAGAACTGGGATAAAGGCTAATTTATCCTACTTCAGTTGTGTTGTATTGCATTGTTTTTTCTGAATGAATTGGGTACTTGGTAATCCAATGGCAACATAATTCCCAATTGTAAAGTGATAATGCGCAATTGCCAAAGCTGTCAGGTACTGCCAGCTGGAGGACTGGCTGCTGGGATCCTACATTTGCCCAGATAAGTGGGAAACTTTGTAGTAAGACATAGCTTCAGGACATGGGCGCCTGCTGAAGTGCAAAAAAAAGATTTGTTGTCTCCTTCCTTTTCAGATTTGCCCCATTCTCCTGCAGTACTTGGGCACTGAAAACCGAGAGCTTCTGTTCCTCAAGCGTGAGGGAGAATATCCAGCACAAAGCTATCAGAGATGGTTGGGAGCCAACAATAGGTGACCGAGCAGGGAGGTTCACAGAGCTGGGCTTGTTTAGTCAGGCAAAGAGGGGATGAAACGGCTCCCTGCTAGCAATCTACAACTACTTGGAAGGTAGTTACCAAGATGAGGGAGATGTTAGTGCCAGATAATAAAACAAGGGGGCAGTGGCTGTAAAATAGCCATTTGGAAGCTGCAAGTTATTAGGAGAATAGTTTTCACTAGAAAGGAAGTGCAGGCCTGGGACGGGTTGTCTAGACAGGCTGTGGAAGCGCCATCCTTGGAGATTGTTGAGTCTTGGCTAGACGAAGCCGTGGCTGACCTGAGCCAGTGTTGGCCATGGTCCCGTGTTGAGCGGGAGGCTGAGAGGTCCCTCCCAGCCAATATTTCTGTGATAAGAGATACTGGAAGGGAAAAGCTGTATCTGCAAAAGCACTTACTTTAATACTTGACATTGGACAAAATTAGTTGAGGGACAGAAATCATGAGGAAAGCTCTTCTTAAATATGTGGAAAAAAGAACAACTTAAAAATGTAATAAAAGAATAAGAAGTCCAGACACTGTATTTTCCTTCAGTCTTCTTGAAAAATGTTCTGCAGCATCTCAAACTATAGCTATCCATTTACGTACACATAAAACCACATGCCAGTGGATCTGTCATAGCTTTTGTTCACTTTGAGACAATTAAGCATAGATTCTGTGGGTTTCTTATTTCCAGCACATTTACTGTATAAACAAAAATTTGTTTTATTATGTTTACTCATTTGGAAAACAGCTAATACTTTGGGTGAGTATTTTAAGATTTTTTTTTTTTTTTTTTGAACTCACTGCAGTATTTTTTCCTGTGTCATAATAGTTGGCTTGTAACAGCAAAGTGTAGTAATCRTCTGATTGTGGCTGAAATCAGAACCATATACCAGAGGCTGGTTTGATCTTTTATGTCAGTTACGGTTACTATAAAAATTTGACTATTTGGTTGAATTTGAAAATAGAGGAAAATCTCCTGGGCAAAAAATAAAAAAAATACTTAGAGCCAGTAATAGTTGTTTAGCTTTCAAATGTTCAGGATTTCTTGAAGAAAATTCTTCTCCCTGAAACGTGTGAGCTGGCACGGAGTCTGCAGAGTCATGGGAGAAACGGGTGGTGAAGGATTGATCACGATCCTTTCCATGCAATGGAATACACTCAGTGCTATGTGTACCTCAAACAAGCTGATCTCTTAGGCAAGAAAAATAAATTCTATCCAAGCTTGGTGCTGATGCTGTGAAAGAAAGAGGTGATATTTTTCTGCAGGTAGGCTTCCTAAACTCGTGTATCACATCTTCCCAAGTTGCGGAATAGGGAATAGGATTTAAARATCCATGTGAAACGGCAGAACTCCAGGGCCTTCAGTGGAGCCAGAATTTCAGTCATATTTTCAATAATTACTGTCCTCCCTCCAATTTTTCTTATAAGAGATCACATCTCTTGAGGGCATGCTTGTCACGCTTGCTGTGGGGAAATTACCTTGAAGGTGTTCTGCCAGAAGCCTAATTCTGGGCTGGTTCCAGTTTGCTTCGCTAATGGGTAAACGGTTGAGTTACCTTGGGAGCTTAGTCACATCAAGATATTGCTCATACCAAGCACTAATTCATTTAGTTACATAGAAGGCTTTTGAGATGATGGCTTCATCRTGAGTCAGTTATTCATTATCACATTCCTCTGACGTTACACAGCAATATTGGAACTGCCACAAGAGAACAGATGAATGATACAAGATTAGATGGACCTTGTCTCTGATAATGGCTAACGTGTCATGCCGCAGACAGACGCAAACAACCAACACGTTGCATCAGGCTGCTCATGCGAGGGAGGGAGAAGCCTTTCTCAGCCCCTGCCTGCGGTTAGCTCATATATAGAAATGTGAAAGTGACTGCAGCTTGATTTCAGTTACTGGCATGGCGAAATTCCTATTCCTAACCATGTCTAATCATTCYTTTTGAAAATCTTGTTAAGGTATTCTCTTCAATTAGCACTTGTTTCAGTGAGCTTCATGGATTAATTAGATGTTGCATTACAAAAATAATTATGCCTTTTAACCATTTTCAGTTATTTACTTCTTTAAATGTTAGTTTTGTGAAGCAAGCTGGCTTGGTGCCATAATTTATTTGAGCAGAATCTAACACAGATTAATGAACAAACTTGAAAAGCAAGCAGTAAGTCCCCCAGCATTTTGTAATTAAGCAGTTTGATTAAAAACAACTGGAACAACTCTTTACGCTGAGAAACAAAGTGGAACAGCTCTCTGCATTGAGACCTCTGTAACAATAAATACCAAAACCAGGTCTGAAAGTAATTTAATTAGCTTAAAGTTTTTCTTAGCTACCTGATAGTTTCCTGGGAGAGGTTTTTGAAGACTGGACATTTAGGCAATGCAGATATTATTCCCCAACCTTCTACTTTGCAAACACAGAATGACAAAGGCATACAGCTGACTTTTTTTCTGAGGAAGGAATTCAAATGCTATAACCCTGCTTCGCCTCTTGTCGTGACATGCTTCTGCTGCTCTACAGGCACAGCTCATGTAATTCAAAGGAGGTGACTTTTTAATACGAGCTGAGAATTTGTGCCGTCAACTTTAATGCAGTTGCTTCTGCCTTACCGTGATGCCAGTGAGATCTAAACCGGGCCCTCTGAAAGTACCCGTGCACAAAGTGGCCTGCGGCTGTGAAGAGCCCTGCTACCCATGTTGGACCAACGGCTTAAAACTGCTGCTGGGGTAAAATTCCAGCAGTGATTTTGGGGAAGCTATGCTGATTTACACCGACTGACAAGCTGGCTCAAAGCAAAGCTAGGCAGAGTAAGTAGTTTGACTGTGAGTATCCTAGGACTTCATGGTGCTGGTTCCTGTGCGTGAGCAGTGCTGTAATTGATGTGAACAAGGCTGGCCTGAAAAAGCTGACGCYGCAGCTGAAGTGCGAGGCGGCACTAAATTTCGTTCACCTCGCATTAAGGGCAAGTCAGGTAGACAGAAAAACACACGTTCTTCTCTCCCTATCCTAGCATTACCTGCCTGAGCTACATTTCTGTGGAAATGTGCCTATCTGAGGCCTCAGACATCAATTTTCTCTTATTTTCTAACCCATTTAGCTCTGTTTCACAGGCAGATCTTGTTTAGAATCAATAGCTCCCCACTATCAGCCCCATTTAATGTATATTCATTTATTGGATTTTAAAAACGGAGAGGAAGAAAGCTTAAGAGAGAAAATACATGTTTTTCATTGGAAGTCTAGTATTTGAAATGCAGACCTTTTTGGCTTTTTGTATTACTACATTACAAAACACAGCTGAAACTATTTATGTTCAAGCTTGGCTTATAAAAAWCTGTAAGATCTTATAAGATCCAAAGATCTCTTCTAACATCCTCCAAACCTCAGACTTTGAATGCTGCTTGGACCCTTTCAGTCAGTCCTCTCCTCAGATGCATCTTCCACGAATTTGCAGCAGGTCATAAAGTCTTTCAGAACTGGCCTCTACTGAGCTATGACACAAAATGAATTCTTGGAGACATCTGACAGTGACCTGTTCCGTCATTTTGCTGTTTGAAGGGTGGTCACCTCCTGTACTGAAGGTAGCTTAGATGGCATCTGTAGGGCTATCATGCTGCTGGGCTGTCTGGGTTGTAGATTTGTCAGGTGTTCTTGCAGACTTCAAAATTAATTTGTTAGCTTTAGTCAGGATTTGAGAAACACCCTGTCTTCCAGAGAGCCTGCTCATAATTTGGATGTTTGGAGAAAAAGGAAGTTTAGGGAAAGTTGTGCCCAGAGTCCTGCCTTACCAGTTGGTCTCTTCCTTCCCATCGCTGCTGTGCTGCACACCATAATAAATGGGAGTATAAAACTCCTACACCTTCCAGGAAACTTGATTAAATGAAACATTTCTTCTATCAATAAGGAAAAATACATTTCTTTATCAATAATGATCCTTCTCCCCAGGCAAGGGGCAGAGGAGTACCAGGAATGGGGTGAAACGAGCATGTTTTCACATCGCTTGCTCATAAGAAAGCCTGCACATAAAAAATCTGCAGGTGTTGGGATGGCGTTACTCTTCTTTGTAAGTTAATGTGCTTTTGCATGAAAAGATCAAACCAGCCTGTTCTTAATGTAAATCTCTGTGGACGCTTCCCCTCTCTTCATGGACTTACAAAACAACCAGCTCAATACAGGTTGCATGTTCCCTTTTTCCATGTGGCTTTTGCCTTGTTTAGGATTGTGCTTTCCTCTTCCTCAGGACTGCTGTGAGGAAAATGTGCTAATTTTCTGTCTGTTCAATTGACAAAGTGCTTGAGAGAGTTGTGTGGAGATGGGGTATGTAACAGTGATTTAAGTAGGATGTATTTAGCCTCTTCATATACATGGAATGGCCCTTGCATGGAAGTCTTTCCTTGTATATGTATATGCAATGGAATATACATATATTGCATACGTGGAATGTATATTCCATTGCGTATACATATATGGAATGTATATATGTATATTGCAAAASAGAGGGCTTTTCTGAGCTAACCCCAGTCCACAGGAAAATGCTTTGTCACACAAAAGGGTAATGAGGAAACTAGTCTCTGCAGTAAAACAAACAGATGCAGCATGTATGGCTATGGAACCTGATTTCGGTACTGTTATTCCTGATTTGCCTGAACACAGAAAGAGCAGCAGCAGGTCAGTGTATCCTCTCACACTGGGAATGCTGACAGACTCCATGCTGGAGATCTGATGAAGTTGGTTTTATTTGAGAAGGTTCAGCAACATGGGAGAGGTTGTCTACAGAGGGTAACTTCCATCACACATGGCTCCTTTAGATCCCGATGTGTCRTGTAAGAGGGTTGAAGAAGAAATAATTTTAGTAATGGCACTGTCTTAAATCTCTGGGGGGAAATGCATGCCTGTCTCTACAGTTCTCATAAAAGATCCCAAGAAGGACCCAATGAGCACRAACACTTAAAGAAGCCTCTGGTACCTAGGTGCAATGCAGTGTCTTCCCCAGGAACCAGGCCAAAACTTTTACTGTAGCATCAATTATGGAAATGGCCAGCACAGCTCTCTTCTCAGCAGCCTTTCTCCTCTTGGCGAGGAGGATACTTTCAGGGTCCAGGGCAAAAGAGATGCTTCTCCACCTGCTATTTGGCAGAGGCCTCAAACAAATCAAGCACCAGAGGCAAAAGTCTTTCTGTTGCAAAGCGCCCAACCCACCTGCTGGGCAGGCTTTTGATGATGTTGGAGGCTCCCTGTGTGCCAGAACGGTTAGTAAAAGGCATTTTGAGTTTCGGAAATTTTTTTTTTTTTGAGCCAGACCTTGTAGTCGGGGATAGAGAAGTATGGACACAAAAATAAGTTAATTGAAGGTAAGCTAAACTGAGCTTGCAAAATAGGTTCAGTGCAGTTACTACAAGTTATCTCTTCTACCCATGTTGAATGGAACTCAACTTGGGAAGCAAACATGYGTAGAGCGTAACTTTAGTCCAGGTAGCTCAAGGGCTGACGGATCTGCACCTTAGTAGTCCAGGCTTCAGTGCAAGGTGCACAAAGTGAATCTGTGTCTTTGTACATGTGCAGGACTAATCTTTGCAGCTCCTGCTTCACTGCTTTCAGTACTCAAGCAAACCAGATTAAAGATACCTTGTGTATCTTTGCTTTAACACACCCCCCCCCCCGTCATTATAACATACGTTTTCCATACAGGCCCACACTTACAATGGTGATTACTGCGAAGCAAACACAATCACCTTTTTTTCCTCTTCTAACATATGCCCATCTGTTGTTTAACTGTGAGTTTCTTAGAGCAGGGTTACATCTCCTTAAATTATTGGAAAGCATCTGGCAAATAATGGATGCTTAAGTGATAAGCTTCACCTGTTTTTTACTGCTTTTGTTTTAGTGCTTTCTAYTCAGGGTGGGAATGAAAACTGGAAAACATAAAAAACTTCCTAAAGCATATATTATTTCCAAGCTCCAGTACAGTGGCCCTGAACTCATGGCTCTCAAAACTCCTGTTACCCGTAAAGCCCTGAGGGAGCTGAGGCTGACCAGGAATGCTGAGTTGCATCTTCCTTGCATCATGTCTTGTCTTTCAGTGCTGCTGCTTATGGTCCCCATAGGTTAAGGGTCAATGCAYGTGCATTTACGCAAAGTCTGAGTCTGCGTTTAGGTGAAGGCTTGCACTGATGTTATGCATAAACTATTCTGGTTGGTATATTTTCCTATACTTTSTTCATAATCTGACTGTATTCTGCTTTCTTTCTATCTGAGATTTAGAAGACAAACACCCCCAATACCTTGGCCCCAAACTAGTCTCATTCTATGGCTCAACGTGAGTAGGGGCTGCCAAATCTGCCCTTCTGGTTAGATCCACCTTATAAAGTTCACATGGAAGTTTAACAGCACAAGTACAAAATCTGCATGCTTTTCTTCTGATGTGATAATGGGTAATATCAATGCTATTTTACTATTTATCTCGAAAATACACTAATGTGAAGCAGAGGTGTGAAAAATATTGTAAGGGTGGCCATAATGAAGTTTGTCCCAAAACAGTAGAGTCTGCATAGACTAGTAATAAGTTCACCTTATTGCTAAGCAGATGAARCTGCTAAATGTGTAAAGGCTCTACTCTTAAGCATTCCCCTAAGAGTAAACAGCCCTTCCTGGGGAGGTTGAAATAATGATCCATTTAGGCTTTTATTCAGAGTTTAAATTTCACCTACATCTCTCTGCCTAGGCTATATCAAAATCCAAGCACTACTGAAATCCTCTGGAGACCTGAAGGAAGATCTGAAGACCTGAATCTGAAGCCAGCCAAAAGGCAAAGGGACTCAGGAGAAATCTAGGCAGCCTGAATATGCTCTTTAGTGGCTATTCACATCTCATATGTTCTTTAGCCAAGAACTTACATCCAAGAATGTAATATCCTCCTCCACTCTTTCCCCTCTTTCTGTCCAGTCCTACAGCCCTTATGTGAACTTTGAGTAATTCCCATCAAAGTCAGCTGGTTTGCTAAGTGAAGTTCAAATCCCCCTTGGCTCTATGTAGTGCAGCTTTAAGCCCTGGTAATAAAAGAGACTGGGGAATCTGCAGAGAATTAGCAAACTACAGGCCAACTCCATATCCTGCTCACTGCCTCATCAGCCCTTTTCTGAAGAAAAGGTAACTTGCTGTCCAGTCTTCCCAAGTCCAGCAGAGAGACCTTAAAGCCTGCTACCTTTCGGCTAAAGATCTGTCTTGAGATCCTCTTCCCTGAAGCCTCAGAATAAATTATAAAGGAACCATGTTGTTCCAGTCCTAGCGGGGAGGTTAATGAGATACGTTCTCAAGATTGACAGTCTTTCTTGACAGCCTTCGTAGCATCCCTTTGATGCTCTCCTGACAATCGATTCCAAGGTGGTAAATTCTAACCGGACATAAAGCCTTCACTGAGAAACGAAGGCACGATTTTGCACTTACCAACTCTAAATTCAGAAGGAGGCAATTTCAAGCGATGTGTTTATCAGGCTTAGCTTGAGCAATGATTCAGACTTCCAAGAAAGATACTACTTAAGTGGTTTTATTGCTCTAAATGGGATTAAAATTCACTTTTTATCAAAGCATCAAGGTCCCTAAACATATACTTAATCAAGAATATTGGACTGTAGCTTAAGTTGTTCCATTCCTAACTTCAGTATGGAGCTTTTTAGTGAACCTGGTGTGTGCTAAACAGAAGAGGGCAAACGCCTCAGAAACACTAGCTTTTGTGGTTATTGTCCTGTGCCCTGAGCTGCTCTTGAATTGTATCTGGGCCTTTTCTCCCTGGAATCTAGGTGCTTTTCATGTTTGAAATTACTGAATTTTTAATTGTCTTGATCTGACAATGTGTGTTGATGCAAGCAGATTAGAGATGGACCCAACAGGAGTAGACGAGAAAGCCCCTCTCCCAAACTTCGGGGCCTTGCCAGACAGATTTGAAACACGGCACTGCATTTCAGGCCTCCTTTCTTGATGTGTCTGAACTGCATCACTTATTCTGACCTGCTTCAAGCTAGGGGAATTGATAACAATATGAATCAGTGTCTGGATCCAATATCTGTGGCTTAAGATCAGCTCGTAGAAATACAGGCATTTCTGAGAGATGTCGTACCAAGGGATGAGAATAGGAAACTGCCAGCTCTAATGCAGCTTTCTCTTCTCCCTACTAATTGTTTTAGATAATGAGGGAGACGGAAGCACTCACGATGTTTAAGCCTAGAGGGTTGAATCCCAGCAGAGTTGACTCAGCTATTCATCTTTGCAAAGCAGATAAGCTCGGTGGTGTGTACAGTAGGAAATGAAAAAAAATGCTTTCCATTATGAAAAAGAACTGCGTTTGAACAATGCTTATAAAAATGCCCTTCCCCCATCCCCTACCCCAACTGAAGGGGGAAAAATATTGTTAGAAAAGATGCATGTATTTGGAATCACTATTTTAACAGCTTTAACCAGCTAAAATAAAACGGTAATATTCACAGGGTAAAATAATCTGCAAAACAAGGAGGGGAAGCTGATCCGTACCGCCTGCGCTGCAGTCCCTGCCCCGCCAGCCTCGCYGCAGAGCTAGCGATGCTCTGTGTCTGTGCATTGTTGTTGGCTCGGTAATAGCTCCCACTTCAGCTTTTTAATTTCCTATAGTGGAAGGTGCTGTAGGGGATTATCTTGGATCTTCTTTCATACACGGTGCTTTTATTTACTTTTCTAAAATACTTATCTTCACGTAACAGACACTCACTTTCTGGCCCTGTGGCAAACATGCTTTTGGTGACATACACAGAGCTGCTTGTGTGGTGGGGCAGAGGAATGTGCTGTATCGTGGAACTGGATGCCAGGAGCGTGACCCGCTGTGTGACATGCCCATGTAATCTGTCATGGCAAGAATGAGGTTTTTTTTAGGCTACAGAGGAGTTGTACCAACGTTGTTGTGTGCAAAGCGTTGGTGAAAYCTGTGCCACTGTACGAAAGTGCATGAGTAACCACCACCTGCACCCTGAGGTGCGGTGGTGCAGGCTGAGCCCTGCAGCCTGATGCTTTGGATCTTTAATATTGTCTCGTACTGGTGCTGAGCAGTAATTTATGTTTGTGAGCAAACTGGAGTAAGGAATATCCTTGTAGAATAAATACGCCTGGTCTGAGAAGTTACTGCTCAGAGAAGRACATTATTCTGGCTCGGAGCTGCCTTGTACAAGGCATTCTCCCTGGGTTTTGGGAGGGCTGAGGCATTGCTTTGCCTCCTCCTTGCCTGCTGGTGTGGTTATGGCTCGTAGCAGCTCTGCCGACCCTGCGGGGCCTGTGTCGGCAGCACCGGGATGGCACCTGGATGCAAGGGAAAAATGAGTCCTCCRTATCTGCCTGGTCCCGCACGTCTCTGCAGCGACCTGGCCACAGCCTGTAGCTTTTTCCTAGTACCTGGGGGTTTCTTTGGTATCTATTCTGGAAGTTTTTTTTCAATAGCTTTTACTTTATCTGTATTTTSTAGTTTTAATTCCTTTATAGGAAGACTATGGGACTTATCTAGCAGCCATTTTTGTCGACGGAATGCTGTAGGTCAGAGGCAAAGTTCTTTTGCCTATATATTTTTCTTTACAAATATTCCATTCTTGTTATATTCCCTTTGCCCCTGAGTGCTGATGTMTCGTGCATGTTTATTTTTTTTCTCCCATTTCCTTTAGGGACTCCCAGGAATGTGTCTATTTTCGATGGTGAGAGGCACCATTGTAACAAGTGTCATGTTTACCCTGTGACTCTTGTTTCTGAAAAAGGAAGAATTTCCAAGGAGGAGTGAGGATGCCATTAGGGGAATCCACTTGATCTGTCCCCACAGCTTTCATGTTTTCTTATCCTCTGGGGGGGTTCCTTACTCRAGTCAGAATTGGGGATTGACATAGCTATTTGTTATTTTTAGCTGCTTTTGAGAGAAGCCAAAAATGGTGGTTTCCATTAGTCATTTCCCATGTTGACCATATAAAGGCCATGGCAAGGCATGATGCTGGCCTTCAGCCTATTGCCAGTATCCAGGAATCAGGGTGGAGGACTCTCCCTACAGACTGTACATTAAGGGGAATTCCTTTTCATGGGCGAAGGTTCACGTTTTTCCTSTGGGGCTGGGGAATCATCCTGTTCCCTCATCCAGAGATGAAACTATGCTAGGCAGCTTCCTCAAGTTTGCCATGTCTGAGGCTCCCAGAATTTGATAGACTTTGCTCAGCCACTGAATTGCAAGACAGTACGGCTTGACGCTAGGGGTAGCGTTAGGTTTGGCATACGGAGTAAAAATCAGCATGGGTGTAACAAATACAGAGTAAGGCTAATCCAAAATGCGTATCGTTTCCTCTTTTGTTTTCTGTTCTGACTGTTTGAGGTTCACAAAACTGTGGTTAGTTATTTCTCTGWTGCTTTTCAGTTTTGCCAGCTGCCTTCGTTCTTGTGGCATTCCTGGTACGAGAGGAAGAGCAGGCACTAAAAGGCAGCTTAAAGGCTGTTTGTGAGTGTCTTGCAGCCCAAGCTGGCAGACAGAAATGGCAGAAGGGTTGGATGAATATTCAAGTGTTTTACTTCTGTGACCCTAATGATCAGCGCTGTGTCATTGACTCATAAGCTATATGGAACATCCATCTGAGCAAAGACTTTATTTGTTGYCTGAAATGCTTAGCATGTTATAAAGCGATAATGGCATTAATAATAATGAAAAGGTATAAAGTTATGGAGAGGGTCTCTTTAAAGCAGAGAATACACTGACTATGGTAAAGAACGCTATTGCTAAGTGGCGACTTGGTATTATTGTTTGTTCTTGCTATTACTATCTATACCTTACAGCTTTAGGTGTATTTTTCTTGCTTATTTATTGCTGCTTGAACTTTTTTTGTCCAGAACGCGCCAGGAGGCCTTGAGACAAGTCACATTACTCATGGCTTAGTGGAATCCTAGGACTCATCTTTTATTTCTTGATACCATCAAAGTTTGTTGGAGCCTGATAGGGAGAAATGCTTGACTGACACCACTCAGTGACAGAGAACAGATCACAACGGAACAAGTCACTTGTGCTTTAGGACAGGCCTTGAAGGAGCTCCAGCTCCAGGCAGTGTCCAAGGCACCCCTGAGCAGAGCAGACTTATCTGCACTGCCGCCTCGGGGWTGCTCTCTGGCTGGAGAGGGTGAATCACTCTCTATCTCAACCTCAGCACTTCCAGCAATTTTCTGATTCTGTTGTACTAAGTTGCGTATGTTGAGGTCCGGAGTGTTTTTACTCTTTCCCTTTATCTGCTTTACATGTATGAAGTTACAGTTTAAGGGTGGATTTTGAGGCCTTCTCTATACTGAGAGACAAGCATGTAGGGCACCAGAGTAATACAAAGCTGAAAGCCAYAAAGAGTGGCTTCTGTTATGGTGCACAGTTCTCTATCAGTAGTATCTTAGCACTGTGCAAGGAATARTTTTTTAACTAATTGTACATTCTACTGAAATTGTAAGGAAATTTCAAGAAAGATATAAAACAAAGCAACTCACTAAAAGAGTCCCCATACTTTAAGAGATAATTTTTAGTGCTTAAGAAAGGAAGACAATTCAATGAGAAATTACCATGGAGTCTCTGGAGTCAAACATATGATTTCTCCTCCTCTTACTGCCCATCCAGGCCTTTCTTCCTACTAATTTCATTCTTGTATGCTCTTTCTAATTCCTTTTAATGATATTACTTACCTGGAACTGTGGCTTGCTTAATAGCTCGGAGCCACAGAAACTGTTGGGTCTGCTATTTTCCAGGCTTTAGCTGAAGCAGAACAAAACCTGATACTCTTTGTAGAAGAGAGCACCATCGCGTAGCGRGTTTCCTTCAGCCAGTGCAGTTCCAAGTCACCTCTGCGGGGTGAGCACAGCACATGTACCAGCTCTACTGGGCTGTGAATAAGGATATCCAGGGGAAAAAAGTGGGACATGAGCTTTAGCTCAGTGAAAGCACTTTAAATTTTCTGGAAATGCAGAATAGAAGTGATAAATATTTTACATTTTAAAAAAGCCAGCATTGGTTCTGTTAAATTAAGTAATTTTTCATGTAGTTAACATTTATCACAGAGAGCAAAGACTATTGGTGCTAATCTTCAGCTGGTAAAAATTAGTGTATTTCCATAGACGAATGAATCTGCTCTGACTTATTCCAGCTCAGCATTTGACTTACTACAAATAATGAAATTGTGAGGTAGGGATGTAAGGAAGAAGTTAGCCAAGCTGCAGCTTGGCAGAAATCACTGTGCTGTTTTCAAGAGTCCTGGATGCTCAAGACTAGGATTGGCCAAAACGCTCATTACAAACAGTATTAACAACTTAATGCCTCTATAGTTGTTAAGCAGTCGCAAATCAACCCTGCTTTGCTTTCAGAGCGTTTGTTGTTTTGCAATTACTGGGAGGCAGCTCAGAGGCGTCGCGTTCAGGCTTCAGGCCCGAATCTGTTTTCTATTCCCACCGCCCGTGGTGTGGTTGGTCGCCCGAGTGACGTGGGGTCGTTTCTGTTCCCTGATTGGGCAATCGAAGCATTTTAAGCATGAGAATAATTAATAACATACTGCCCCGTTATGCTAATGGAAGCTGCAGGTGTTTGACATTTCTGAAACCCGGACTTCTATAGGACATTAAAGTTTATTAATGTTGTAGCTTTGAGGGACTTCCGCCACGGACAAGACCCCCGTCGTACTTGGCACTGTACAAATGCCGAAAAGATGTCCCCTGCTCCAAAGCATTTAAAATCCAAGTAATTTTTAATCCTATTGTTAAAAATTACAATGCGTCGTGCATTACAACTGTGTAACACAATGTTCATGAAGCAGAAACAAAGATGCAGAGAGACACAGTGCCCACTTGAAAATCATACATCTGTCTGAAACACTTGACCTACTTTGCACAAATGACCTTCAAAGGTACTGTCATGGTTATAGATTTTGAAGGGATAGGGAAAAAAGATTGCTTTTTTAGTTTGCTCGTGTTCTGTGTCTGAAATCACTTTGCATGTGGTCAGTTTTGCATCTGAGCTCTTCGCTTCTCACCCTCATGATGTCCATTGAAGAAAACGATTAGCAGTGAACTTTGATGCATGAAGCATCTTTTAAACTCTGATGTTGTATAAACTGTGATTCCTGCTCGTGTATACTGTGTCTCTAAGCATGTAAAATGTGATTGTCTTTGCGTTTTCATAAGAGTATGCAATTTACAACTTCCAATTTATCACATTTTTTTTCCTGGTTGTCATTCACTTTGTTTTCTGTATGTTTAGGAGTCATTGTGACAAATAGTTTTGCATTGTTTTTTGTGTTGAGCAGACATGGGGATTTCAAATTTGCCAAAGGAAACGTGCTGCTGAGTTGCCTTGGAGAAGCTACAGGAGTGAATCAGATTCCCATCTATCTCTTTCCTACAAATCTGATTTATCTAGTTACAGTTTGCACTAAGCTGCTGCTCAAGTGCTACAACCTCAATTTCCCCCTCCCTTAGACAGAAGCAAACAACCCCAAATAGAAAAGAAAAAGGTAATTTCAGGAAGACTTCTTCTCAGATTTTTTGATTAAAAGATAGACTTAAAAAGGAGTGTGTGTGGAAAGACTCACTTGTGGTCATTACAATCCTCTGTAGCGAAGAAAAAGATATCCTATTTGTTTCATTTCAAAAAGTTTTTTGGCCTCTGTATTTTTCACAGAGGTGTAGATAATTTCTTTTTTTACTCCAGAGTTTTGTAAAAAGCTCTGAATGTCTTCCAGAGCTGCGTGTTAGAGACCAGAAGACTGAAGATTGAGACTCTTAACAGTAACCTTATAGTTCAGAAACTCRAAAGCATCCTTTAAGAAGTATAGGTGCTCTACTTCAGGTAATTAAATGCAGTACTTAGAATGAGTGAATTGGCTGTGTGAAATATCTTTTTTATCTGTCATGTTTTTGTAAAGAAATGAGACAATTTAAAGGTATGCTAATCTTTCCCATTATTCTGCAGCTAAGCTTTCAATAAGAAAAACTGCCTTTCAAATGCAAGTGTCATAGTTAACACCTCTTTATAAAAGATAAATGATAATGGAAGAGGAAAACAATTACCGTAATACTTTCAGCCATGAGGAAAGCCCTTGTGGATGAAGTAGAGGTTCTTAGTGGAAGATCATAACAGACAATGCATCATAAAACAAACAACGAAGAATGAGGAAAAGCTAAACTTAACAGAAAATTATTTCCTTTTATTTTCATTTCAGTTGACTTATTTTCTTGTGGCAGTCAAAATTGATGCTTCTGGTGGAATTAGCATGTTTGTGACACTCTATCTTTTGCTGTCGTAAATGTATTTTACAAAGAGATTTAAGGACCTGCCAGAGCTCTGAATCGCCTGTGGAGGATCTTCTCTCTTTTTCTACTGACTCTAAGGCAGAGAAACTTTCTCTGGTCCAGGCTGGTTTGATGCCCCTGTTGTGCCCTGCTGTGCAATCTTAGAGCTGAAATTTTCAAGAGACCCAGTGGGGATTCCACATTTTTGGCAAGAATTGGCCATAAAAATACCTTAGAMCCATTTGATGTTTCCAGCCTTTGTGTTTCATTCTCTGTTATCTCAGCACGCAGCTGGCAATGGCAAGGGTCAGTCAGAAGGCCCAGRTCCAACAAAGTACTCTGGCGTGTGATTCCATTTAAACAGTAAATAGCAGTGGCGTAAAATCATATGAATCAGGAAGAAGGAYGATGTTGGTCAAAGCAATGAAGCCCAGAGCCTTGGATTTGGATGGTGGGTCTGCCACAGAATTCCTGTATGACCTTGGAAAACACCTAAGCTTGCTGTACATACCAGTTAATCACTGTATTTTCTTTACATCTTTGCTTCTGGGGTATTCAAACCCAAATATTTAGGGCCCTGTGAGCTTTATCAAATTAGACGTTTCTAACTGCAGTAAAGCACKCAGTTGTTTGAAAGCGTCTGCAGGCTTCCTCAACCCCTTCAGTTTTCTGGACAGGTTAGTGATGTATGGAAGTTGGCCACTATCTTAAAATACAGACATTTGGAAGCTGGAGCGTGTCTACAGCTGGCACTCCCTCAGAGAGAGCGGTGGAAGTGCGGCATGTCGAACTGCATGTGGAGACCTGACCCAGGGCCACGCTGAGGACTGGACCTTGTGGTCTGCACAGAGACCACCAAGCTCAACTGAGGTCAAGCCAGGCGTGCTCTTTGGAAAACGGCGGACCATGTTTGCTTGAATATGCCCAGCTGCTTAGGTCTCTGCAAGCTGTGAAGTGTGGTTCCCAGACAAGCGGTCTGTAGGCTGCCCGTGAGGGATTCAAAGCCCACGCAGGGTACAGGCCAGCTGCTGCTGTGTCTGCCCACCRACCACAATCATAGCTAGGGTCTTCCTCCCTCCTTAAGCTCCTGCAAAAATCCTACCTTTAGTTTGTGTGAACTTGAGAGGTACAATACAAATAAAGTAACAGATTATGCAAATGTATAAACAGTCGTGATTTCCCCTGAGATTTTCTCAGTGCAATTCAATGGAGTGACTAGAATGAAGGAATATTGCTCAGTACTCTTAGGCATGTGAGCTCTGACCAATAATACATTACTAAGATAATACTTTCTTATCTCATACGTATGCTGGGAAGATTGATTAGTCTTTGCCTGTAATATGCTGGGAAGCGTTATTCGCCATAAATACCAAGTATTACTCTTAGTGAGGCATATGTGACTCAGTTCCTTAGTTTTAAATAAATAAAAGCCTGTGTAATTAACAACAAAATAAATGCACAAGGGCTTACTGAACTACAAATTTGTAGTTGACAAATTTGAATTGACAAAGCTCAAGTAATTAAAAGCATGAGCTGGGAAAGATCCTGAAACTTCAGAATAAGTCTGAGACCTGGAACTCTGCAATGCTGAGGACTTTTAGCTTTGTATGCCGATGTACGTTTTTCCTCCCATTTCTTTGCAGCTAGGATTAATACCTTGGCTTTTATCTGGCCTCTTCTCTAAACACAGGGGTATCTCAAACTATGTGACCATTAAGGGTTTATAAGGATCCCAAAGCAATAAGCAGTAGATAGCTGCAGAAGTTTCTATGTCATCTCATGTACAGAGCTTAAATTTGGAGCAATGTTGCGTTGCACCCCTTCCCGACATCGTTAGCCTGGAGAGTGAATGGGGTGGGCTCAGAAGGTAGATGATTTTATTTGGTTCGTGAAGCTTTGATGAACACCGAGAGAAATGTCCCCAGGAGTGTTTCTTAGGTGGGGAAGGCTGGTGAAGGTGCTGTACCAAAAACCTCCTCATGGAACTTCTCTCTCTATCTAGGCTGAGATTTGCAAAGACAGTGATAGAGCTGGGTGGCCAAACTTCTTTGCAAATCCTGTGCCAGCTAGGAAATGTCTTGTCCTCTGACATTCTGGGCAGCTGGAAAGGGCTTACATCCCTGCGGTCATTTGAAAACATGCATCTAGCAGGCACTGCGTACTGCTTTCTGTTGGCTTCATGGAGTTTTGTGCTTCTCTGCCTCCCCGTTTGTGTCCTTTACTACCATACCAAATAGTTAAGATCTAGTGGATTGTTTTTCTATTTTAATTCCATAGATGAATTGACAAACAGCAGATTCTACACACTCTCTCTCATGAGTTTTTCAAGTGAAGAGATAAGCTCAGCATCTTAATGTGGTATTGATCTGAGCCCTCTGGAATTTGAATTTGCTTGACTTTGTAAAGTTTGCATAGATAGGATATCTGAACATCAGATACCTGTCAAGCTAGAGACTAGCCTGTTTGATCTGGCTAACTCATAATTAATTGAGCTGTTAATGTGAGTATTTGATAAGAACACCTGGGGGTGTTTGGCACAAAAGGTGCTGGAGACGGGGAGCTTGACAGATGGATGCTCTCCAAATTTAAATCAGGTAGGTCTTAAACAATGATTTATAGCTGGGGAGAGTGGAATGTAAAGTGATGTGATATTTTCCAAGTGAAGCAGTCTGGTCTTTCTTAAGATCAGGATGCAGGATGGAAATGATCTGAGCTGTCTATTAACAGCCTTCATTTCAGCTGGAACAGGCTTTTCTATTGTGCTGAGAGTCTCCCTAAGCACTTTGCCATGACAAACCACATAATAGTTCAGTTTATGGAGGCAACAAATAGAGCAGCAATAACGCATGTAATACCTCAGTACTGATTTAGGGGTACACTTTGACTTGCTAGCAAACTTCACGTCCCAGGAAAATTGACTGCAAGCCCACAAGGATTTCATCTCCAGTGACAGGTAGAGAGAATATGAAGAGATCTTATTCTTCCTAAGTCACATCTACAGAGATCATCAGTCAGGCGCTATTAGGACTTTTGTAGCAGCTGTAGCGATGTGTGTTGCAGCACGCTCGCATGTTAACCAGGCAAGTTAGCAGCACCTCTTTTCCGTAGCATAACAAGTGGTACCGGAGGAAGAGGATCAGTTTTCATTTACGGGACCTGTATTGCTGGTGAGASTAAAGCATGCAGGGGCTGGAAATGAATAGCATGGTATGTTTGACTGGTTGCCTCCTTATTCTCTGCCAGTGAAGCAGCTTTCCAACTGCAAATGCTTTTTTGCTTATTGCTTACTACTTTTGGCGTTAGCACCCACCACAGGAGTGGACCCRAACAGTGCTGTGTTATCACAAACTTCCCTCTTCCTTCAAAGTCTGGACTTGCCATTGCTGATTCCTCGTCATCCTGGGCTGTTCTATCCTAATTTGGCAAAAGTCAGAGCTGGCTCTGGCCCTTGAACCTGAGCATACACTTTATGAAAAGAGAGAACAACGGACAACCTCCACGTATACCGTCTTACTATGTGGGTAGAGGGGAATATACAGCAAGCGCTTATTATCTTTTTATTACATCATTCCCAAATATTTTTAACCTCAGTTGTACTAGGATCGTACCCAGAGCTGATTGAAACACCTGTTTTAACACATTCTTGGCTTGTTTTGCTCCTCAGACTGGAAAATTCCTCTGGGGAATGAATGCATGGCTTGAGGAGGAGGGTGTAGGAAACAGAGGTTGTGCAACGCACACTGAACACCCCATTCCTTTTCTGCACAGTACATTATATATATAGCTCTATGTGACAGCTTACTGCAGGACAGTGTTAAGGGTAGAAGTTTTACTGTTTGCTTCCTGATCAAACTCATCAGATGCAGAGCCACCAGAAACATTCATTTACTCAATAAACTTTCTCCCTTCGTGTCTGATTGCTGTTGAAGTTATACCGGTGTCTGCCCATGCAGTTTTGGACTTTGTGCTATCGCCCTTCAGAGAGGATCTGAACTAACCACTGTGCCATTGTGAAGAACATGTTAAACTTCAGTTTCTCTGCCAATCTCTTCTCAATTGCTTTTGTTCGTTCTGTCTATATCACCAAACCAAAGGCGTCAAATTCCACTGTAAAGAGTATTCTTGTTTCACAGGGGTTCTGTTAAGTGTATTCACCGTCAGAGGCACTGCTGTCTGCTAAGTGACATAAAAAGGGATTTGTTTTTTGTATTGAATTGTGTTCGTATTCAAGTCATAGCATTTTTTTTTTTAATTCATTTCTGTTGCTAAAAGACTGACTCCCTCTTCTCTTAGGAAAAATACTGTCTCAATAGAATATGAAATATATCATAGAATAACTAGGTTGGGTGCGAGGGGGAACATCTGGGTGTTTCTGGTCCAACTCTCCTGCTCACAGCAGGGCTAAGCTTGAAGTTAGATGGGGTTGCTTAGGGCTTTGTACAGTTGGGGTTTGGGTATCTTTAAGGGTGCAGATTGCAGTCTCTCTAGGCAATCTGTTCCAGTACTTGCTCTTATGGTTATTTTTCCCCCTTTTTTAGCTGGAATTTATCTTACTGCAACCTGTATGTTTCCTCTTGCTCTTTGTCTATGCACCTCTAAGAAGAGCCTGACACCATCTTCTCATTACACCCCTGTTAGGTGCTTGAAGACTCTGAYGAGATGTCCCTCTAGCCCCCAGGTAGAGCAAACTCAGCGGTCCCCACTGCTCTTCATACTTCATGTGCTCTGCAGTATGGTCTGTTACCATCCTAGTCRCCTACATCTCGTCTCTGTCCAGCTTGTCAATACCCTCGTTTTACTGACCTTGGTTTTCCCTCTATGGTTATGCCTGAGACCCATTTCTAGGTTAATATAACCAACTTAAGGCTCTCTTCTGTTCTTTCATTTTTGCTAAAATGAATTGCAGCTCTACKCATTATTTGAAACCGTCTGTTGCTTTATGCAGATGCTGGGAGTGGAAATAGTGAAAAGAGACGAGTATAGAGGTAAATAAACAAACTGTTTGTTCTCATAGCTCAGTGCAAGGCATCACAATGAAGTGGGCATGAGCTTGGAGAAATACTCCRGGGGCTTGCATATATCCAAACATATACACTGTTCCAGCTTCCTTGTCAAATTCTTATGCTTAATATCCCAAATATCTCTTAATCTGATCACTTCTATTCTGTACAGTTGACAGTCATCTTACTTCCTCAGGCCCAAATGAGGTTGGTAGCCATGTATCCTTCTCAGAGACAATTGGGAAATAATTAAAATCTGGAAATCATCATTCAGGCAAGGATGGAAAATATTTTCAATTTCCTAAGTAGCTGTGACAGTTTTCACATGAGTGCTTGCTTTCTTCTGAAACCCCTCACTCTTTTCTTTGTCCACTCAGTGTTCATTGTTTCCCCTCAAAAAAACTATATCCTCGTGAGAAGCACAGGCAATTTTGGGGTATGTGTATCAGTGAGGCAGGAAGGCAGCTACCTTCTGCCCCGAACGTGCACATCTGTTCTTTCATATTCTTTCTTCCTGTAACATCAATGCTGCAGAATCCTGAAGCTTTTTTCATTGTTCCTCACCCATCTCCCACCCTTTGGATGTGGTGGGTTTTTCTCTAAGCTGCTCTTAAGAGTTAGACTCCAGAGCAGTCTTGCTGAYGCCAAGTTCAACAGCAGATCGAGGACTTGCATCGGGGCACAAATGTCACCACATCCCGATTTGTGAGTGTGCACCGCTTACCCGGGCGGCTCGGCTCACCGGCCTTGTCCCCGCTGTGCCGTCTGGTGTGCGGGGCGTTGGGCCGGCCTGGCCAGCCTGCCGCCGCGGGCCACCCCGCACCCACGGCACGGGCCCAGTGCGCAGGCTCCCCGTCAGCCATCCGCGGGGTCTTTGCACGGCRGCCCCACCGTAAGACACAGCCGGCAGGATCCCACTGAAATCATAGCACAAAACCATTAGACTTGATTTAGGGACCTAAATCGAATTTCTATCTATATAACCTTTTTTTCTGGCTCTGCTTGTAAAGAGTGGTAGAAGGTGCTGTTATTTTTGGAAGTGGCTTTGGTTGTGCAGAGTTGTCTGTTAGGAGCTGAAATACAACTGTCCCTTATTTCAGCTGGAGGCATTTCCATATAAAAGCTTCTTTAACTTGTCGCTGTATTGTAAATTTATTTTGGGGRTTTTAATATTGAAGTCTGCCCAGCATGTAGTATTAGTGAGAGTGAAATTACATGAACGTGAAATGGAGGAGTTTAAATATTCAAAGGGCAGTAAATGAATTAGGTTTCATTCTCCCGCTGAAGGAACTGTTCTCTGTATTTCTCCCCAGCATTTTATGCCACACATACATTATAACTTCAGACTAAGGATACATAATGCATTCAGGCACTATTTCCAGTTTCTCCTTTTCTTCAGCTTGCAGAGTCTCGCTTACCTAAAAATCAATTTGTTATTACATGAATTGCTGCAGGACATAAAGCTGTCTATGTAACTAGCCCAATTAATTAATATTTTTGCACTGTACTTTAATCAAACATAATAGCCAGACAGTTAAACATGACCACTCATCAGTATTTTCCAACGGAGCTTATTTTTTGTGATTAAATTATTACTGAAGTCTCTCCTTATGCCATTCCACTACCTTCATATTGAAATGAAGTGCTCTCGGCAGCAGCGGAGAAAGACTGGGAAGTGAGAATAGTGGGGAGATGGTAGGGACTCTGCCTATCTCTTTTCAATGAACAAACTAGTCCTTGGTAAGATGTGTAGCCCAAGAGATGACCTTGAACCTGTCTGTGAGCATTTCAGTTCCATTTGACTGCAGATCACTAAAGCTATGTCC
This sequence comes from Oceanodroma leucorhoa, assembly GCA_030449065.1. Taxonomy (NCBI): domain Eukaryota; kingdom Metazoa; phylum Chordata; class Aves; order Procellariiformes; genus Oceanodroma; species Oceanodroma leucorhoa. The sequence continues at coordinate 2,570,301 of JASVER010000051.1, forward strand.
TGGGGTCACTTTAAAGCTATCTTAAAGATGGTTTGTTCCTTGCGGCACTGATGGAGACACCTGGGCCCTCCCCATTCTGTAGGTTACTCTAATTTACTCCGGTTTGCCACAGTGTTCAAAGGGACATGATCCAGATGGAGGCTGTGGCAAAGCAAAACAACTAAGCCCTCAGGTCTTTCCATTCCTCCTTGTCTCTTCTCACCCCTGAGATCAGGGCTGAGTTTACATAGGCATAAATCTACTAGTACTGAAAGCAGAGAAATACAAAGAGTTCATTGTACCAAGTTGGTTATTTTCCTATCCCTGGTGGAGCAGAGAGGCTCAGACATAGTAATATGTTCTATAAAAATAACTTTTGTACCTTTTATTGTGCATTCTACTGCAAGATAAAACACTGAGTCGGAAAATATAGTGTTTRGGAAGTATTCTCTCTTACTTCTCAAGGCAAAGAGAGAACGGGGCCAAGGGTTCTACCTGGTGGTGGACACTGTCAGTTGCTTGAAACAATGGCAAAGCTGAATATAAGAACAAGTTCCTGGAGATTATCACAATAGCAGTTTGCACTTTAGCTACAACTCTCAATGATTGTCCCAAATAACTTCAGTGCTTTTTGGATGTGCTAAATCCATAGGCAYGTGTGTACGTGTGGCCAGTCAGAGAAGTGCAGAAAATCAGGGCTAGAGAGGGCCTTGGTAGCCTTTGAGCCTGACAACTCACCAGCTGTTTTAACTCAAGGACTATCTGGACTTCTTTAAAAAAAAATAGAGACTATCTTGACCTGCTTTGCCACAGTTTTTTATTGTTTAAGTCAAGCAAATACTAGGCTAAACTACAAATATTTATGTATTGCTATTTGTTTGCATGCAGATGTGCATGTACAAGAGGTTTTTACAATTCCTTTTACCTACAGCTTCCAGCATTCCTGAGGCATTGACTAAGTTTGGACTTGAAGGATTTCTGTGTTGATAGTTGTGTGGTTTTTTTTTTTAATAGTCCTTCTTTCTCTTTCCTGTTGTTCTCTATCTTTATTTCTACTATTTTAAGAGTAGAGAAAGAAGGAAGAGATGGACTGGGCGAAAAAGAGGGAGAAAGAAAGGAGAAGGAACCTATGCTCAACCTAGTAACTGTAAAATAAACAAACAAACAACAAAAAAAMCAAACCAGTTCAACCAAATCCTCAGTTTGACCAATGCCTCAACTTCCCATTTGGAAACAAAAAGCAGTTTTGACTTTCAGGAAATTTGGGGTTGGTGTGTTGAGTCTTTGAATGAAAAAAWTTCTGTTAAGGGTAACTTTTTGTCAGAAAGACCCTCTACTGAAAAGTTCTCTAGTGAAAAATAGTTGAATGGTGAAGGATTCACCTGCAGCTTCCCCAGCAGCACTTGCTGCATGGAGGTTCCCCTGTCCATGCACTGACCACAGGTACTCTGGCTTAGCAATCCAGATCGTTGCTGCTCCTCATGCCCTCTGCAAACACAGTTCTAGATATTGCATTAATTAAAAAAGTGGCCTTTTTACTTTCTCCAGAAGTCTCGTCACTGTGCAAATGCAGCCTCAGGGATATTTCTTTTCCTCTCCCAGCAAAGATTGCATAAGGATTGCTAGCACGTGGATCCAGTGCGTGGTGTGCGGCAGCCAAATAATCATGGATTTAAGAGTCCCTCAGCACTCATTCACACGCCAGACCGTAACCGCTCTGATTTTCCCCTTTCAGCAGCTGCAATACCCAGGCACAATGGGGTGAGTTAAGGTTAAGGATGTCGTTTCAGCTTTAACTTGGAATGTCCTAGCTTTGATGGCCCCAAGCCAAATCCTTAACATTATTTTAATGTCGTTTTTCTTCTTCGTTTTATGTTTGCATACATTTAAAAACAGAGCAGGGGTTACTTATGTCACAGCTGTGCATACTTTCTAAGGCCAATGGATAAATACAGGCTTTATACTCCAAGAGGAAATTTTTTGTAGGACCCAAAGTACAAGTTGGTTGAGAGTTTAGTTGGTGGATGAGATTGGCAGCTGGTGCAAAGAGCTGCGTCTCCCTTGATTTTTATGGAATTGGGCTGATTTATCTCTGCCGAGGATCTGGCCCTCTGTTCCTGTCTAAGCTCAGAACTTTTTTCTGGCTACTTGACATATATTTTTGTTTGTATAGAATTATCTATTTCTTCCCACCCATTTCCTACTTCCTGTCTTTCCAGATTTAGGGTTTAATTTTGCACAGACTGAATCTATTTATCTGACTTTTTTTCTAAAGAAAAAATATTTATTTATTTTTAAGCCAAACAAGTGCTGCGTGTTTTTGTGTTGGTACCCAAGTGGCTTGGTTGAAATCTCGGCTGAATGAAGTTTTTCAATTTGTTTACTGGAGTCTTCCCCAGCAACTTGACTAATTTCTTCCTTTTCTGATCAGGATTAATGATGTGCTAAAAGGTGCTTTAGTCTATTTTTCTGGTATCGAAGTATTGAGCCAATATCTATAGTATGAAGTGTCAATGTACAAAAATGCTTTAAGAGAACCTTTCAAACAAATTTCTTAGCCAAATAAATAGAGAAAAGTATTGTTTAGTTTTCTCTGGGTTTTTTTTATTGTTGTTGTTTTTTTTGTAACAGAATAGAGATTTTTAGGATTAATGTCTATTTGTTTTCTCGGTTTTCTTGTTTTTTTCCTGGGTAAAAGTTTCAACTCTTTGTTTTCCTTACAATCAGAAAGTCTTTGAAAATCTGCAAGCCATTTTTTTTCTGCCAAAACAACCTGGGATTTTAGTGGAGGAAGATCACAGGGACCCAACAACTACAASTTTAATTATATACATGAAGTTGCAATGGCAAAAATAAATGTTAGCAACGCTAGTTGAGAATAGTGCATTGTGTACCTAGATCAAAATTCAGAGAGATCAGTGGAAGGTTTCCCGCTGACCTTAATAAGCCTTGGGTCAAACCTTAGACTTGTAAGATGAAATTTATTTCTTTGGTATCCCTCTATACAGTGTGAAGCCATCTCATAATTTAGAAGCTCAGCAACAGCACATTTCCCCCTCGCATTGCGACTCGCTCTGGTTTCCTGCAGGTCCCTCCGGAGCAGCGGAAGGTTTGAACGCGACGTTCGCTTACAAAGGCACAGTGCAAGTTCCACCCCGGAGCTCCCATGTGTGGTTCCTCTCCGCCGGGGCCGGAGGGAGATGAAACATTCATGGCTYTTTGGCCCCCGAGTGCAGCTAGCTGCAGAAGTGGATTTTTTTAATGCAGTCACGCTATCCCTGCCATGCACAGACTTTTCAGGTTAGCACTAATGCTCAACCCGAAGACATAATTGCGGCGTTTATGGTCAATGTAATACTGATTTGAGTCTCCTGGCAGATGGATTTCAAAAGTGTTCTTCTTTGTGTCGGTGCTAGTACAGCAGTTGTTGCATTCCTAGGGGAAAAAGTGTTGCATACTCAGTTCTTTAGAAATCTGTATCTGTATTCTTATTAAAAATACATGTTCTATATTTCTGAAAGTAAGAAAGGGAGGAAGAGAGCACAAAGCAGCAAGAGGGAGAAAAGTCCCTATTCTGAGCACCAGGAGGGTTTATTCCTTTTGGATGTTTTGTTCACAACGAATYCTGCCTGAGCCAAGAGCGCGGAGCTGAGGGAAGCGTGCAGTCCTGCCTGCTGCTGCTATCCRCATTATGTGTGACTGTTAATGCCAAAACCGGTATTTTTCTGAGTAGAGGGGGTATATGAGGTAAAGCTTCAAGGGGCAGTTTCCTGCTTTGTTGGAAAGAGGCAGAAAGACATTTTATATCCTGTCAAGCTGTATGCTTTTTCTTTCTCCTTTTTTTTTTTTCTTTTTCTCCCTTCCCCCCGATGTCTGAACTGCTGCATCTTGCTCAAGCGTAAGTGCCGGCCGAGGGGCCGAAGCCTCCCCAGGAGCGGGCGCAGCGCGGGGGGGCTGGAGGGGCAACTCCTCTTGTCCGGTGACGTCCATTCTGTTTTCACGGCGCTGGAGGGTGTTGTCAGTTAAAGCRTTCGCATTCCCCTTGCGAGCTTTGCCCCGTTTTGATGAGCARTTGCCCCGTGGAAGGGCAAGGAGCCGGCAGGGTGGGTGTGCTGGTTATCCCTTGATGTGCGAGAGCAGTTGACTCCTGCTGCCTTGTTTCTCCAGTGCTCCCGGTCTTTGTGAGCTGACCAGCAATTAGGACTGTAGCTTTTTCTTCACGTGCTTTAGTAAAATGCACCAAAACTTACGAACCATTTTGAGTGCTGAACTGTGTGCTGAGAGCCATACAGGTTTCGCGTGCGATGTGAAGGTCTTTATTCTGGGGGATCCTAAACTGAGGCTCATGCTCAGTCTGGCAAGCAGATCGAAACATCATTGCCTTTTAATATATGCATTTGTCCTGTATGGTGCTCCTATTTGCCACCCAGTAACTTCTGCCTTGTTGTAACACCCACAGCTTTTGTGGTCCTGACCCACCAAATTGCTTCAGAGGTGTGTGAGAGCTGGGCATAGATTCTTGCCATTTCTACACATACATGCAGATTCATGCCTGTCCCTGTAGGTTAATTCTCTCCCGTGCACCCACTTCTACAGATACTTCAGTATCTTTCAGCAGTGATCACAGGTTGTGTGTGGATCTGCATGTTGCACTTGCAACAAAAACCAAGGAGTCAGAGCAGGTAAAAGCAAAACAATCCAAAAATAACATCATGAAACCTTTACAAAGTTTTGCACTTTCATTTCAAGGAGTTGAAGCTGCAATTCTTCTTCCCAATGGAAGCATTCAACAGTGTCAGCAATTTTCCACAAAATAAAAAAGCTGTGTTTGGAAAAGCATTTTCCCCATAAGAAAACTGTTTAACATGAAAAATAATTTCACCCATCTCTGGTATGATGCGAACTTCACTCTGCAATAACCTATAGTAACCTGAATATACTGGGAGCTAAAAATTATTATTCTTTCTTCTCTGAGAATACTGTATGTTTGTTGAAAAAATAAACAGAAATRTGTTATACAGGTGCAGGCAACAAGGACAGTATCTTTGTGCAACCCTGCAGCAGGGGTGTTTACACCTACCTTGCAGGATGCAAATTGCTAGTTTTTATCTTTTTTAGAGCCTTGCTCTTTAGYCTGAATAAAAAAGCCATCGGTGATGTGAGAATCTGAATAAAAAAGCCATCAGTGATGTGAGAATATGCTTTTGAATAGTGGGATCCAGTACCAAAATTTGTGTCATTGCATGCTAATTTAGGAGGTGACTTCGGCTGTTATAACTGACAGACTTTTTCCATGGCACATGGTTTGTGGGGGTGGGAAAGAGTATGTTATGGATACCATCTGATGAGATTATTGCTTCTTTTAGGCAAAAAAAATTCATCCTAATTTACTGAATCCCACAGCAGTTCTTTCTGAAACACCCACACTTGTGATGGACACAATTTTAGCTGTTAATAGAAATTGAAASTATGTCCAAAAGCTTGCAGCTATAACCGTGAAAGGARAACTAAAAGCATGGATTACTTGGTTTAAACGAATACTGTTTAGCAGAGAAYAGTAATGGAGTCGCATTTTCTTTGGGATAGACAAGTTTCACTCAGGTAGCTTATGGAGCAAAGGTGTTTGTGGTGGGTGGCTGCACAGGAATAAGTCCTGTCCTCAAGTGAACTAAAAAGTACCATCCAAAAACAATCTCCAGTGTCATTTTTAGCTTGAGGAAGCTGGACCAGGGTCACACTGCAGATACTTCAAACAGGGTAATTTCAAATGTAAATTGTTCTAGTTGCAGTTCTTAGAGGCTGCTGAACTGTATCATGAATTAAGTCCAAGCCTGGACAAATGCTGGGAAAGAATAATATGAATATTTCTAACCGTGAAGAAGTGTTATTATTCTCTTCAATGGTGGTAAACAGATAGTATACTTACTGTGGCAATACATTTTTTTAATTGTTTTTTTTTTTTGTAGTGGTGGAAAGTACCAATCACATGCTAAACTAGTCAAGTGAACTCTTTTTCACAGAATGAAATCTGGTCAGATTTATGGCTATGGAGGGAATATTGGACTTGATGATTGAATAAATAGCACCAGCGAACTTGCTGTCATTGTAGTCCTGATCAAAACCTCAAAATTTTCCAAGAAGGGAGACAGATGGACTCACCCAGAGCTCCATCCATTTGCATCTGCGACTGAAATGCATCAGAGTCAGAAGTTCAGTGGATAGAGAAATGACTCACTTCTTTTTTTGACTAACAATAAAGTCATTCAGCTGAAGTGGAGACAAGTCATATCTGATATCATATTTTTATATCCTTTTTGCTTATTATAATTTATTTTCTTCAGATTGATATTGCACAGAGAAATATGATGCATTGTTCTGAAATTAAATTTGAATCTGTATCAAGGCAATTTAATCCCACTTGGAGTTGGTGGAGAAAGGAGCAAGCGTAACCTTCAATAATTCCCCTGCTTATAGTTGGCTTTTTCTCATGCACAACAATTTAAAACAAAATCAAATTCTAATGAGAGACTATAAATTACTATTTTAATGAGACACATGAAGTTTGAAGAATTGAATTCCCACATTCCTCTTATCTGTAAGCCTGGGTACCTCAAGGGATGGGGAAAGATCCGTAGTGCTGAATTTCTGGGTTATAACATCTCTCCGTATTAAGATGATTATTAGAGTATCATTAAGTCCCAGATGGGAATCTGGACTTCAGTATGCTGAGTGTTGTTTCTATCTAATGTGAGAGTCTTAAAATGCTTAGAATTGAAACAAAAATTGGGAGGGGAACTTGGATCTGCCCAAAACCAAAGAGCGATATGGTGACATAGTTTCTTACAGTTCCTCCTACGCTGTTCCTACAAGTGCACTGCTTTGTGTTTCAGTAACTTATTGTTCATATAGATACTGACATCTGCATTCTGTCTTGCAAGAAAGTACTATTTGGAAAGGATTACTTACTTATTTCCTTAGGTAACTAGCAGGTTGAAATGTGGTGTAAAGAAGCAAGGATCAAAAAACTAGAAGTGGTCATTGTGAAGTCAGTTCCACAGATCTTCTGTAGCACAGAGTGTAGTAACTCCACAAATTGAATCCTTTCTGCTCAGGAACAAATCTCGGGGTATCAGGAGTCATAGAGTCATAGAATCATTAAGGTTGGAAAAGACCTCTAAGATCATCARGTCYAACCATCAACCCAAYACCACCATGCCCACTAAACCATGTCCGGAAGCGCCACATCTACACGTTTTTTGAAGGCCTCCAGTGATGGTGACTCCACCACTTCCCTGGGAAGCCTGTTGCAATGTTTGACAACCCTTTTGGTGAAGAAATTTTTCCTAATGTCCAATCTAAACCTCCCCTGGCGCAACTTGAGGCCATTTCCTCTCATCCTATCGCTAGTTACTTGGGAGGAGAGACCAACACCCACCTCACTACAACCTCTTTTCAGGAGTGGAGAATCCAGCAGAGCCTTTGGTCAGTTATCCTCATGGTTAAGTGTCCACGATACCAAACCCAACCCTGCATTTTCCACTGAGATGTGTTTAGTGTGTGCTTCTAGGTGTTGGCAGGTCTGGTGCACGGTCCCCAGGAGTGGCAAATGCTTTGTGCCCTTGTGTAAGGGCTGAGCTGGTGAGGAGCAATCTAGTCTGTGCGTCCTTAGGCTCCGCGTCATGGCTGTTAGCTTCTGCCTCTCGTGGGGTCACTACGAGTTTTGCTTTTCCTGACCTCGCCCTGCAGCATGTGCRTGAGGCAGCTGGAGGGAAGGAGTGTTTGCAGCATCCCCGCCGTGCTGATGGTGCAGCCCTCCTCCGCGCTTCGCCTGGCTTGCCAGGGGATCGCTCTCAGCTGCACGACTGTCCAGGGGGGTTCTCCCTTCAGAGGGTTTTGGAAGTCAGCTCAGACAGGTCCTGGCCAGGGAGAAGACCGTTTGTGGCTGGCAGCATGCGGCCGCACTGTGGTTAGCACCAGTGAGACGTGTACAGCATTTGAATAAAAGGTTGTTCTCCAGGGCATCTTTGAAGAGGGGCCATATAGCACTTGTGGCCAAAGAGGCTTATACATCTATAAGGAACCACTATTTAAGCACAATTATATATTTATATATACATTTGTATAGTAAATACATAGCACTCRATATATTGATCATGCAAATGCTGTATTGGCTAGCCCGGTGTATTCTTTGCTGATGTTCTTCAATCATAAGTAACGTAATAAGAGTACGGATTACGATTGCTAGGTTATTCTTGAAGAAAGGTAGTTTGTTTCATTTATTCTCCATAAACTGTCCAGTTGCTGGTATGATAGCAATACAATTTAAGGCATTAGCATATTTATAAACCAGCGTGTGTTCTAGCRTACCATTTCTGGTTGGAGTCAAATTTATTACTGGTCCTTTGCCTCTGCCAAGACCAGCCCAAGAGCTGTCTCAGCAGACTTCATGTATGTGTCTTCTTTTCAGAAGATGTGTTCTTTGCGGTGTGGACTTTCATTTATTATGTATTTATACAGCACTTAACATCATGAAAATCCTGATCCGATTGATTTCTAGCACTTGGGCAAAAGAAATGTTATGCAATAACAATCATTGTCCCTTGTTGCCTTTCAGACACTTCAAAATTTAAGCAGACTATGTTCTTAAAAGAGGGCTAATTAAGTAGAGTTGTTCTGCACAGAGAACCAGTGTTTCTCAAATGCTTTCAAAACCGTAAAACAATCTGTGAGTAGCCAACAAAAAAGTATGTTAACAATGGCCAAATCAAACAGTGATTCAGAATTTGAATTAAAGATCATAAAAACCTTGTATGCATTAATCACAGAGCTCTGGTATGAATATTAATAGCAGCTGAGAGCTGTTGAATAGATGTTTTAGCTTAATTTTAAGCATTAATTAAATGTTTATTGAAACTTAACTCTATAAATACTTTATAGCCAAAAAGCTATAACAAGGGCTAGGCTGGACGAAAGTGTGGGCTATTAGTGCCTGTTCTTTTGAGTTAGATGTATCACCTGTAGGACTCAGATTGGTGTGAAAATACGATTTAGGAAACCATATTTGCAATATCTTAAAGAGCTATATATCTTGCAGTAAGGTCCTTKCAATACCAGACTTTAAGGTATCTGTGAGAAGGTTAAATTTTCAAACTACTGCTGCTACAGTTCTCTCAATGATTTCTGCACTAAGGTTATATCAGGACATTTTCTTTCTGCCCTAACCCATCTCTCAAGAAATTCTTTGTGGACAAGATCTGGTCCATGAGATAAATGGTAGCTGCTCAGAATGGATGGCTTAATGACTAATTTGGTTCTCGCCTTTAAATTTGTGAAAAATCCAAAAGAAATGCCAAAAAATGTGAGTCAAACATGTCAAGTGTTGTTTACATTTGAGTCTGCTGAAAATACAATTTTAACTGGTTTTGCAGACACTGAACACTTTTCTTTCTGCAGAAATAGAAGCCTAAACTCTTCTTTACTTGGTACATTAGTGGTTTTACAGATCATCATTTCTTTCTACTTCTCCTGTTCATTGTTATTACAAATAATTTTGCTTGATCTTGATATTATGTTTTAATGTTGATAGATCAGAAAGAGGGACAATAGCTAGTTAGATAAACTTGGGGAATAGATGGAAATGACCCATGAAGTTAAAGAAAATTAACCTGTGGAAACAAAGCTGTGTTTTAAGTGACTGGTAGAAAATACTGCTAAAGGGGCTGGGACTCCTGCAGCACTTCTCGATGCATCTCTGAATTGCTAGACCATTACGGACATCCAGGTATCTGTGTAATACCTAACAAAATGGGATTCCAATTTTGAATTGAGTCTCTGGTTATTTGCCTAATAAAAGCAATGGATATATTAATGTTAAGTGGGAAGGAGCTGTACATGTCAGCAGGCAGGCAGCAAATGCCCTTTCCTAGTAATTGCGCTTATTGAGGATAATGGTCAAATAAAATTACCTAATATTCTTTTTTTTTCCTGAATTCCTGTACCATTCACTGACACATTGTGTTTTCAGTAGTGTTTCCTAATGAGCTGTGAGAATGCAAAGGGTGCAAGTGATTCTTAGTTGACCTTGGCCTGAATTCACGTTAGTTGGAGACATCATAGAGGTCARTCCTCTGTTTCATTTCAGGAACTGCTCAATAACGGTTTTAGTAATTTACTGCTGTGGAAAGATGATTTAGCGTTTCAGATAAAAACACCTTGTCCTTAAAATGCACTGGATGCCTCTTTTTGGACAGTTTGTGATTCCAGGGCTCAAAGGCTTGCTTTAGGAAGCAAGGGATTTTTACATGAGGGATTACATACACAAAAGACCTTATGCATCTTGAAAATCTCAGCTCAAACATCTGCTGGCATACGTGTATAGCCAGGAGAAAATGTGTGTTGTTTTGCCTAGCTTGCACATGAGCCTGAACCACGGCCAGCAGAGAACTTGGATAGGAGATGTTTGCAGARTGAACTACGGAGCAGATGATGGGAGCAGGAGTTACTGAGCAGCGAGACAGTCTTCCTTCATGGTTGGATGCTGTATCGACAGCACATGTTACTGTTGTTAGGAGACATCTGATGGTAGGAGTTACTTTGGAAATCTGTAAAATCAAAATTCTACCTCTGGGTTGCAAAAAGGTCTTTACAAATGTCAAAGACAYAGTCCCAGTGTACTGGCTAAATTCCAGAAGCATAAGCTTTATTGGTACCATGCTTCCTTTGTGCAATTTCCAATGGATACAATAAACTTGACCTATTTTGCTRTATCTGAAGAGCTGCTGTGCTTGACCTTTGTGGCGACTACATTTTGATGGCAAAGTGCTAAATGTGTTCCATTGGGGTCCTTCCGGATAAAATGCCATGCAAATTTATTCTTTACATTAGGTTTGTTTATATCCCAGCTGACATGATAGTAGAGGAGAAGTGGATCCTCAGGAGATGTAAATTAGCGAATGCCCATTTCTGTCTGCCAAGAATCTGTCCAGGATGTCTTCAATCATACTGTTCAAGTTGTAATCAGACAGAGGCATATCTCAGTCTTCAAGTTCYCTTTGTCAAGCACGTGCTTCTTCATTTAAACCATCTTCTGAGTCCAGAAGAGGTTTTCTTTGCTGACTGAAGAGACAATTACCTTTAAAATTGCTCATTCTTCCCCGAGTGCCCTTGCATGTTGTTCCTATCCCCTGTGCTACTGCAGCGTGCTGTTCTGTCAAGCACAGAGCATGTTCTGTTGTGTGGAGGATGAGACATCCTTGTGTTAGGAGACAGACAGCCTAGCAACATCCTACAGCAAAGCTGGTTGTCATCTTCACAACACAGAAATAGGAGAAATCAGCATTGTCAAGGGAAGTGCTGGCTGTCTTGAACTTCCCTGACTGTCTAGTGCAGATCTCCAGTCCTGCAGGTGAGCCTGCAAAACAGGCAGTCCACTAAAATCCTTTTAAGAGTGTTTTAATGATAGGCTACTAGTTTACACGATTTCAATAACTTAATGCAAATAAAAATCTGYGAGAACAAAAGGTCATGTAGGCTGCAAAACTGAGCATCTGAAACTTCTGAAGAGTACTCTCTGCATAAAGAGGCAGAACTGGTTTGGAAAAATTTCAGTTAAAATATTAATATCTTCATGGACAGGAATAATCTGGATTATTCCAAATTTCTCATGAGAAAGGCTCTGTTTTTTATAGACACTCTTTTATCCCACAACAAAGAATTCTAAATTATGTAATAGCTAAAATTAAGCTAAATTTAGAGAAAGAAACATCAAGTAAAAGTGATCTAAAGAAAACAGGATATCTTTAAAGTTTAAAAGGAGAGCATTCCACTTTACCCAAACTGTTTTTTCTCCTCGTTAGCTTTTTGCTCCATACAAACTTTCTGCAATTTCAACTTTTTTTGTCTGGTTTGAGAATGGGGGGGGGGGGGGAGGGAGGGAGGTTCTTCAAAATCCTGAAAACTGTTTCTGCCCAGAGCTAATATCAAGAGAGAAATCACTCTAGGTTACCGAGGGGAGGCGGATACGGCATGCCCACTGCCAAAAGTATTCCAGAAAGTCTGGTCTACCTTCACATCAATACAAAGGGCATTAACTTCCCTCTTACCCCGATCCTGATTCACGCTCTGTATTTCTCACAGCTGCTATTTTATTTGCATTTTGGCTATATGAAGTACCATTACAATTAGTTCTTAAGGCTTCCTGTAGATGTTCCTTCATTCTGAGGTCAGAAAAGCTTCGCTCTGCTGAAAAGTTTCTGAGGAAAGGGGAGCCAGCAAAGCAGGGAGCTTGTTAGCAAAGCTGGTCTATGTTTTGGATTGATTTTGTTTTCTCTAATGGCTTGATCATAACAGTTGCACTCTAATTTTTGTACAGGGTTGTGCACATTTCAGGCAATGTAAATATATACATTGGCATGCTTATTAGCTCTGCTGTTTAAGTTACGGATATTTGATAGTGTATAATAAAACCAAGTGGTCCTGTATACCATTTGTCATGCTGAGCTTGGACTCATCTCTTTGTACTCCCACTCCACCCTTTCCAACTTCATTATATTCCAAATGCTCCTCCTTGCTTGGAGCAAAATCAATCCTCGTTTTGCATTGGGTGGAAGAGGAGAAATGTGTGCTGGGATTTTTCTCAATGCACAGAGCTGCGTGCAGACTTAATACTTGCTTAAACGATAAGCGTGGGGCTTCCCTGGGGGGGAACATTGTAAGACAGCTGAGGTCATGGTCACAGCCTCAGCCCCCATGTATTAAACTGCAGAAAGAAGTGGAAATATGAGAGGGCCCTTTCCACTTTTCAGGGAAGAATACTACTGTGAATGCTGCTTCCCTGAGCTGCAGGCAAAATAGTAAGTCCCTGCAGCTCTGAGAAGTGATTTTTGTTTAATCATCCCTTCRTTTCAAAACACCATTTTCCCCCGATTAGCCCACTCTGTTTCCCTTGCCAAGGGACTGGCTTGTGTCACTGGCTAAATGCATCAGGCCTGTGTTGGAGTGSTGGTAAAAGAAGTATTTTTCTAACTGAGGATGAAAGTCACTAGGTGAGGTTTAGGGGATGGTATTTATACCCACAGGACCTCAGAGAGGTTAAAAAATGTGGCTTTCTAATTCTGCTGGGAGTCAGGTGCTGACTCGCCTGTATAACCTGCCAAGGTGAGATGCCAGCGGTGAAGCAGAGATAGGAGAAGCCCCACTGTAAATGTTGGAGGGCTACGTGGTCCCCAGGCTGTGTCCTGTCTTGCAGGAGTACATGCTCCACAGCTTATGCCAATCAGGWGGAAAAAATGCCCCAGAGACCTTCTCCCTGCCATGGTACCCCCAGTGTGGGTAGGTTATTGGGGTGTACGTTGTTCTCAGGGGTGCCCTTGGCCCTCACCCCCTTCTCTTCCCACAAAGATCAATARCTCAGGCAGACCCTCAGAGTTTTGCTCTGAAGCTCTTGAAATTATCCAGCATTGCCAAAAGAAAGGATTTGCTGACAGTCAGAATCCTATTGGCAAACCTAGGTGGATTTATGATCTTGGGTGGAAACCAATTTGAACTATAATTTTACATGAATCTGATCCCTCTCCTGAGCCAGGCAAAACTTCATGATTCTGGCTGATTTTTCACACTCAGCTTTTGAGCACTTCTGTTCATATTTGAGCTGAAGATAAAACTCTAGGCCCATGATTMTGTGCAAACCAAAACTTCAAGCCCATGCAAACAGATACAACTCTGTTCCCCGCTTCTTGATGTCTCTAGCTGTAGTCGAATTTCTTGATGTCTCCTGCTTGGTTGCCTTTTCCCCAAAGGAGCACATCAGGAGTTACGCATGTGCTCCAACTATAAACTGAGTAACATGTTTAAAGCATGTGCCACCATCTYATGTTATTGTGACAATTGTTATAACTATTAAAAGCATTGCAATGTTACCTCCCCTACTCCTCTTAGCTCCTTCCACCATTTGCCCCACACACAAATCCAATGCTATTTGGGGAACAGCAATTTTGGGTATTCTGGGTTCAGTTTCTGCTTCTGCTCCAGACACTCGGTGTGAACATGGAAAATGACTTCAGGGTTGCCTACATGCAGGCGGGCATAAGAGTTAAGTGGGTGCAGTCAAGTCCCCTGCAGATTTTCTGCATGCTGCAGCCACTGTTTGTAAACAGGAATACACATAATAGGTTGAGAAATCAGCTCCAAAACAACAGGCATTGTTTGTGTGCTGAGTAACTCTAGTGATCAATTAGAATTTGGAAAAAAAACATGTTGTGTCCAGATGAATGTAAAACCAGAGCCTCCCCTGCCAAAAACTCCAACTGATACCTTTGGAAGTTCTGGAAAGTTTAGTTAACTTTTTTCCCCATATTTGATTTAACTTGTGAGAGTATTTTTTTTTTTTTATTGCAGCAAACTAATGAGAAAGGTTATAAAAATAATGAAATATCAAGCGAACGCTGGCTAGTTGCACCTCTCACGGTGTCATGACAGGAATGTGACAGGGTTGTGTTCACAGCGGTCAGAGCTGCACTGGGTGCGTTTACGTTGGGCAAAGATGGGCTTAGGCCTGACGTGGTGGGAAGGTGGTGTCATGACCTATCGGAGTGTTTTTCTACCATCTCAGGGTCAGTGCTGTGTGTGCTGTTAAGGTGTGTGAGTTAGGCGGAGTRGTGTTAGAGCATGTATAAAGGACAATATACAGCATGTCCCCTTATTAGCAGGTGGTACTTGTGGTCTGACTTGCTAAGGTGTTGAGCACCAGAAATAAGCAGAGATGTCTGTCGGTGTAACGGGAGCCCRCTGGTGCCTTGTAGCTGGCTGGGCACTGATGGAAATGAGGCTTTGGTGCACCTGGCTGGGTCCAGAAGATCTGCAGATGAGCTGTGGTAAAGACACAGGTTCATACAAGCCACTTGACTTTCATCTCTTTATTCCCTGCAATATGAGGGACTGTTTCTCAAAATCTCTCTCCTATGTGTAACACCTGTGGGCATTAGGGCTTTGTCTCTAACCTGCTCCCACATTGCTGRACGCAGCACAGTCATCTTCTGCCTGAGTTATACCTATGACAGCTCTTTCCTAAGCTGCGTTGGTGACTTCAGAGCCACTCAAGGTCAGTGACCACGCAAGGACAGCAGCAGCATTGTTTGTGATCTGAGGAAAGTGCTTCAGTTGCTAAATGGATTTGAGTTGAGTTTGTTTTTTATCATCCTGAAATAACCACTGCTCAAACAATTGTAATTCTTCTGATGTCTTTCTGGAAAACATTTGGCTTGTTTGGCACTTCAGTGTTGTGTAAATAAATATGTACCAAGCATCAAAGTCGAGGAGGGGAGGGTGAGTTCTCAAATAATTATGTAAATAAATCCACATAGCGTGCTCTGATATTGGCTACCACGTGCATTTATATTAATCAGTACGGACATTACTGACAAGTGAATCTATTCTGCTTCATTCTCCTGAAGGTTTCAAAATTAATGCTTCGTTTTGCTCCTCATTTCGCTGTAAGGGATGCAGGGGGACGCCAAGGCTGTCTTATCTTAGCATCCCCTTCAGGTGTCTCTGGGAGGCTGAGACCAATCAGTGCATAAATAAGAGTACTCGGCATGAGAGAGTTTACAAGCTTGATCCAGCACTTAAAAGATCACATTGTAGAAAAAAAAAATATACACTCATTTGCTGGAATGGCATTTATTTGTCGATCTCATCTTGACCTCTTTGGGGAGGTTAAAGGACGTTCAGTGACTGCAAAGTGCAAAGACTTTTGTGTGTATCCCCAGATGAACTTTTTTGATGCTCCATTGACAACATCTGTAATTCAGCCAACTTGAGTGGCTCTCCATTTTTCTTTATCTAAAGAACTCGTTTGTTTGTCCAGGATTTGGCACCCACGCTTAATCACAGAATAAGTGAGAAAAAGCAGTTGCTCTTACTGCTTCTGTGATATTCTCCCCCTGAACTATTAAGCCATTGAAGTATATTGTGGGAAGCTAGGAAATCTTCCAGTTCGGTGGTGACACAGGCTACCTGGATTGTAAGGTTGGATCCTCATTCAGGGCTCCACCAAACCTGGGGCTGATAACTGGCTACGCCTGTCCCTAAGGAAAAAGAGGACTTCAGTAATGTGGCAGGAGGTGAAGATGGTCAGGAATAAGGTGTGAGGGTGCTCTTTTGGAAAGCAGGGAAATAATGAAAATAGCAGTTGGAAGTGATGTTTTCTGTTTGTGAAGTTTGAGTTACGTGGCAATGAGCCCACTTGTTAAAGTYCTAAGGGTAGGAGCGAGGAGTAGGAGGTGGAGGAAGGTGGAGGATTGTTACCATCTTCTCATTCAGGGTCCTGGAAAATAGGAACTTAACTCAAGACTAGGGCACAAAATCACAGTAAACGAGAAAGAGCTGAAATAAGTATCTTACCGCTTTTTACTTCCTAAAGAGATGACGTGTTGCTTTCCTGGAGAGGCACATTGCTTCAGCACCAGAAGGGACGAATGCCTGGGCGATTGCAGAGAAAGAAAGTTGATGGGGCACAGAGGGCCACTCTGGGACCACAGAAGTCTCTAACTTGYTTGCTAGATTTTACCCAGCTTTTCTTCTTTTCTTTGCAGCCTTATGGCAGGTTCCAGGTAACGTGTGTGATTCTTGATTACATTRTAGCTTGTGAGATTAATTGCATTAGAGTAGGGCAAGTGTAATAAGCCCTCAAGCTAGAAGAGTAGTGTGGATCCTCATGTTTCAGTTTTTAATTGACACAAAATAGTTTGAGAAAGACCATGCATTATTTTCAATTCTYGGTGTGAGAATATACAGATTCATTTTATTCATGCTCTTGGCTTTTTTCATTGTTGTGGATGGGGATCTATRTTTTCATTGTATCCTGAAGGTGAGCAAATATGCACTGCATGCATTGTTAAAATTCAGTRCACCTCCAGTTGTTAAGATGCTCAGCAAGAGTAGCATTGGTAAATTGATTAATTAGATCAATTACTTAAGATTTTTTTTTTTCCTCTCTGTGCTTGCACAGTTTGCTTCAAATAACAGTGTTCAAAATAGCACTGCCTGAGTTAGAGGTATGAATGATTACTTCTCTGGCTAGGTATCTCCTCTGGCCGAAACAGTACATGTTGTCGATTTGAAGCTACCTGTTCAATGCGTACTGCCTAACAAATGGCTGTGGCAAATATTGTATTTTTACAGTACAATATATTGGTAAGCTAAGGTACTTGGGTGTTCACAGATTCTGCTCTCACTGCTGCTTACCAGTATTTTTCTACTCCTCTTACTTGCTGCATTTTATTAAGCATGATTAAATGTTTATTCATAGATTGATTACGTGCGTTTTACAAAGACTGTAAAGGCAAAATGGTTGTATTTTATATGGTGAAAAATCACAGGAAGACTTAAAAAAAATAGCTGTCAGGAAAGCAAGGTAACTGGAATAGACTTTAAGAATCGGGAGAAAAGATCTCCTGAGAGGGTGAGCTAAGGAAAAAGTGACTTAAGGAAAGCTGGCAGACCCTTAGGGAGTCTTAAGGCCACAAGTTCAAGCTACCCCATTCAGAACGTATAGTAGGGGACTAAATTGGTTTAATCATGAGCTCATCATTGACCTCAAATGCAAGAAAGAAACATGCAATAAGAGGAAACTAGGTCAGGCTCCCAGAATGAGAACAGAAGTGTAGCGGGAGCATAGACGAAATCAGAAAGGCCAAAGAACTAAATAAAGATATAACATTTTAAGAGCCATTGGCAGTAACTAGATATCATTCTGTATCACTGTTACAAGAGGCTGTTCTGCTATACAGTGGGGAAAGAAAGCTATCAACATATCAGCACTGAAGATAATTATTTAATGTCTTTTCTTCATATGAAGTTCAACACTAATTAGATGATTTCTGTAATTAGGACTAGTTGTAAAGCAGTAAGGTCCCAACCTAGATATGTGAAAATGGGTTAGGGCCAACCTGGATAATTTAGGTGTTTTCAAATTGGTTGGAATTATGAATTTAATTTTAGAATACTTTAAAAAATTCAGTGCTGCAAGTGGGGTTAACTTGCAAAGGAGAGAATCAGAAGCCTGGGAAAAGTCTARCACAGTGAATATTCTTAAAGAAGAAAGAAGAGTAGTTGGGGAGCTAGAGATCCACCAACTTAACATCAATTTCTGGAAAAGTACATGAACAAGTAATATAACTCATACCTATGAGATAACAAAGATAAGAATATCATGCTAAAAATCTCATCAAAGTCATCTAATTTCCTTGCGCAGCATGGCAATAGGTCTTGTGGACAGAGAAGCAGCAGCAGATTTATATATCCAGATTTCAGTTAGGTCTTTGGCAGCGACTCAGTGACATCATAAGTAAGTTATGGAAACATTGACTTAGTCCATCTCAGATCTTAATTACTTTCAGGAGGGCTGTTGTCTCTTTAGTGATTAGAGTGGGGATCTAGAAGGCTTACCCTAGGCTTTACCTCCTGGACTTCCTACTTAAAGGCTTCAGTAAGTTTATAAAGTAAGGTGGGATAAATCTACGCTAATATTCAGTGCTGTCACTTAGAAGAAGTCTATTGGCTCCATGGACTTGCCAGCAGAACCATGAGTGGAGATTTCTTCATACTCAATCCCASAGGTAACGTGCTGAACGCTCCCTCAGGAGAAAGGAACCCCCTCTCTCAGTGATTCATGTTTGCCTGGCTGAGAGGGGATGAAGAAAAGCACCTTGTAGAGTAGATGTATGTGTGTTAATATAAGTAGACTGTACCAGCTTCTTCCCAGGTGCTGACAGCTCCACAGGGTGCAAGGAGTAGGGAATGAAACCACTGTTGGATTAGGGATCTGGGATGACACCAAGGTGGGAGCTCCTCCATCTAGCTTCTGCAAATGCCCTGACTTGCACTGTTGCTGAATTTAGCCTTGTGCTACCTCTCATGCCCCAGCAACCCAGAGCAATAGCCTGGTTATTCGGTCTTAAAATCAGGCCTAATTGAAAACAAGGCCCAGTGGCCAAAGGACAAGACTATTATAAATGCCAAATATTTGTGAGAAGCCAACTTGTCCCAGGGAGGGACAGCTGCTCCTAATTTGCCTGAGAGAATCGTATTTTAAAGCTTAAAAATACAATAATTTTTGTGCATAGCAGGGCAGTTACTCCCTACCCAGAAGGGTTTAGTATTTGTGTGCCTTGGCCTGCCAGCTGTGAGATGGGAAGAATACTTGTCTGCTCAAAAGGCGACTTTGAGACATGCTAAATTATTTCAAAATATATCTTTGAGGCCTTCAGAAGAAAACTGCTGAATAGTACTAAGTTTTTAGATACTGGACCCTGCAACAGGTTAACAGTGTCCAACTTGAATTAAGCCAGGCCTTCCAGTCCAGAGGGACCTCAGCGCACCACCCAGTATCACACAGGCATGTAAAGATTGTGGATGTTTCATTCTGTCTCGGATTGAAGGAGCTATTGGAGAAGGCACATGTTCCTAAAGAATGAGCCTGTCTGGAGAGACAAGGCAGGAAGGAAGAGTCCAACGGGGCTGTTGGGACAGCCTACGTCCAGGAGGRTTGGGAAGGACTGGAGCTGGGGCTTTTTGTAGCACACAAAAAGCTGTAATTGCTGCTTTTACAGATGGGATATCCTCTCTCAGCACCAGTCTTTGTCAAGCAGGTGGTTCTACCTGGGACAAATCTTGTTTTGCCTGGGGAAGTCATTGTGACTTCTTGAAAGGGGTTGTAAATCCTCGGTGGGAAGGAGCCTCACTGTTGCAAGAAGTGACTAATGGGAAAGTTGGAAAGCAATATCTGCACATGCCCAAGGTGTTCAGACGATCGCTGCATGCTTTCAGCAAACGTCAGTGCTATGGGTTGGGAACACTTTTTATGCCTTGGCTGCACAGTCTGGCTGTGTGCTTCAGCTACTGCTGCTTCTCCGAAGGTCTTGCGTGAAAGGATTACAGGAAATAAGAGACAAGGGATCTGGAGAAAATCTGCATCCCTCTCCCAAGGAGACTGTCTATCCACCTGCCTCCTGACAGTACGCAGGGAGRGGATGCAATGAAACTAGCCATCACTGGACCTATATAATAAGCTTATTGCCGCTATGACCTTGGATCACTTAAGACCATACAGATCAAACACCAACTTCAAGAAAATGCAGRCATCCACAGATGACTTTTGTCCTCCTGCATGAAGTGTTTTTTTTACATATATGGTACTTCCATCTCTGGTCAATGTGACCTAGAATTTTGTTTTAACTGTTCATGTCTTTTAAATGTTCTCATTGTTAATAGCCACAAGGTGGCATTGCAGATTAAAGGGAAAACATCTCTTGTTGTTCCCTGAGATATGAGGGAGGTGGAAGACTTGAAAAAAATTGTACAGCCACCCTGAAATTCTATGTCTTGAAGATGCAGGGAAGACTTTTCCTTTCAACTCACAGGCCTCCAGTTTTGACAGGAGTGAGCATGATGTTCGCTATATTATGATCATGAAGAGTTTCAACTGATTCAGCATCTGCAAATATGTTTTAGCTGTTCAGAGCTGCTACTTCGCTCTCCTCCTGCCTTTTGGGATGTGATGTAGTTTTTAGAGCTGTGAGAAAGGTGATGGTGTCACCTCACTGTCTCTTTTGTTTCAGTTTCTGTGTTCAGATGCTGAAGAAAACTGATTTCTTTCTTGCCCCCCCCAGTCACTTTTCCCTTGATTTCTGTGCAGACTCAAATTTGGCTAAAATTTGGGTGCTYTGGAAGGATGTAAGCTGTAGTAAGTGAAGCTAAACCTTCAAACAAAGGTTTGAAGCTAAACAAAGTCTTAAGGGCTATTTATTTGTTTACTTATAAAGAGCAAGGTGAATTGAGCATGCTGTAGCTGGACCACCCCTGTACTTTCCAGCTTTTACTGTGATCCAGGGCTCAGTCTTTTACGTTAAGGGTAAGATTTGGATTAYGTTGTTCAAAGGTGTTTTCTTCTCTGTTGAGTCCGGATGAAATAAAAAGGCATTTAGGAGATCTGACGGAATCCTTCGGGTGCCTATTTTGCACCCAAAAATGATACCAAATTTCTCACTCTGGAAAGATCAGAACGTGCTTCTCTCTTTTATTTCCTTGTCTCTTTTATTACGAATCCCTGTCCTAGGGAGCATGTAATTCTTGTGCACGAGTACAAGCTGTAATATAGTGAAGGGGCCTGATTTTTGCTCAGTCCCCACTATGTTGCTGTAATGTAAGTCCTTTCTAGTCCTAACTATTCTTATCAGTGCTTGTTGCCTTTGTATATACTTTCTATGTAAACCAGGAAAAGTATACCATGGATCTCCCCAGCAGTGGAAACAAGTGCTAAATGGAGTGGGGGAACACCAGGCCAGCAAAGGAAAATCTTATCTGTTTTGGAAAGAAAGTGAAAATAATTTTAATTTTACCACTGCTTTGGAGAAGGAATGAAAGGCAGATTAAATTAAAAAAGCTAGCTTTTGCTCAAAAACCACTAAAAGTGTTTGTTATGAATTTTGCAGATAAATGGAAGATAATTGACGGTGTGTTTCCCCAGGCAAGAGAAATACCCTTGTCCTAAYTCTTTTCTGAGAAAGAGGAAAGCAGTGAAAACTTTTCATCAACATTAACATGCACATGACGGCAGAGGAAAACATCATACAGTTTTGCTTGGACAATTTTCACCTAGTTGAGAAAGCCAGGGCATATAAATACTAATAGATCCACAGATACAGATATATTTATATACATGCACATATGTATATGTACAGGAGATTCTTGATATGTTGGATATGTCTGATTCCTTTTGTGACCAGCTTTTTTCAGAACCATTTCTGAAAAATATTCCCAGTGTCTTCAGCCATGTTTGCTTTGCCAATTATCCATAAATTTAACCTAGTTTTCCCTGCATGTCTGCCTTGATGTTACTGCACTGAGTGGGGAGGCTCTTGCACAGACCAGCTGTCCCCAGACAGTGAAACTGGTTTCTTCCATGGTCCAAAAGACCATGGTGAGCCGGCCACAAAAGTGTGCAAAAACGTTATCGGTYTAGGTAGCGTGGGAAACACCAACCTTGCTCCAGTTCCTTGTTCTGTTACAGACCTTGCAGCTAACTTTGCACAAAATATTCATCTGCCTCTTTTCTCAACAGGGGCAATGATGGTCAGCAGTTCAGACTGGACGGTTTGTAGTCCTGCTTGAGCAGACACTGTCTCTTGCTATGTGTAAAGCATGGTCAGACTTGGACTGGAAGGCCTGATGGAACATAAACATCAAGTATTTATTAAATATTGTGAATATTCTTCCCGACATGTAAATAAGCAGTTGGCACTTCGATTTATGGRATGATTGACCATGATAGAAATATATAAGGCTAATAAGAACATCCAATTATGTTAGTATAATTTAAAAAGGGGTATATGCGTCCCTCTGGGTGCTATGTACTTCTGGGTGTAAGCCAGCTACTAAATGACAGGGGTTAGGATGGAGCTAGCAAGAAACCTCCTCTTACCAAGGTTATTTCATAACTGCCTACTGCAGAGTTTCATATTTACCACTGGAGCAGCTGGTGCTGGCTCAACTCATCTGTCAGGCAGGGTGCTGAAAGAGATGTATTACTTGACTGACCCGAATAGTGAATCTGATGTTCCTGGCATTTTTTTAGTCTCCCGACCTGAAGGGAGAAGTGAACCTTTTGAAAAAGAAAAGTTATACATAAAAAATTCTGTGCAGTGCACATTTCCGGATGAATGCTCAGGCCAACATTACTTAATGCTGAAATCAAAGCTTTGGGGATCCATGGGCATTTCCAAAGCTGCTGTGATACCACAACCCCTGTGTATAACCTCATGTGTAACACGGCTTTTTTTCACCTTGAAATTCTCTTTTGCTCTTCAGTCAGCTCCGCTCTGGAAGGAGAGTGGGGGAAGGAGTAATATGACTTAGCAGGATCTCTGGGTACAAGGAGATTCAAGTCCAGCTCTCCTGGAATAGAGAGCTTTATTACAGTGATGGCTGTTGTTCATATTCCGGAGGAGGTGGTCAAAGAAAATTTGTAACAGTAYGAAGGTTTTCTGGGGAAAAAATGCTACTTAAACTGCCATCTGTGTGTAATTGTTAAGTAGCATGCATCACAGTGGAAAAACAAAATTTCTTGCATCCTGGAAAACACTGTGTGAATGTATTTGGTGGATATAGTCTAGTAAGGATGGGATCTCTCTTGTGTGTATTGCTGCTGACTGATAAGCACCTTGGGGCAGTCTCAGCCTTGCTGAATCCTCATTGAATGCCCTATCAATGGGAAAGCTGTACTTCTGCTGAAGGGGTTTGCTGGACAACACAAGRTCTAGCTTAGTGACACAGACGTTCAGACATGTATTGTGCTACAGAATGAAATCACAAACTAGATTTTTCTTTTTTCTTTTCTTTTCCTTCCTTCTTCTAGTCCCAAAAAGGGACTTTGCTATTTTGCCCCTCTCCCCAGCCCAATAAACTGTATGGTGGTTGTCAGGGCATTCGCATAGCATGGCGAGTACTTGAATTCGGGTGCTTTCTGTAAAGCAGTCTGTTCTTCAACCTGCACAAATTTGAGCATTGTAATCACTCAGCTACTGCTGCTTAGTTTGAATTAGGGGTCAGGAAGAAACACCTCTCTGCTTTTGCTGAAACAAATGCACCTCTGAAAAATACCTTTGTTTTTGACAAATCAGTATTTTCTTTAAAATATTTCTAGTGTGTGTTGCKGAGTTCAAATGCTGAGGCCTTCGTCTGGAATGGCATTGAGTTTCAAAGATTTAATTTGGTCTTCAAATCTATAACCTGCTGACACACTACAAAGATCTGAGATGGCTGCCAACGCCTAAGCACGTTTCCAAAGCACAAACAGTAGCTTTAGTCATAGTTAAGTTGCATGAATCAGACCATTCTTCCTTGGACAGTCYTTCTGAGGAGGAAATTTTTTAAAATTTCCCTCTATTGTGCATCTGCAGTTCACACTTTCATATGGGAACAATTTTTTTCGTGTGCATCAGGGAGGGGTGAGTAAGGAAACAGCAACATACTGACCTCAAAAGCTCTCAGGGAATTTTCTAGAGCCTTGGGCTTTCTTGTATGGAGGTGYGTATATGCTTACTCCAGTCTTCCCTTGTTCCTCTGGTTATCTTGTGTGCACCTCCCGCTGATCCACCGTTCCTGCCAGGGGGTATGAAAACACAGACAAGCCTCACTTGCACAGCAAAAAGCCCACAGGTGTTCTGAAYGTGAGTGCTGTGGAGCAACGAGTTGATGGGAAGAAGTTTATACTATTGCTATTTTTGTTCTACCTGCTGTGTAGATGCAGAGGAATATATTCTTGTCAACTGTCAAGTTAGCAGTTTCTGTTCTCAGTAGATTCGCTTCAAGGTTAAAGGCAGAGCAACTGCTGCCCTGGATTTCCTTAGCATGAAAGCAAGTCTCAAAGGCTCTGCTGATGCCCAGTTGAGAAGAAAGTTTCATTTCCATGGCTTGAAATGACACCAAGAGATGTGGGCATCTGTGCCCAAGGGATGCTGAGCTCCTGTTGGCCCTTCAGAGATGTCTCTGCTCATGCACTCTCTTCTCCCTGTTAGACACCCGTTTTAGCTGCTCTTACGGAGTTCATGCTCAATCTCTTTGGAGAGCAGAACACATTGTTCTTAACACTCACCTCTCATCCTTTCTGTGCAAGATTCACTTGGCTAAAGAGGCTTTATTCCCATTTGTTCTTGTGGCAATTAGGGCAGAACCAGACCAGAGCAGATCCACACGTGCACGCACACATCTGGCTGTGAGAACATCTGGGGATGGGGTTGAGAGGAGCATGTGTAAGCAGCCCTCTTTGGGTAATAGCAGGTTCAGTTCAGGAACCTGCGAAGGAGTATGGATAAGAGTTACTCTGAGGTTAATGTTTGTTTTATGGGAAAAACTTAGGGGGAAAAAAAATTCATCTATTTTGGACCAAAAAAGTACAAATTTGAAATCTTCCATGGAAAGGAATTACTCCCATTTTAAATATTCCCCCGCCCCACTGCATTTAAATATTGGAATGAAATGGAAACAAGTTTGAAGGTTCCTGACTGGTCCTTAGAAAGCTAACCAGGAGCTGACAGAACAGAAATCTTGGGTTGAAAACTGAGCTGAAGACTAAAAGCGATTACTCCTGAGCTCAGAAACAGTGATCTGTACTAAGGCATGGGCCCAGATGTGGAGGAATATGAAATCTGTTCTTTGATTTTTACCTTGGTTTTAACCATATCATTTAAGAGTTACAATTAGGAAACACAATAACTGTTCTCACGTACTTAACTGAATAATCGCATTAGTTTAATATCACTAATTTTTTTTTGTATTTTATACTCCACTCCTTTGGAGTGCCTTTCTGCGGAGACTTTGGGCACCCTTCCTCTTTCCTTCCCTCTCTCTCTTCATTGCTGTRTTGTTCATGGCTCATCTGGGATAGGCAGAACCATGTTGTTCTTTGTAGTCTCATAGCCCAGAAGGAGGATTTTTTACGAGATAGTCATTACCGCAAACCTTGAAGCCTCCAAATAACCCTAKTTGTAATCCAGTTATGTTGTGTTCTCACAAATTCCTAGGCCACAAGACACCCAGATACATCCCTGAGTTGATGACTGCCCGGTAAGCGGCTATCGTTAGATAACTGAGTTCACCCTCGTAGCTCTGCCCGTAGGAATATAGAATTGTTCATACATATGACTAGCTCTTGTGGTTGAGCAGTGCTCTTTCTGAAATGGCCAATGCATTAGAAGGCAGTTTTCTCTTCTCTCTCTTCCCTCCCACTGACCTTCCCCAACATGTCCTTGACTAAATACGTAGCGCTGCACACGAAAGGAAGGAATTTAGAAGTGTGTGAAGTACTTGCAATTAAATGTCATGCAAGCGACATGTGGTTTTGTTGCTCCAAATTCAGCTCAAATAAATGGAAAGGATTACAAAATGAGGAACAACTTGGGTCAACCTGGAGTGTTAAACAAAATGTGTTTTCCTTCGGTAGCACCTAGGAGTATGTGATGCATTTTACCAAATGAAGAAGACGATGTGGAATCCAAGTCAGGGGCTCAAGCGAGGTATAATTGTCACAGGACTAAGAAAGTTGGGCAGTGTTGCTTCATGAGCCTGACTAGTTCTGGTGCTTGAAATAGTTGCTGCTTGCTTTGTTTGGCTTGCGCCACTGCAGAGAAGGGAAGGTTTTCCGTGCCCGCTGTGACAGGACAAGAAGGAATGAAGGTAGGAGTCGGAAGTGAGGTGATGGCTCAGGCTCACTAATGGGAAATTAGGCAAAGGAGAGACAGGAGCTGTTCGTGTTGAGCCTTCAGTGAGCCAAAGCTTAGGGGGCTCTCAGGTCTTTAAGATTGTTTAAGGTTATTTTCCCTTGCTGGACCATGCAGCAAATGAAATATCCCCATACGTGAGGTTTTATTACGCACCATTCCTAGTGAGATTCCTAGGGAGATGAGTATAGTTTCTCACTGAACTCGCTCAGATCTCTGACGTTCCTGTCATCAGGAGATCAGTTTAATCTTCTSATTAGGAAATTTTCCACTGGTTTTAAGTGAGAGCTGCTCTGTCCTAGTAGAACTGCTAAACTCATTTTGTGAAGTTGAGAGCCAGAAGACTACAGCAAGCCTGACACAGCCCTGTTGTCTTCTGCACACTGAGCTCTGAAAGGTTTGGTAGCGTTAGTTGATGGAGGAAGGACGTGTGCCTTTTCCTGAAAAGCCGAGGAGAATAATTTGCTCTCTGTATCAGCAATGCCATTGCCTTTCCCAGTCAACTGCTGCCAGCTGTGGAAGTCACGTTCCCTCCTGCCAGCCATTCATTGTGCTTTTGCAGTAGGAAGAAGGGGGATGGAAGAAGGGGGGATCTTAATTGAAAAAATAGGCCTAGGGCTTCAGGGACATAACAAAGTCAGTGGGAGTGTGTGAACAGCAATTTATTTTGTCAGTTCAAGTTACAGTCACTCTGACATGTGAAAATTGCAGATGCCAGTTTCTCAATGTGTCACTGTGACACACAGCATCCCAAATAAATAAATAATGAAACTTGGTTTGCAGAGCTTTGGAAAGCCCAAAGAAATGGGATATAAAAATTGGCAGATAAACTGAGAGAGTTTTCTTTGACATAAGGGGCATGATCTTAGCTCAGGCCTTTCACAAGATGATCTTCATATGTTTCATTGCTTCAATAGAGTGTTCCTATCATCATTGTAGTCTTCATATAGTTTATGGTCTTCATAGTCTCTTTGGGCTTTGAAAATGGARCTGTTTTCATGAAGAATGAAGCAGACATTTTCCCTTGAAACCRTAAAGGATTGGAAGGAGTGTGGCTGAAAAGCTGACCTGAGACTGAGTAGACCTCTGAAGCAACTCATTAAGGCTAGGACCCAATTAGGAAATCAGCTGTTACCCTGATTGCTTAGGAGCCTTTTAAATGTTCCATTTCTATATTCTGTTCTTCACCTGTAAAATGAGAGTAATGGTGATATTTACATCTCCTGTCTTTTCTGACTTAGTTTAGRTCTTTTAATAAGGAGCTCTCCTTTCCATGTATTCCTATAGCACTTAATGTAATTTGCCTCAGCCTTTATTATGGTATCTAGATACTCTAGCAGTAAWGTTTTGTGCAAATCAAGTAGTTCCAGTAGCAGTCTCACCAGTTAATGTTTGTTCACTAGCTTACAGAAGTAGACAAATAGCCATTAATGATCAGGTGACCAAGTTAGAAAAATGAAGAGTTTATTAAAAGTTCAGCCAGAAAGAAGCTGTTCTGCAGAGACCCTTGRCAGGAGCTTGAGTGGCAGCAAAGGCATTCATTGCCCTTAAAAGAGAAGTCCTTAATAACATGGCAATGCTATGAAAAGTTTTCTTTCCCATTTCCCCAGTTAATCTGGGTTAGGAGTCAACAGGRTGGTCAGACAGCATATGTGACTTCTGAGAAAATCCTGAATAACTAGATTGATTTTATCTAAGAAGAAAAGAGYGAGAGAGGATATGATAGGTCTTCAAATGCATAAATGGCCCTTGCATGCAAAATGAAACATGTTATCTTTGGAAACAAGAATAGAACACRAAGCTGTACATTTAAATTGCAAGGAGGTCTGTGTCCAGAAGCTGGAGAAAGTATCAATAAGGCCAGGGAGGATGAGAGCTTGTGCCATTATCTGTAACATAGTCCTAGCAAGTTGGGGATCGAAGGGAGTTCGAGATGCTGTCTAGCTAACCCTTGCTCCAAACCAACATCTTAAAGATAAGTGCTAATATTTTTGCACAGTATTTCAGGAAGCTGAAGGTCGATGCAGACAGGAAGGTTTATCTGGTTTCATGACTTTGGAAGAACTGATAAGCTGACACTTCTTACCAGCAGGTAGATTGTGCCCAGGAGTATTCTCACTAGTGTAAGAGGATCCCYCTGTTTGTAGCACAGTACATCACCTTTGGCTGCACTGCTATCTCTTTTCATGTAAACTTAAAAATAGGGGATGGAGCCTCAGGAACTCAAAGCTGAACTGTCCTTATTGTGCAGCCAGGGCCAAAAGTAATTTTGGTCACACGAGGCTGAAGACAGAGRTGTGAAATGAGCCAGAGAGGGATCAGCTCCTGATGATAGATGAATGAGCTCAGTCTGTACACTTTGAAGGACATGGTTAAATCTGAAGTTTTCCATGGAGAAGCATCCATTGACTTTGCATTAGTGCTCCAAGGGGAAGTGCTGCACTGCCCTTCTCACACTTTTGAGAGGGCTTCCTTGGGTGAATTAGGCTGCAAATGAGTCTTCGGAGTTTTACTGGATGTTCTTCATCCACAGCTGCCCTGGTCACGTTCTTCTGAGTACATCCCTAGTTGGACAGACTTYGAGAGAGCTGATGCAGTTACTCGACAGACCACTTAACATGATGTTAGCTCTATRCTTGTCTATACTCTTAAAACATGCGTCATTGTACGCTGTAATTATAAGGAGAGCTAACTGGCAAGGAAGGATGATGGCATCATTAAGGCACTGGAAGAGGAATAACTAATTCTGCTGTTAACTCCTCATGTAACTCTGGCTATGACACTGAGGATCAGTTTTTCTCATTTGAAATTGTGTAATGTCAGTATGTCTACATAATATTTTGAAGGGACAGAGACATGAGGAAGTTGTGTCTATGGCACGAGTGATGAGGATCAAATTCAAACTGGAATTTGAATTGAAACTATAGGGGTCCTACAATAAGAATATTAATGTCAATAATAATATTTATAATAAAAACATTTACAAATAGTTTGGAAGATTAATCATAACAGAAATAGCTAGAAGAAAAGTCTGTAGTATATAATAGAACCTGGTTAATTCTTTCTGTGTAAATCTCTCACCAAGTATCCTGGCAAGCTCTTAGCACTTTCAAGAAAAGATTTAACAGCCAGGTTAGAGCACTGAGATCTCATGTTGCTTTTAGTTTATTATTATTGCAAAATGCATTACTGAACATTTACTAGTGCATCATGAAATAAAATGCCGTGGAATTACAAATGAATTTTGCTTGTAAGATGAATGAGTCTGTGATTTAGAATCTTTGATATCAATATCATTGATGCTTTCTTGGTAAAGATGAATGCAGTCACAAGGGCTTTTTTTAATTTGGAAGTTTTGGCACAATTTTGAAAAGGTCAATTTTGGTGAGATTCTTTGTAATCTTTCTTCCAAAGAGTTCAGCCAGCTATGAAATATCAGTGGTTTTGTTTGGGTTTTTTCCCCCTAGTTTGCTTCTTTTTCTAGATCGAATATTTTTTATGAAGTCAACCTTTTTCTRCCTCTGCTCCTACCTCCCACACCCCTGCTCTCATGCATAAAATTCCACAGTCCTCTGGGGATGCTGTTGGCAAGAAGCTCCTCTGTCCATAGAAGCTGTTTTCTTGTGTTCTGCTCCTTGTGCCTCCATTTTTGTGTGTGTCACATTATAAACCCATGCAAAACTATCACAGCTGAAGAGCCAAGTCATCACTTTCAAATTTACAGTGCAAAGCAATAGTGTTTGGGTTTTGGTTTTTTTTTTCTTAAATATTTCAGACAATGCTTTTATCAAAATGGGTCATTCTTCCGTCTAGTCAGTGTGCCACTCCTGGCAATGACCAGTTCTAGGTGCAAGAACTGCTGCAGTGGGCAGTAATGGATTAAATATGTCCATTGTGAAAGATTCTTCCTTAATTGCATTAGTCTGAGGTTTATTTTATGCCCTGATATGTGGCGTTGAGCCAAAGAGACCACAATACACCTTCCCTTCCAAGGTCYGAGTGCCAAAAAGTATGCCTTTACAAGAAGGGTGCTTAAGTGCTTTTCTGAATCAAAGCCTGAGTCAGTGCTTTAATGTACTCTGTTCATGCTTGGAAATGGCTTATATTCCTCTGAGCAAATTTCCTTTAAAGAAGCTAAGCCTACTATAGTGTCTGAAGAATTCAATGTCACACTGAAAACTTATCCCCCAGATCTGTGTCCAAAGAGATCCAGCTTAATGGATGCCACCTATTACTTACTGCCATACAGCATTCCTCTTTCAAGCACTGAAACAGTCTGTTCTCTCTCCAGGCAATGTGTCAAGTTTTCGTCTGGTCGCCTATGGTGTTTTCCATTTATATTCAAGGTTCTAGAGAAGGTCACTTCAGTGCAGCATCAATAGCACCTCCGTACCCATGATCTCATACATATATTTGAGGCTGGCTCTAAGGCAAGAGTATGGTAGGACTCAGACTGCCCACTGGAAAGTTTAGGCAGCCATCTCGTGTAGGAGAGTGATTTAGGGATATGTTCTCTTCACCACTGCTGCTTTCAGCACAGTGGACCACATTGTCCTTTCAGAAAGCCTGAAGCAGGTGCCTGACCTGCCTGGAAATGCTTTATCGTGGTTCATTTCAAGCCTTACTGCTGACTGCCGGTTCCTTGTCTGACTACTGCAGTCCTCGAGGAAGATTCATCCCTTAGTCTTGCTGGGCTATTTTAAGGCAGTGCTTCTAAGTATCTGCGTGAGCCCATATGCTTCAATTAGCTTTTGTCTGGCCTGAGCTGTTTTTGTTATCACCCTCTTTTTGCTGATAAAGCAGGAACATTTTTAGAGGTGGTGKTTTTTTTTTTTTTTCCCCCCCCTGCAGGAGCCCTAGGATGGATGGGAATGAACTTTGTCAGGTGCTTAGAGTAAAAGGAATTGTCAGGATAYCTGGCTCCCTGTCGGTCCTGACAAATCACTCAGGGGCCTTGTGTCTCAGGTTGCTCGATCTGCAAAGCAAGGCTAATATTTATTTTCATTATATATATTAATAGCACTTAGCAACTTTGAACAAGGTCAGGACTTCACTGCATTGCATACTGTGCTAAGACACGCATATATTAGTTCCTGTCTCATGCCTCCTGTAAAGAAGTGATGTAAGAATGCAGTGCCTGAGAGAGGCAAGAAATGATCCATAATGCATGATGTATTCTGAGGTTCTGTCCTGTCACTCCGGCTCATCTGATGGAGTGCATTATGGGCGGGAGATAACTTGAGCTGGCCTTTCATAACTTGATTATCTTATTTCGGTGTTAATACCCATGATAAGGATCCATGACTAAAGGGAGACAATGTCTGAAAAACCTCTGCAAAGTTCTGGTGCTGCTGTTGGTGACATAAAACAGAGAGAATAAAGCAGCAATGCCAAAGCACGYATACCTCCACCAAAGCTGACCCACGTTTTCTCTAAATTTAAGCCTCTCGTTTTCATCACTGCCTTACGTACTGGAGTTGCTCTCTAGATGATCCCGTGCTCCTTCAAGTTCAGACCAACGACTCTCTGAATTAATAGATTAGTAGGCAACAACTCTGTGAACCTACAGTATGAATTAATAAGTAGGCTGTCTCCAACCACTGTTAATACATCCCAGATTTAGGGCTGCCTGACAAGCAATGTTCTGCCATTGCCACCATGACTTTGTTCTATACTTTAAACTTGGAAGCTGTGGTTAAAATAAAGAATAGTTTGGAACCTCTGGTAGTTAAATCACTGCAAGCTCCTATTGTGGATGCACAGTGACACCACGGTTGCTGATGTCTATAAAACTGCTTTGCAGGACTAAGTTKTTCTGGTGGGACCCAGACTATGTTAGTTCCTTTGCAGACAGGATGAGGGACCTTTGTGTGCAAAAGCGACGTGTTGGGGTAACATTGCTGAGGTTATGGAGATGTGAGTTTGGATATGTGATGGGAAATGATTTTTTTGGCTCCTTCTATAAATAGACAATATTAATAAATGGTGCTTCCACCTTGTATCACCATGCCCGTATATTCTGGTTTCATACTTGGAGGCAACGGTCAAAGTCCAGGGTGGGAACAAAGGCAACTGGATGTGCTGATGATCACATAACTTTGCCGGTGACAAACAGACTGCACTCRGTCCAGGGCTGGACTAAAGTGGAGTGGGTGCTTGTCTCTGAAATACTAAAGCAGGAGCTGCTAGCACTTGAGGAAAGAGCAAATTCTCTTTAAGCAAAACTGTAGTAAATTGTCATCCTCTGTAAGCATAGAGATGGACCTGCAAAACCAGTTCAGCAGCAGAGCTAAAGCTTTGTATTAGTAGGACTGCAGCAAGGCTAGTGATGTAGCGATATATAGATGTCAACAGAATATCATAATGCTGAACTGAAATGGTTGTAATGGAGCAAAATCAGGGTGCGCAAGCTGTGAAAGCGGAATGAATCTGAGATGAGCAACACTGTACRGAGAGCTACAGCTTAATCTGGTATGAAAAGTTATATAAAATTGTTTATGAAATGAAGGCCTAGCTGTGAGGTGGTAATCAGTTGCTGAACTGCGATATTCTGAAGGTTTGCTTAGTGCAGAATTAGTCAGAAATCTATAAAATCAATGGTGATTAAAATATCCTTTTACCTTTCCATTTATATCTTTTTTTATAACATAACCCTGCTTTCTAAAGTTTGAAAGTGAGGTACAAATTTAGTGAAAGCAATGAATACAGTTTGAGAGACGCTGGCTCTTCATGCCTTGCAGTCATGCAGGGCAGTATTTCGGGGGGGAAAAAAGGAAAATGATCCAGAGCCTTCATTCCAAGAAAGAGTCTAGACATTAAGCCACTGCATAAAAAGCTATTGGAAATTCAAGGATTTCCTTACAAGTACTTGCATCTTTCTTTCCTGGCTTCTTCTGGAAGTTGCAAAGAGGTCCATTGACTTCTCTGAGATTCACAGTACCACATAAGTTAGACGGAAAGACTCCATGGGAAGTGGGCCAATGGAAAGGACAGTTCTTAAATATATTATCTATTTCACTCTTCTCCTTTATGCATTTCTCTCCACGGCAACTCTTCCTCTGTACTTAGTGAAATATGCTTTTAAGTAAGTTAAATTGCCAAAAAATTAAGATAAACTGCCAAAAAATAGTTAAGTTATATTTTAATTCTCCATTCTGTATGGAGTAATACAGCAAAAGTAGTAAATACGAGAGTCATGTTACTTCCAGTG
The DNA here is from genome assembly GCA_030449065.1 of Oceanodroma leucorhoa. Classification (NCBI taxonomy): domain Eukaryota; kingdom Metazoa; phylum Chordata; class Aves; order Procellariiformes; genus Oceanodroma; species Oceanodroma leucorhoa. The sequence continues at coordinate 2,603,763 of JASVER010000051.1, forward strand.
TTGATGCAGGCAGTGGGCTCAAAAGTCACCTCAAATTGTTCTGCCCATCTCTCTTTAAGTGATAAGGTGACAACAATGCCGAACAACAAGCAAAGAAAACAGAAGGTCCTATAGAGCAGTTTGAATACTGGGTCTTTTTTAGAGCTGGTCGTTGTTTGGATAAAGAAACTCGTGGAAACAAGCCACAGCTGTACAGCTGGTACCCACTAGTAGTCCTTTGGAGCAGAAAATAGGCTAGTCACAAGTGAGGCATCCATGGCTGGTAGCAGCAGGGACTGTCCATGACTGATAGAAATGCCACTGGAAAKGTAATTTTTTCTATAGACTATTTCAGGGTTTAGGGGTGTCGAGCGTGGCTGTCTTCTGATTGTTCGTGTTGGCCAGCTCCCAGCTGCTTTTTGAAGATACTTATTTTTGTAACTGTTGCATTTATCAGGGTGGATTAGCTAAGTCTGTTGACTTCAGTGCTTTGGCACAGGCTGTCAGAAATTATTTTAGCAATACTCTGCCCTGGACAAAGTGCATTTACTTTTCAACCTCGGCTCTCACTTCCAAGCAATAAGCTACTGAGGGTTTCATTTACAGTCAAACGTTCAGTGGACTTCCTATCTGCAGCTCTTTGTTGTCAATTGGATTTTTGTTTGTTGAAATCRAAGAGAAAGAGAAAGGACTATCTCCACCTAATGGCTTCTGGCTACCAGTAAATTGTGGCTATTACACAAGGAGGTATAAAGCACGGTAGGATGTTTTCAGAGAGGTAATAAATTTGTTGGAATTGTCACGAGGAGCGCCAACATCGTTTGAGAGGGAGGAACTTGTGGTATTTCCTTTGCTCCATCTCAGGCATAATCTCCACGAAGGCCTGAATACATGGGCCAAATACTCTGCTCACTAGATCTATCATTTTCCAGCACCAAAGAGCTGGGCCCATCCTCTGCAAACAGTTTAGGGTAATACCATGCTTTATTTTCACTACCAGTGTTTTAGGGGAACTAAAAAAGAGCTCTCTTCTTGGTTAAGCAGATTGACCTTTGATAGTTACTTCAGGGCTGTGAAGAAGTTTTTAATGGAACATATTTACCCTAGCGTTGTTCAAGGTAAGCAAGAATTTAATCTGAAGTAAAGGCTCATTGTTTAAGAGACTTTCATTGGAAATTACTGAGTATCCTCTCTATGCCATTATCTCAAGCAAAAAGGTCACTAATTTTCTCTCGCACGACTCAGACTAACCTTTAAATTCATACGTACCTTTAAAGTAAATGCGACTACTCACTTCAAAAAGGTTTCTTGCTCACACGAATTAGTTTGTTCGTTCTCTTAATAATTCCACTTGTCTCCTCTGCAGATGAATGTCACCGTAACCTCTGTGCTTCCACACTAAAGCCTGATCTCGTCACTCACTTCAAAGATGCAATTCACTGCCAAATACCTCACCTTCATCCATCTCAATCTAAACGCAGCAAAATGACCTCTCAAAAAGTACTCTACAGAGGCACTCTTTAATCAACATCTGTTTAGAGCTTTCCCCGTTAACTTCACATGGGCAGATTGTTTTCCATAATTAGACACAGATAGGCTTTGATATAACCAGCTGACATATAGAATACATATTCATTTCTCCCTCTGACTTCTTGAAGGATCTGAGTAATGCAGAAGAAACACCTAGTGCATTTAATACTAGTCTCAAGAGCTTCAGACTTGTCTAAGAGAGTCACTGAAGCACTTTAGGTAAAACTCTCATCTCTTGTTAAAATGAGAAGCTTAGGACACTGTGACGCTCTTGATGAACTAAGAGGCTGTATTTAGAGAAGAAATGGAGAGGAACTTGGAGCTCGTGTCTCCTTATTTTCCTTTGCTAGATGGGCTATAAGGGGCAGAAACGTTCTTCAGAGACAAGAAAATTATAACATTAATAGAGCTATCACTGCAGAGAGTTTATGGTTTTGCAATTATAGCCCTGAACAGCTACTTGGGGCTCATTGATGCTCACTGCTGTGGACTCTGCTTGATATGTATTGTCTTAGGCCATTTGTGGAGACTCTAGTTCAGATAAACACTTAAACATACGCTTAAAGTTACTCATATGTAAAATACCCCCTAAGCCCTCTCTGCTAAACATGACCTTGATCTCTTGGTGCTGCAGTTCCCCAGTGAAAAATAGACATACGATAACAGCTTTATCAGTCTGAAAACTCCCAGCAGTCCCATGCTACTATTTCTCATGTAACATAACAAAACATATCTATAAACGTGATAGTATTTACTGGCTTGATTCTGCCCTTTCCCTTCAGTGAAATTAAATAATAGCTGACTCCAGAGGCAGGCTGATTGATTTCAGTGAAACTAATGCTACTACTCAACAAGAGTAAAGGCAGAAGTAGCGGAGTCAGGCACCGAGCAGGTTCTGTTATTCCCCTGTTACTGCCACAGAGCTCTGGTTATTTTGAGAAAGCCTGTTCATATTTTCTCTTTCACTGTCTCCTCCTGATCTTTCCTTTTCGCCTTTTCTCAGCTTCGTAGAATAGTCTCAAAACTTATCAATTGACTGTCAGTTTTAAAATCTTCTATTTCTGGAATTTTCAGGTTCCTCAAGTGAGCATTTAGAGCTACTGTATCTCCAAACCATCTGCTATTCTAGGAAAAAAAATAACACTTTAAAAGCTGACAGCTGACTTTCAGAAGACTTTAGTAATTGCAGCCTCAGTTGAAATTATTGCGAACTAATAGTCTGAAATGCTTTGGAAAGTCGGGGCACGGAAGTGTTCATTTGCGTTCTGCTGCCTCCAGCTCCATAATTTTCTACTGTTTCTCAAAGTGTTATTGTTGAAGTTATCAAAGTTTGGAGGTGACTAAAACTCAGTAGTTCGTTTGGTCTTCAGCATATTGTTTTCAAACATTTCCAACAGAAGTAAATGCTTAAATCCCATTAAATTAGTCTAAATGCCTTAGGTTTCTTTACAAATCCTTCTGGTAGGCATCAGATATCAAACAGACAAAACAAAAAAATTAAGCTGAAGCCAGGGTATTTTTCTTTCCCTATGGGGAAAAGGGCATCCATTATGCAATGAATCTTCTTTTGTAATGGTTTGGTGGCTTTGACAAAATTCATTTTACTTCATTGTCCTTTTACTTTACATAATGTCCATAAAATGGCAAAACAGAAGATGTTATTGCTGATCAGAACAATTAGCATAAAGCTCTTGAGTAGAATAACGTTGCAAAAAAAAAAAAAGGCAACCTTTTAGGCCAGACCAATTGTCTCAGGAACTGTATTCTSTATGAAGGGGTATGATTTGTCTTGCAGTCCCCCAAAGCAGTTTTCATCTGTTGTCTTCATATCAGAAAAAAAAAAGGAAAGAAAAGAAAAAAGGAGCTGGTTTAGTTCCCCTCACATTGTAATACCCAGCACGTTGCAAGATACCAGAATAAATGTTACAAGACAGGTAAAGCTTAACTCTGCCATGATCCCAGGGGACGTTGGAAACTCTAGTAAACTGAGATTCTATGAAATTGAAACAATTAAATAAGCTTTTTTTTTAACATTAGGCTGGGGAAGACCTGAAACAGGATCTGTTTGGGAGAACCTGCTCTCATATGGACACCTCTGGATTTCAGAGAGGGGTTCCAGCCAGGTGTAGGGTTATACCCACATGTATAAAGCTACAAGGAGGCTTAAAGGTCTTTCAGAGCAGAGAAAAAACTAATAAACCTATAGTTTATATAATCTRGGCTTACCTTGCAGTGCACAAGCCTTCTACAGGTAAATCCCTGTGGTGCAGAGGACACATTTAAGGAGGACAGCTAAGCCGATGCCCTAGTTCCATTGATTTTTACTGGGAGTCCGACTCCCATTTGTCTTTGATTATTGGCCCCTGGTTTCTGATGAATATAACCACCCTGCTTTCATATGAACCCTGTTGTGTTCGCCTGTGGGCTGCCCTCTTCTCCTGCTAGGTGACCCTCAYGGCAGGCTTTGAGGAGCTGTGCCCGGAGCCCAGGGACAGCGGTGACGGGAGGGAGCAAGGAGCTTTGTCTGGCTTAATGCAGAAAACTCCAGGAGCGTGGGCGGGAGATGCTAAAATTGTTACGGGAGGCTTTGTAATTGGAATACAGTTCTGTAGATGGTTATTTCATTGGAGAGTAGTCTTTAATTAATACGGAGCCTCCCGAGAGCACTTTCTCATCTCTTTCTTCCCATCCCTCCCCTCACGTATATGTCTACATGCATTAATCAAATCATTCTTCTGTTCTGTCCATCAGTTGAACATGGGGACTGGATTTCTTGCTCACCCTTGGAGAAGGGGCCAGCTTATGCATAAGTCAAAGCCGAGGTATTTGATCTGTGAAAGCCGGCTGAGCTGCGGCACTCTGCAGAGAGCAGGTCTCAGTCTCTGAAGGCTCCCTCCCTCTCTCTGTCCCTGATCCTTCATTTCCTCTGATGTCATCACTCCAATTTAAACAGGGGCCAGGCTAAAAAGGCAGAAATTTCTGTTTGGCTTTAACCTCCGGCAAGTTCGGGCCTGTTCGGACATGTCCACGGACGTTTCAAGAAGCGGGAGTTTCTCTAGCAAACGCGCAGCGTTCCTGCCCCCCCCTTGCCGGCACAAAGCTGTTTGGCATAAGTTCATTCTTCTGAAACCTCAGTATTTACACAGGCTCTGTGACTGCGACTTACTCAGAGTCCAGCTGCTGATACTTATCTTCAGTTTTCTGAAGTAAAAGGTTGAAATCAAAAGCTACAGGAGAGTGCTTCTGCTTGTCATGCAATTCATACTTCCCCCCCCAACTTGCTCCACRTTAGCCCGTTTGCAGCCAAATGGGGTCTCCCAGAACCGCATCCAGCAGCTTGGCATGGGATAACGTCCTGAAGAGGGAAACAAAGGTGTTTGGAAAGGTGTGGCTGCTGTCCATACGCGAGCTGGCCACCTCTCCCCCTTTAAAATCTTTGCACCCAAGCGTTTGGGTACAGGTCTGAAGTTCTTTTCCTTAGGGTCACGCTTTCTGCCCAGAGAAAGATACTGCAGTCAGCACGGATGTCCAGATGTTTTATAGGAACAATAAAAAAGTTCATAGGATGCAGAAGTCCCGAACATTACCGGTGCAGCTCTTCAGTGATTAGTACAAAAGGGCAGTGTGAAATTAGCAAATATTTTTCATTAATATTTCTAATAGAAACAACAATAACTCTGTTCTAGGCCTGTAACTTTCCCTGAGTCTTTAAACTTGAATTTCTAAGTTTTTTGCTTTTCAGCTTGGGATGGAGAACAAGAATCATCCACATCAGATGTATAATTTTTAGAAGTTGGAATTTCTTGAAAATGTAGAGTTTTAACCAAAAATATTGAGGGCTTTTGTCCAGAACAGGAACATCCTTAAATAATAATGCTAATCTTCCAGATAAAAAAGAAATCCTATTTTCAAGTAATACACTGGAAAAACCCCACAGTATTTTAGTTAAATTAAATCACAATAAAATGACGAAGACTTAAATAGATTGGCTGTCTAGTATAGCTGCTAATCTGTCTCATGTTCAGTGATCTGGTTCACCCTGCATAATCATAATCTATTCTGCGTATGTTGTTCCAGACGGACTACATCCCAAAATATTTTGCAGAGTTAATMAAATGCAGCCTGAAATTCAAAGAAAAGGAGAACAGTTAAGATGTATGTGCAAGAGATAAATGTATTGCTTTCAGGTACAGCTTGGAAATAGATAAAAAGCCTCAGATATCTATAAGGGAACTTTCTCAGAGCTCCTGTAAGCATATTCAGTAGCTCCTGTGAATGCACAGAGGATTGCAGCGATTCCAGGTGCTCTGCAGTTTGGTTTCTATATTTGGGGTCTCTGAGTTAATAAAGAGGAGACAGAAGATGTTCCATCATCCTGCTACGGACAGGCAAAGTTCAGTAGTCGGATTTCTTTTGTGCTTATAGGAGGCAGCTTGTCTGAAGGAATTAGCAATGCTGCCTTTGAAATTGGCAGTGTCTCCATTGCCTTCACTCCAGCAACATTCATTTACACCAGTTAAGAGTTTAGGCTGAGACATCCCAAGAGAGCTAGGCACCTAGATTTCTTTGAAAATCYGGGATTTTTCCCCAGATGCTTTTCGGAGCTTTTGTGATTGCCTAACTCTTTCCATTTCTCAAATTCCACTTTTTTTTTCCTGGCCTCCTCTGACCCAGCCTTATCCTTCTTTCCTTTCTTGATGCCTCTAACCTGCTTCTGAACCATTTACCAGTTTCTCTGATCAAAGTATATTTTGGTCTGAGTTTGTGAAGAAATTCTTTTTAGTCAGTCTGTAGCAGAAACTCTTGGCCCTGTGCTACCAGTCCACTTTGGCATTATCATTGTTAGCCAGGTTTATTCAAATTTGCACATCAGCTGTTTGCACATAAGTAGGAAATCAGGCAGAAGCAAGCCTCCTGTTTCCATCCAGACACAGTGTTCAGAAGTCCTCAGTTCAGATTTCAGCCATTTCTAATTAAGAGCTCATCAAATCCTATAAAACCTGCAGGGTTTCCAAGGATCTCTTGCTAATGGCTACACTTGAAAAAAAAGTACTTAACTTTCAGTTATTTTGCTTTCAAAGTACACTGTGTACTTTTGTCATCATCTTCCTGTTCTTTCTGTGACATCCGTGGACAAAATGTATTTGGAAATGATTTCGTCAGTTAGATGAGAAATTATATATTGAGCACATTAGCATTTAAGTTTGCATTTCAGAATGCTTTTGGTCATCAGCTTTTATACAGACACGAGCATGCACACATAGAATCATAGAATCGTTTAGGTTGGAAAAGACCTTTAAGATCATCAAGTCCAACCGTTAACCTAAAACTGCCAAGTCCAGCCCTAAACCACGTCCCGAAGTACCACATCTACGTCTTTTAAATACCTCCAGGGATGGTGAATCCACCACTTCCCTGGGCAGCCTGTTCCAATGCCTGACTACCCTTTCGGTGAAGAAATTTTTCCTAATATCCAATCTAAACCTCCCCGGTGCAACTTGAGGCCGTTTCCTCTCGTCCTATCGCTTGTTACTTGGGWGGAGAGACCGACCCCCACCTCGCTACAGCCTCCTTTCAGGTAGTTGTAGAGAGCGATAAGGTCTCCCCTCAGCCTCCTCTTCTCCAGCCTAAACAACCCCAGCTCCCTCAGCTGCTCCTCATAAGACCTGTGCTCCAGACCCTTCACCAGCCTCGTCGCCCTTCTCTGGACACGCTCCAGCACCTCAATGTCCTTCTTGTAGTGAGGGGCCCAAAACTGAACACARKATTCRAGGTGCGGCCTCACCAGTGCCGAGTACAGGGGCACGATCACCTCCCTGCTCCTGCTGGCCACACTATTCCTGACACAGGCCAGGATGCCGTTGGCCTTCTTGGCCACCTGGGCACATGCCGGCTCATGGTCAGCCGGCCGTTGACCAGCACCCCCAGGTCCTTTTCCGCCGGGCAGCTTTCCAGCCACTCTTCCCCAAGCCTGTAGYGTTGCCCAGGGTTGTTGTGACCCAAGTGCAGGACCCGGCACTTGGCCTTGTTGAACCTCATACAGGTGACCTCGGCCCATTGATCCAGCCTGTCCAGACCCCTCTGCAGAGCCTTCCTACCCTCAGGCAGATCAACACTCCCACCCAACTTGGTGTCATCTGCAAATTTACTGAGGGTGCACTCGATCCCCTTGTCTTGTATATACCGGCTACATGATAAACTTTCTTAAAGGAAAGCAGAAGCTTTTGTACGTGTATTTATATTATTTAGACTTGTTAATTTCCGAGGGAATTTTTTTTTTTTTTAATGGCTCTGAGTTATTTTTGAAGCAAAAAATTATACATCAACTCATCTGCTCACGGTATCTGAGTTTCTAGATAATAAAGATCCTGCTCTTGCATTACTTTACCCCCCATAAATCAGTGCCTGAGTCAAAACCCCTTAAAAACATAAATGCAAACATAAAACCAACWAATGTTAGGATAGTTAGTCCATTACTTAAAAAGGAAGGACAGGAAATAACAAATGATACAGAGAATGAAGTATTCAATGCCTTTTTTGGTTGCTTCTCCAAAAAATGGTTGATTGTGGTTGTATACTAATGCAGTAAGTTTTAACAAGGGGATCATCTAAAATAGCAAAAGACTATGCTGGCTGAAATTTAGATAATTTAGATGTTCTGCAATTCAGCAGGACCTGATGAAATCTACCCTGGAGTACTTCGGGATCTAGCTGAAACAATCCCAGAGTGAGTAGAGATTATCTTTCAGAGTTCACAGATGACCAAGGTAGAGTCAGAGGCCCAGGGAAGGGTAAACATAAGGTCTATTTTTAAATAGGGGGAAAATGAGAACCAGAGGGATTATGGAACAGTAAAACTAACTTCAATACCCAAAAAGTTTCTAGAATTAGCTGTTACAAGCACTCAGAGAATAAGAAGTTAATAAGAAACAGCAAATATGGATTTGTCAAGAGCAAATCATGTCAAACCAGTACAATTTCTTTGCAGGGTAGATGAACTAGTAAATAAAACCCGAGAAGTGGATATGATGTTTGTTGATTTTTAGTAAGGCTTTGAATGCTGTCATTCACGGCGTCCTCACAGTCAAAGTAGGGAAATGTGCTCTATTTCAAATTGCCACATTCTGGGGGCACAACTAGTTGTAAATTAAGGCTCAAAAGTAGATATGGATAGTTTCCTGTCAAGGTGGGAGGGCATGTCAAATGAGGTCCCTCAAGGGTCTGCCCTGGGTCAGGAAGTGCTCAGTACTTTAGTGACTGTCTTGCATGATGATATAAAGTGCATACTAAATAACATTTTCTGAGGTCATGTTGGGTGGGATTGCAGCATTTTGGAAAGTAGAAGCAGAACTCTGAATGATTTTTATACCTGGTTATATGAAATTAGCAACTTGAAATGTGATAAAAACAAATCATAATAGCTAATGAAATAAATGCAAGTACAGAATAGAATGCAAAACAGAAAATACATAGCAAGAGAAGCAGTATTTAAAAATTGAGACAGTTAAGGATGCAGAGTGCTGGAAAATCATAGACTGACTATGATATAACTTCATAAAACTGCTTCAGGAAAGACAACTCATGCAATGGAGAGTTTTAGTGGGACTTGTGGGTAAAAGACAAGGGGTAAATTTTGCTTTTCAGGCAACCTTCGTACAGCCTTGGCTGCATTCCGCTTTGGTTGTGCAGTTCAAGAAAAATCTTGACAAACTGGAGAGGGACTGAAGGAAAGCCATAGGAATGATAAGAGGTTTGGAAAACGCAACCTATGAGGAAAGATTGAAGGAATTGGATTTGTTTAGTCTAGAGAAGGGAAGACTGACAGGACGTGATAACATTCCTCTAATATGTAAAACATTGCTAGAAAGAGAATGGTGATGAATTGTTCTTCATAGCAGCAATGAGTAGGAGAAAAATAATTGGCATAATTTTTAGCAGAGAGGGTTTAGTTTAGCTATTGGAAAAAGCCTTCTAGCTTCAAGGATAGTTCAATACTAAAATAAGCTGTGTGAGAAGGTTACTGGATCTGCTTCTTTGGAGGGCTTTAAAAACAATTACTCCTCTGTCAGGGATGGTCTAGGAGTATTTTGTATTGCCCTCTGTATGAGGGAACAGGCTAGACTTTGGGTGTCTTGTGGCTCTTATATCGTAGTTTGTAACTGTAAGTGCATTTAAAGATTAGACTGAATAAAATATTAGGAACTGACAAGTAGATGGAGTGTTGATCATTTGTCTACTGTGTTTTTCAGAGAGATCCGGCTGTGGAAGCATCTAAGTTCTTATAATCATGAAAGATTTTATTCATCCAACAGTCGTGCGAGGTAAGTGACTATCACAATTCTTACGGTAGGTGAGGAACAGGGTAGATTAAGTAGTTTCATCAAGGCTATTCTATATTATATAAACTAAAAGCTTCAGACCAGGTGCCCTTTCAACTGAAATATCCTTCAGGTTTTGTGAGAAGCATTGTCCCTGTCTCATCTCTGGTTATTTGGACAGTAGACAACTGGAAATGGTTGTTTTGTATGATCTAGTCTTCCCCGGCAGTTGTGTTGTGGTTCTCATACATTTCTCTACCTTTGTTTTACTTTTCTTCTTCATCGTGCTGTGGTTAGTAATGAACGTGCTTTTTTTKTTGTTTTTACATGTCTTAATTTGTTATGTACAGTTGACTGTGAGGTAACTGTGACCAAGTGGAAGCAGTACTGGTACATGTACAACTTTCCATTCCCAATCTCACCACTAACAGGTGGACACTGCTTCCYGGAAACTGAGTCCTCTCATTTTAAATCACAGATGACTTTTTGATACAAAGGTCAAGGGAGGCTGGGGTTTTCAAAGTGCCTAAGAACTGCAGATGCCTATAGCTTCCCGAGACTGATGCTGAATTTCAGCAATTTCTCATTGCTGAAACAAGGATAATTTAGGATGTAATTCCATCTTCCCTCTTCCTTTCTAGAATTGTGACTAGAARGACATACACGTTAACGTATGCTATTTGTTTTTCATGCATGAACCTAGAAGTGTAAAAGGGACATAAAGGTAGTGTAAGCACAGTTGTTGCACACAGGTTTTCAGTAAATGGGAGTTGCCTCTGGAAAGGCCAAATACCTAAAAATGGCAGCATTTTAAATTTCATTACCCTGTTTAGAAAAAGAAAAAAAAAAAGCAAACAAACAAAAAAAAAAACGACGAAAAAAACAACAAAACACACTTCTGCCCTTTCAACCTGAAATGCATTTGTAGCATTTCCTCAGGACTGGTCCGTGCTGACTTCATGGGAGGCTTTGCCAGGTGAGGTCCAGCTGAGCAGGGGCTGGAAGTCCAGCRCCATGTTATCCCACTCTGAACTGCCTTTCCCCAGGAATTTCATGGCCTCTGTGAAGCCTAGCTTGTGCAGTTATGGGAAACTGAGACGCAACAACTTTAAACTAGGTTCAAAGGGGGAAGGGRATAAAACCAGGCTTGCTAGAGATGAGCCTAGGAGTGGCATGCCGATGTTGGGGGTGAGATCGATAGCCCAGCTCAAGTGCATCCACACCAACGCACGCAGCATGGGCAGCAAACAGGAGGAGCTGGAGGCCATTGGGCAGCAGGACAGCTATGACTTAGTCGCCATCACAGAAACATGGTGGGATGACTCTCATGACTGGAGTGCTGCGATGGATGGCTATAAGCTCTTCAGAAGGGACAGGCGAGGAAGGGGAGGCGGTGGGGTGGCTCTGTATGTTAGAGTGTGTTTTGATTGTACAGAGCTCAACGACTGTGATGATCAGGTTGAGTGCTTATGGGTAAGGATGAGGGGGAAAGCCAACAAGGCAGATATCCTGCTGGGAGTCTGTTATAGACCACCCAACCAGGATGAAGAGGCTGATGAAGCATTCTACAAGTGGCTGGCAGAAGTCTTACAATCACTAGCCCTTGTCCTCATGTGGGACTTCAACTTACTTGACATCTGCTGGAAATACAACATGGCAGAGAGCAAACAGTCTAGGAGGTTCCTGAAGTGCGTGGAAGATAATTTCCTGACGCATCTGGTAAGCGAGCCTACCAGGGGAGGTGCCTCGCTTGACCTGCTGTTTACCAACAGAGAAGGACTGGTGGGAGACGTGGTGGTCGGAGGCCGTCTGGGGCTCAGTGACCATGAAACGATAGAATTCTCGATTCTTGGTGAAGTAAGGAGGGGGGTCAGCAAAACCACTACCATGGACTTCTGGAGGGTGGACTTTGGCCTGTTCGGGACACTGGTTGAGAGAATCCCTTGGGAAGCGGTCCTGAAGGGCAAAGGGGCCCAGGAAGGCTGGACATTCTTCAAGGAGGAAGTCTTAAAGGCGCAGGAGCGGGCTGTGCCCATGTGCTGCAAGAGGAGCTGGTGGGGAAGACGACCGGCCTGGCTGAACAGGAGCTTTGGCTGGGACTCTAGAGGTAGGAGAGTCTACCACTGTTGGAAGAAGGGGCAGGCAACTCAGGAAGAGTACAGGGATCTTGTCAGGTCATGCAGAGAGAAAATTAGAATTGCAAAAGCCCAGCTAGAACTCAATCTGGCCACTGTTGTAAGAGACAACAAAAAATGTTTTTACAAATATATTAACGACAAAAAGAGAGCCAAGGAGAATCTCCATCCTTTATTGAATGCGGGTGGGAACATTGCCACCAACGATGAGAAAAAGGCTGAGGTACTTAATGCCTTCTTTGTCTCAGTCTTTAGTAGTCAGACCGGTTATCCTCAGGGTATTCACCCCCCTGAGCTGAAAGACAGGGACGGGGAGCAGAATAAACCCCCCCATAATCTAAGAGGAAGCAGTTAACGACCTGCTACACCACCTGGACACTCACAAGTCTATGGCGCTGGATGGGATCCACCCGAGAGTACTGAGGGAGCTGGCGGAGGAGCTTGCCAAGCCACTCTCCATCATTTATCAGCGGTCCTGGTTAATGGTGGAGGTCCTGGACGGCTGGAGGCTTGCCAATGTGACGCTCATCTACAAGAGGGGCCAGAAGGAGGATCTGGGGAACTACAGGCCTGTCAGCCTGACCTCGGTACTGGGGAAGATCATGGAGCGGTTCATCTTGGGGGCACTCATGAGGCAGGTGCAGGAAAACCAGGGGATCGGACCCAGCCAGCATGGGTTCATGAAAGGCAGGTCCTGCTTGACCAACCTGATCTCCTTCTGYGACCAGGTGACCTGCCTAGTGGATGAGGGGAAGGCTGTGGATGTGGTCTACCTGGACTTTAGTAAGGCCTTTGACACYGTCTCCCACAGCATTCTCCTGGAGAAGCTGGCGGCTCATGGCTTGGACGAGTGTACTCTTCGCTGGGTGAAAAACTGGCTGGTCGACCAAGCCCAGAGAGTTGTGGTGAATGGAGTTCAATCCAGTTGGTGGCCGGTCACGAGCGGTGTTCCCCAGGGCTCAGTTTTGGGCCAGTCTTGTTGAACATCTTTATCAATGATCTGGACGAGTGGATCGAGTGCACCCTTAGTGAGTTTGCAGATGACACCAAGTTGGGCGGGAGTGTTGATCTGCCTGAGGGTAGGAAGGCTCAGCAGAGGGATCTGGACAGGCTGGATCGATGGGCCGAGGCCAAYTGYATGAGSTTCAACAAGGCCAAGTGCCRGGTCCTGCACTTSGGTCACAACAACCCCAGGCAACRCTACAGGCTTGGGGAAGAGTGGCTGGAAAGCTGCCCGGCAGAAAAGGACCTGGGGGTGCTGGTCGACAGCCGGCTGAACATGAGCCGGCAGTGTGCCCAGGTGGCCAAGAAGGCCAACGGCATCCTGGCCTGTGTCAGGAATAGTGTGGCCAGCAGGAGCAGGGAGGTGATCGTGCCCCTGTACTCGGCACTGGTGAGGCCGCACCTTGAATACTGTGTTCAGTTTTGGGCCCCTCACTCCAAGAAGGACATTGAGGTGCTGGAGCGTGTCCAGAGAAGGGCGACGAGGCTGGTGAAGGGTCTGGAGAACAGGTCTTATGAGAAGCAGCTGAGGGAACTGTGGGGACTGGGGTTGTTTAGSCTGGAGAAGAGGAGGCTGAGGGGAGACCTTATCGCTCTCTACAACTACCTGAAAGGAGGCTGTAGAGAGGCGGGTGTTGGTCTCCTCTCCTAAGGAACAAGTGATAGGACGAGAGGAAATGGCTTCAAGTTGCGCCAGGGGAGGTTTAGATTGGATATTAGGAACAATTTCTTCACCGAAAGGGTAGTCAGGCATTGGAACAGGCTGCCCCGGGAAGTGGTGGAGTCACCATCCCTGGAGGCGTTCAAAAAACGTGTAGATGTGGCACTTCGGGACATGGTTTAGTGGAGATGGTGGTATTGAATTTGGTGTTGGGTTAATGGTTGGGTTGATGGTTGGACCTGATGATCTTAGAGGTCTTTTCCAACCTTAATGATTCTATGGTTCTATGACGTTAGGAAAAGGTTCTTCACTGAGAGGGGGGTCGGTCACTGGAACAGGCTCCCCAGGGAAGTGGTCATGACACCAAGCCTGTCAGAGTTCAAGGAGCGTCTGGACAACACTGTTAGTCACATGGTTTAGTGTTAGGTAGTCCTGCGAGGAGCAGGGAGTTGGACTCAATGATCCTTATGGGTCCCTTCCAACTTGAGATGTTCTATGATTCTATGAACAAGGCTACCAACAGTACCAAATGCCCACTGTCATTTTAGCACAGCAGTGTGAGGGATGCTGGATACCTGTACACTGGCAGTTAAGTAATTTTGTTAGAGATCACCCTAATGACAAGTTGAGAGAAGAGGCGGTGGTTGGCAGCTGTTCTGCCTTCACAGCACCCTGTCTTCCCTTACACGACGTTGCTTTGTGTGTCTGAGCAGCAGGAAGCAATTGTCCAAGTAACAAGAGCCGAGTCCTCACCACTGCTGTGTGTGTTTAGCATTGGGATTGCCGTTTTTCATGCCTTGGGAGTTGAGATGCAGGATTAGGTAGCCTGATGGTAGGTCTGAGGGAGGTTGCGCAGTGTAGCTGGCTGCCCCAGCACATGACCCTCGCTAGGGCTGGACCAGCACGATCCAGACGGGATGATTTCCAGCTGCACCGACCAGTTCCCAAATTCCAATTTTAAACCTGGGACCAAACAAAGCGATATCCAGAAGGTCKCTTGTTTGGGGKGTGTGTGTGTTCATGTGTGTTGTTTTGCTACACAGCTGCATCATCCCAGAATAAACTACCAAACTAGAGGCAGAGACTGTATGGACCAAGGAGACCTCGGTACCGCTGAACCGGTGCTTACAAGCAGCAAGCCTCTGTAAAATCCCACCTTCACACTTTGCCTGGGGAACACAACAGGTTAAAAGCCAAAGCTGTGTGTTACTTTCCTGCAGTGAATTTACTTCTTTTCTGATAAAGATAACAGGCGAGATGTTCCCCCTCCCCACACACACCTTTCCCCCCCCCCCCTTGCTGATCCCTTCTTCTCACCCTGCCGCTGCACACACCATTTCTTCTGTGCTACATATTACAAGTGGGGGATATTTCTTGAACCAGGGGCCTCCTGCTTAATGCACTAAGGATTCAGTCAGGCCAAAAATGCCTGTAGCATATGGGGAAGGAAAGGGCCAGCAGTGAGCAAGCTTGGACAGATGTGCTATAGAGGGAGCGTGGTGTTAGTGGGGGTGGAGAAGGCTCTCCCCCCCAGCCATTCCGGAGGGTGGCCAATCAGGAGAAACGGACCCTTTTTAGGACCCCAACAGTTAGGGAGAGCCCCCGAGGCATTTTTGGCTGGGAGGTTGCGCGCACACACACACGCGCGCACACACACGGAACAGTTCAGCAGCAGTCCAATCCCCAGTGACATGGAGCTTTTTCTTAATTCAGAGCATATTTCAGGCTTCAGTTTAAGGGGGAAAAAAACCAACACCAAAAACCAACCCATAAACCATAAAGAATCTATTGAAACAATTGTAAGGGGAAAAAATAGAAATGTGGCTGCAGCCGAAGTTGTTAGGGAGGAGATGTAGAGGAGAGATGAAAAATAAAAGAAACAATTACTATTTTCCTCACTGGCCTCAGAGCAGCCTGGCAAAATACAGACCTGTGCAGGCGCTTCCCAAAAAAACAGAGGTGTCTCCCCCAGAAACATTGCTGCCCTCAGGTGAGCTTCTGGTTGAAGTGGCTGCGTGATAGATGTGGCTCTGCTCATTCACTCTTATTTGCACGGCAACATCTCTTGTGTTTCTCAGTGTTGGTTTTCTGTTTGTTTGTTCTTACTGAGCACCTTCATTTGGGGATCTCAAAGCACATTCGAAGCAAGAGGCTCACAAGCTTTCTGGTGAAGCGAGGCCATCTGATGAGACTCCCCTCCACGGATGCAGAAACAGCCTCTTCAAAGTGTTTAAGGGATTTTTAAAGGGTGCCTGGCAGGACTGGAAATGGCACCTRCATAACCCCAATCCTCCTGCATAGAATCTCTCTACACCGTGGTCTTGCCTGACAACAATTTTTTTCTTTTGATAGCAATTAGGAAATATATGCCTGGACATTGGCATCCTATACGAAGAGCAACTAAGTTGGTCCCTGCCCCAAATACCTTCCAGTCTTTGCTCTCAGGGACAGGGTCCCTGCCCCAAATACCTTCCAGTCTTTGCTCTCAGGGACAATTTTCCTCTAAAGGCAATTTAAATGCACAAAGCTTTTAGCACAGCTTGTTCATTACTGCCAAGGACCTGCAGTGCAGGACGCGTCTCCTCAGTTAACATCTGTTTTTTTGACCAAATTGCCTCAGTTTCTGCATGGGCCCACAGCTGATATAAAATGCTGAGAAATTATGACTATTTYTGTTGTTTGGGTGTTTTGATATTTTTATTATTTTTTTTTTAAACCTGCAGTTCATTTTGGCATACAGAGCTGGATTTACTTACAAGTGTACCCAGGCAGTTATGATGTTAAAAAAATTACTCCCAACTTACCGCAATGCAGGGAGGTGAAAAAACAGGGGAGGGGGTATCACGAGGGGATCTTTGGCATCAGACCAACGGGAGCAATCGTCATTCGGAGGGAAAAGATGCATGTGCACATTAGGAGGCAACATCTGGTCCTAARGCCACATGTTCAAATGCTGGCCTTGAGTCTGCTGCCGCAAAAGAGAAATGCTGCTTCTGCGCTGCGGTTCTGCGTGTGGCATTGGGTCTGCGTGCAAAGGGGTTCAGCGTGAGCGRGGTGTCTGTGTGGGAGGTTTAGATATGCTGGCCCAGATTTTTAGTTGGTTTTCTCTATCAAATAAGTCAAGAAGAAAGAAAGCAGGCAAACAAAGTCCAAGGGAACTCGGTATCTGAGATATTTCTGTCACCCTGTTTTTAAATGTTCCTTATGCACTTAAAAGCTTCAGGGACTGCATAAGCGATTCTTTGCTGTCTGGGCACTAATTCCAATTCAAATCGGTGAGAAATCAATAGGAGTTAGATGCCTGGAAATTGCTCTCCTAGTGAGGACTTGAAACGGCAGGTGGAGTAACGCTTGTGTGTCTTTGACAATGAAGAAGCACTTTGTCAGCCAACTTTAATTGTYCCATCAGCCCTACAGCTCTGTTCCAAGGAGTTCTCCTGCTATGGTTATTTCTGACCATATTTTACTGCTTTGCTGCTCCAGGTCTGTATCTAGTGCTCACCAGGATTGTCCAAGGTAGATAGGAAGACTTCGYACTAAAAGCAGTAGCAGCAGTTTCCTTGGCTTTAGTGGCAGCCTTTGMGGAATCTAACACTGGTTGTATCATCTACAGTTAAGCTTTGGATCTGATGGCCCTGCTTTAGGAATCTAGATTCAGCTTTGCATCACCTAAGGCGATAAAATGCCTGGYAGCCTCGAAGACTAATTATTGAGATTAAAAGGAGACAGCGTGTCTTGCTGCCTTTTCCAGGGGATGCAAGATGTGCAACCTCAAAAGAAAACATCATCTATTGTCAGAGTCTCTCTAGCGAGTTTGGAAAGCCTGAACGCAGGACAGAAAGAAACCAAAGTGCAAGGACAAGGGATCTCTTTTCCTTGTCCCTTACTTGATATTATAGAATGAGTTGTTAATTTTTRTACTCTGCACTTCCTCACACCTTTGGGCATATTACGCTTCTTTGTGTAACTCCCTTTGGACCGAATCCGGATTACCTGCCAGACTTCCTCAGTTTAGATTTAACACTGTGTTGTGTTTGTAGTATTATGCTGAACTCCAACTCTTGTTTTGCTTCATCCCTACCTTCCACTCGTGCACAGAAATCCTGATCATAAGGCGAGCAGGGCTGCAACGGAATCCATCTGGGCGATGCTGCTGGATGGAAAGGTTGAACGTGCGCTGCAGGTAGAGGGGAGGCAACACAGTGGGGAAAAAACAAATTAGAAGACTCGCCAGCATCTTCTAGTCCTGTCGCCTTGTGCCGACAGGATGTTATTGTGCGCGCGGCCATCCTCACCCGAGGAGCTCAGTGTGACCTAACTGCAGTAGAGACCGGTTTGTAAGGAAATGGTGCTTCTCCTCTCCATCAGTCCGCACTTGTGCTCCAGACCCGCGTCTCCTTTGGCGGGGGTAAAAGCCGAGCACATCGCTGCTGCYGGCCCGGGGCCTCGGCTCTTAGAGGCTGTGGTCACACCACTCTCTACAAGAGTATCTCCATTTTCTTGGCCAAATAGCTATGTGGGTAACTCCATAGTTCCTTGCTAAATTACTTTTGGAGTTTTATTTTGATTTGCATCTGTTCCTTGTGCGGCGTGAAGTTTTACTTTGTCTTGACTAGCACTTGCTACTAATTTACTTGCTGTAAATGCATTTTTTTCCCCAATAGTGATAAAAGCCTGAGTCTGGAAAGTGAGAGCTTTTTGGGAAGGTGTTGCAGAATGTTACCTTTTCCCCAGTGCTCTTAATTTTCATCCACTGTCAGGGAAGGGGATGGTGAGTAGACTAAATAGGCCCAAAGGAGTTTAGAAAATGTAAAAGGARTTAAAAAGCCAATGCTTTTGCAGTTTAAGGGATGAATTTGGGATCCTCTGGGTATCCAGATATCTGGATATGCTGGTGAAATCAAAGAACTGTAAGTTCAAGTGAGTGTTTACAGGCTCCCAAATTCAGTTAATTTATGACATGTTTAATATGTTTTTACAAATGTTTGCTGTACTCAAGTAGTGACGATGCTTTATTTGGTCAGTAAAATTCCATCCTGCCTGCAGTATGCAAAGACCTGAATGTCATAAGAATGTTCTGTGTCTAAGGAAAAATATTCACTCTCATTTTAAACAGATATTCCAAATTCTTCTTTTTTTAATAGAAACTTAAACCTGTCACTGAAACCAGGACTTTCCAATTCTCACTAACATTAAGGGATATTTCTGTTTTTTCTGGTTTCCAATCTTCCTCTTTTCCTATTTTTTGTTTCCCTTTTTTTTTTTTCTTCACCCTCTTTTTTCAGCATAAGAAGATTGGAAATTAGTGCTGGCTTGAGGCCATGGCTGCATCTACAAGGCCATTTAAAGTTATTGCTCTCTACTCCCTCTGGGCCAGTAGGAAGTTCAGCTGTGATCACAGAGAAAAAAACCACCCCAAAATGCCGAAATAATAATTAAAAAACAAAACAAAACAAAACAAAACAGAACAATATGGAGTTGCTTTTATGCATTCAGAGTTTTGGGTGAAAAGAATTGGGAAAGCAGGTAGAAATGCTGAAAAGCAGCTTTTTGCGCTGAGGTGCTGGGATTGCTCTGGTGAGATTTGCGGTCACAGCCAGAAGGGAGAGTCTGTTTTACTTTGGACTGAGTTTGGGCTTCTGGCCTCTGAMTTTTACATAGGTATAACCAGGAATAGTCCTACTGAAGCTGGTGGGTTTCAGCTGCTGTGTAGYTGGAGTGAGGGAAAGCTCTGAGCATCCAGGCAGGTGGGAAAGGATTTGCAGCTTCTTCCCATTCTGGTTCCGAATTTTGCAAATCATCTCTTGTAGGAACGTGACCTGAAGCAAGCCTTTTGTTATAGCAGCATGGCTTGGACTAGGATTTGGGAAGGTGGATGTAAGATTGGTTTGTGTGCTCTAGAAGACTTTTTGGCTGCAAACAGGGAGCTGAAGATGAAAAGCTGGCCTGTACATGTTCACATAGATAACCTTTTTGCATGTACAAGTTGGTGGCTTTTCAGACAGTTTGTGCACACATCTGAAAGCATCTGGCTTGGTCTAGAGGGTATGAAAAAAGCAGATCCTGGCTTACATGAGTGAATGGGTGCCCCTAAGCCTTCACCCTCTTTTTTTGCCTGAAGTTGAATGGCCTGGTCCTGTGAAATCTGTCCCCACAAGCTTCATTTTCACTTTCGTACAGCAGTAGCTGCTGAGCAATTTTTGGACTAGTTCTTCTTGGGATACGAGTGGAGTTTTTGTCTTTGCAGACAGAAGGAGTTTTCTAGGAGGGAATGAAGGGAAACCTCAAACATATTCACTTTCAGTGAAAAGGTGAAGTCTATGTATGAAGAGGGAGAGGTGTTGTTTAATGGATTTAGGCATTCTCCCAGCACCAAATATACAAACCCTGCCCCAGATCCATGAAACAGGTTGTGGGGCAGGGAAACAATGAGACTTTTAAAGAAATGAGTCACCAAAATGCTTTGGGTCCTCCTGTTGTTTTCCGACTTATAGAAGCTCTGGATTTTTATTTCTTTGAAAATTTCAWCTTTCCACTCAACTCTGAAATGATTAAATCCAGTCATTGATGGAGCTACGGTCCTGCTTACTCTTGCCTGTCCCAAAAGGCTCCACATTTGAAAAGCAGCTCAGGACAATGTGTGATGATTTGGTAGTACCAAAATAATACCAAATCTTCACATATTGTCCTGAGCTGCTGTTATTTACATCACAGAACTCCCTAGACTCCGACCTTGATGAGGATCTCATTCTTGATGCTGTGTACATGAAGTAGATGTTCCTTCTTGCCCCCCAAAATTTACAGTCAATATAGGTGAGGCAAAGAGAGTCTTACATCCCTAGTTAACAGCAAATTCAGACTATTCTACCTTAAGACCACTTATCCTACAGCTCAATTCAGTGCCATATCCTACAGCTTAGTTCAGTGCCATATCCATTTCTCAGATGATTTTAAATGAACGCAGGCCCTCTCTTTGCTGAATAGAGGTTTTGCCATAAATTTTCAAACTTAGGAGAATTCTTTAAATTTCCACCCTTGGGTTTCCTGTTTCTCCCTTGGTTGTTGGGTGGCAGATCCTGTGTAAAAAACTCCTTGCTTTCCTGTTTGTCATGAAGGGTTAAAAAATAAATAGCGGCATGTGTTCTGGGGTGCCAAACTTTTTCTTCTGCTCCCTCTCGTTTTGATTTAAAAGCTTTGTTTATCTCTCTGCAAAGTCACTGGCAGGCCATAAAGAGATATATTGCCTTGGTGCAGACAGCACAGACTCCGCTCCTGGGAAAGCAATGGACTGTGAAGTTGAGTGTGTGCGTGTGTGGGCCCGCTCATAATTCAGGAAGGGTTCTCTTTTGGGAAGCTCCCAATGGACGCTGCCTGCAGCCGCTTGCAGCTCCTTGTAGGAGAAGCGTGCATGGATTCAGGAAGGTTGGTCAGGCTCACTGCTTTTGATGTTCTCATAAAGCCATCACTCCAAAGCTTGGAATCACAAGGCTGTTGAACGCAGTCATAATAGAGTAGCTAAAGTACTCCCAATTGTTTTATTTCATTTTATTTTTATTTTTTGATCGAGAAATAATGTCATGTCAGAGCCCAGCTTGCTCGGGCGTTCCCTGTTTCGCCAGCATTGAGTAGTGGAGATTCAACATCAGTATTAGTGCTTTGCTTCGCAGACACTGCCATCAGTTGAACCTGCGACTGTTCCTTCCTCTACGGGAGCTGTACTCCGCTGAGTGTGTGCAGGCTGCGTGTTCCCCCTGCACACCCCCGGCTGCTCCCAGGGGTGCTCCCGCAAGTGCGGGGGAGCAGTGCTCTTGGCTGGGATGAAAGGTAGGGTGTTTTAGTAGGAGAGATGGAATAGGTGAATTATTTCTGTCTGGCGTTTAGACTGCAGAAACTGCTTATTTAGCTGAGGAGAGGACACTTGGGTTTAATTTTCAATGGAATTGACTTGTAATGTCCTTTTCGCTTATCACCAGAGGAGGAATCTACTGAAGAAGAGGGCAGAGCACCAAATGCAGTTGAACCACTGCCAGCAGAAAGGTTATTGATTCCTTGCAAGAGGAGATAGGAAGCTGCCTCCTTCCTCTTTTAACAGCAAGTCGTGCTTTGTGGGAATCCCCTACCTGGAATCATGGCTTTCCTAAGATCTGAGTCTTAGTCTTGAGAAAGGGACTTGGGAAGAAGCAGACCCCGCTCTTGGAGAATTTCCTCCACACGGAGGATTAGCATGAGAACGACAGATCATTTCAATCCCACTGCCTTTCTCAATACATTAAGTGACACATAGCCTAGAGGAGGCCCCTGAAGATTAATGCTTTCCACAGATTCAGTTTATCTTTGGAAACTCGACCAACATATGTAGAACATGGGCCCTCAGCCTGCCACCTCCTCGTCCCCGACAGGCTGTACCCACCCTGTTTTTCCTTGTGGCTGACACGAAAGGGGTTCCAGACTCGCTGTGTCTTCTGCAACTCTGGGTCGCTGTACTTAAAAGGCTGTTAATCATAGCCTCCCTGTAAGCTTGTTTGCCTGGGGAGAAATCATTAGTACGTTTTTTACAGTGAGGATAAATCTGAGAATCGGCTGAAATCTGCAGGAAATTACTTTTCAAGTGACCGATGATATGACCTCTAATTTCCTAATGATCTAGGAAGAGTTCAAGCCCAAGTGCTTGTATATGCAGAATGCCAAATTTATATATACAAAGCATCATAATTACTGTCATGGAGATTTACAGCGCTTTACAAATCATTAATAATCATAATAATAATATTTACCATAACTCTTTCTGGCAGATTAATTGCAATTCTCTTTGACCATCCTCAAACTACTTTTCTTACAACATCTTTCCCATTGGCATGAAAATGAAGTACACAAACCATAATTTATTGACATAAAGGGTGGCTTTATTTGCATGTGTTTATTTGAGACAAAACCAGATATTTGCTATTGAAGTGAAAGCATAAGCATCAATGGATCAGCAGATCTTTTAAGACAGTGCTGCGTGTCGCTACATTTCAATATGGCATTAGCAGGTGATGTGCACTTAAAGTTTTGTGACAGGCAGGTGTGATTCTTACTGCTCAGTTAAGGTACCATTTGCAGTAATAAGTGTATAAAAGACATACACAGTCATTTGCACGAGAATCTTTTAGGTCTTTCATGCCTGTTTTGGGGTGGAATATCCACAAATGATAAACATCAGGTTTAGGCTACACTGACTGATATATAATTGATGGACTGAGGTGATAGAAATTTCTCATTCTTCTGAATACCATCAAAGTTATGAAATTTGGAAAAGGGGAAAAAGTAAGAAAATATTTTCCTATTTCCCCTGCTTTCCTACTCCTCAGTATACAAAGTTTGCAGGCAATTTCAGATGGGATAGGAAATAAATGTCAGCATGCAAAGGCATTTTTTAGTTTGACGTTTTGTATGTTAGTATATTTTCTTATATTTCCATATATTTTTATAAGATAAAAGTCTTTATAAGCTATTTTATTGTAGCAGTTTTATGAATTTTCCTGCCATTTTTGAACAGCATGTACTATTGCTGCCAATGCCATGGGTATTGTTTCTCTTTTATGAATTATTCTACCTCGGTCTGGTTTTATCCATTACTAGAAATCTGGTATTAATAGACCTTTATCCTATGGCAGATTCATTCATTTGAAAGGGCAGTTAAATTATTGTTTATGCTTTTTGACATTGTTCTGTTATCTATTTAAAAAAAAAAAAAGTCAGGCAATATCAACATTTTGCATCTCTAGTTTCATGCATCTCTTTGTTTATTCATCCATACCACATTTTGGGTGTAAAATGATCATTCCAC
This sequence comes from Oceanodroma leucorhoa, assembly GCA_030449065.1. NCBI lineage: Eukaryota > Metazoa > Chordata > Aves > Procellariiformes > Oceanodroma > Oceanodroma leucorhoa. The sequence goes on from JASVER010000051.1 coordinate 2,627,217, forward strand.
TTGCTGTGGTAGCACAGCTGTGGGGTAGAAGAAATCATCTGCTTAATTGTTTACAGGAATACTACCCACTGGTTGATGGTCAAAAAAAGTCTGTAAGATATACCAACCACTCACATCTCTGGTTGAACTCTGGGAGCTGTGAGTAGCATGTGTGAGTCAAAATTGCAAAAATATGTAACCTCATATTGAAATACTGCTTCAACTATATTATACAGTAATTTAATCATTTGTCAGACCAACACAACCTTTAACTACATTCAGTGTTGCAGCATCAGGCTTCCTAATGACATGCAACAACCTGGATATTAGGAAAACTTCCACAGGATGACAGACAGAAATCTCAGACACCCCTAACCTCAGCTCTGTCTCATCAAACTTTCATCTCTGTGAGACAATTACAAAAGCTCATGTGTTATAATGCAAAATGTTGAACCATTAGTGCCTGCTGACATGGAGAAAAATGGTAATAGTATTTCTCTCCCACCTGCCTGTCCTTCAATTTAATTTTATAGTGGGTGTCTCATAATTTTTTTAAGTTTCCAAAAAAAGACTTGAAACTTTTCTAGTAGAAAGTGCCAAGCAAACTAAATGTAGAAGTTGCTGCCAATTCTGCCTTTAATACTTTTAAAACAAATACAAATTTACAGGCACACTCATACCAAAGCCGTGTGCCAAAGGCCATCAGAACGAAAGACATGTTTTAGAATATATATGTATAAAGTGGGTCTGATGATTCGCATAATTTGGTGCCTGGAGACAGAACACATTTACATGATTTTCTTTAATCTATTTCTAATTTATAGGATGTTCCCAGGTCTAATCTGGTAGTTCTCCGTTCCGTGTGTCCAGCAATAGATGGTGCGTGTTTGTGTGAGACACGATGGCTCGCCTAACAAGGACTGTTCTATGTTTATTCATATATTCTCCATTCAGTCTAATTCCAGAGAGATAATTACCCATGAACGTGTTCTCCTTTCTCAAGCAAATTAAAGGGTTTCCCATATGGAACGTCCTCCTGAGACCACAAGGAGTTTTCTGAGAATCTGCAACGGTTCAGGTACAAGGAGACTCCCAGCTTAGCTGTAACCTTTGAGGTCCTTCCTATTTTCATACCGACACCTATGTCATCAATCCCATTACAGAAAAATTCCTCTAATTGGAAAACCTTGCTGGTGGAAAACCTGTCCTCATCCTATGAAAAGAAAGAGGTACCACGGGCATGTTTTTGTTGTTAGTGAATCATACCTGGTAGGAGTTGTTTCTTTTTCTTGTGCCACACCTCCAGCCCCCTCCAAGCCGTCCAGTCGATTGCTTTGGCTGAAACAACCCCTGGAAGTATAGCGTACAGTAATTGCTTCATTGTGTTGCTCTAAGAGGAAAGGAAAATAGCTATTACTGTGAGCAAGTGCTTCTGTTTTTCTCCCCTATTTCTGTTGTGTGTTTTGCTTATGAAACATATCCTATTCTGAAACTGTTTTTTTGAGACTTTCTGTTGTTCAGGTGGAAGGCTGAGAATGGGCATCTGTTGGTAACACAACCGCTGGTAAAGAGAGAAAACATTGGTTTAGAGAAATACTCTTCAATTCTAAAAAGGAAGTGAAACTATTTGATTAATATTTCGTCCTGATCTCTTTATGGAAGGTAACAAAGCAGCATAGTTTTATTCCTGGAAAGCATGCCGAGGCTAGGCTTGATGCCTATGTACTTTCATCTCACCTTCACGTACATAAAAGTTAATTGAGATTTGACTTTTAAAATTACTGTACTATTTGTTTACCCATTTAGCTATAGATGTAAATATGGAATTTAATGGTCAGTCGGTGGCTGAGATAAAGCTCTGTAAATTCAGGGTACTGCCTGTAAAGAAGCTGTTGTTCTGTAAGGCTATTCTGAGAAAAAACGAACAAAAAAAGCCCAGCTCCAGTAAACTGAGATCAGACTTATTGCTGGAGATATCTAGAAATTTATGACTGGAAAAGGTATTATGTTGTGACCTGATGGTCTCCTGCTGCTGAGGCTCCAATGGTGATTAGGAAGAAGTGATTTCATCGCCATATGAAGGCTACTGCCCTCATCCCTGTTTTTTTTCTCATTGAGAAGCTGAACGTGGTATTCGGGACTAAGAGGAAAAAATGCCTCCCCACACATACACACAAAGCGTTATCACTGCCAGCTCCTCGTCTTCAAAGACCCCTGACTGAAGGTCTGTGTGACTAAGTCCACTTAATTCCCCACCTAAGAGAAAAAAAGTAGAGTTCAGAAGTTCAAGGAACTCTTTTGCTAACCACATGCTTGTGGTTGTCTGGGCTGCAGGGTGAAGGGTTAGGCTGAATCGCTCAGTGTTTCGGACCTGGTCACAGTCATGTAGCATCTTCTTTCGAAGCAATGAATGGCCAGAAAGGTGGAAGGCTTCACACACTGCTGGTGGGACCTGAGCACTCTTGGAAATGTAGCCTTAGATGTCACCTTGGGAGCGGTTTGATGTGAAGTATCTGGAAGTCTCATCCCAAGTTCTGGGAATGTTTAGCATAAGATTGTGTATTCATGGCCTTGACAGGCTCATATATAACCCTGTATAGCATTCCCCTTTCCTCCCAACTTGTATAACTGTTAACAGTAGTAGTCTCCTATGAAGCTTAAAGTACATAGAGCATTTAAAGCTTATAACATTTATAGATTGCTACAGCAGCAGGAGAATCAAGCTAATGAAAGGATTGGGTGGGTGCCCTGAATTAATACAACCATAATCTAATTCATTTTAACTTCTTTTTTGCTGCGTATAAAACCTTCCTCTCTCCTCCAGCAGTGCACTTAGGGCCCAATTCACAAGCTCGTGGCAGATAATGGGAAGGTTCCTGCACAGTGGGGCTGAGAGTCAGGTTTTGAACAGGAGGCCCTTGGCAAGGGCAGAGTAGCGATGGTAGAGGTGGCAGAGGTCTTCTGTGGAGGGCATCGGGAGGTCGAGGAAAGGGGGGTTCGGAGTTTGAGGAGTGAATAGGAGAATCAGGGCCAGGAAGTGTAGATAAAGCAGTGAGTTTTGAAGCAGGCTCTCTGCTGTGATTTGAAATAGATACTTTTTTTTTTTTTTCTTAAAAAAGTACATAATATAGAGCCTACTTGCACCCAGAGATTATCTTATAGGCTGCTCCTTTCCATTTATGTGACCACGTAGCATTTTACCCTCCATTCTCTGCCCTTGCCTATTCCCTGGAGAAATTGTGTCTGGAGAATACTGCTTGTAGTTATAACTTTAAGTGCAGTGAAATGTATTTGATTGTGCTGTCTACTTTTGTTCTTTGTTTCATCTCCATCTCCGATCTGTTTTGTTTGTTTCAGCCAAAAAGGAAGGATTATTTAGTGCTCTGTAGATTATCCCTTGGAAGCTTGGAGGGCAGGGGAGGAGTTCGGGACCTGCAAGCAGTCAGGTTGAGGAGCTGGAGGGGAAAGCAGTGATTTTGAGAGTAAGCAAGGCACTGTGGATTGTTCTGACAGATTTTGTTGAACTGTGTTACTGGATCACAGAGTCCAAGAAAATATTACAGCACATGTCTATGTAACAGCCAGTTTATACTTATGACCTTTTCATATTCTCAGAAGCTATGTATGACACTCTTTTCTATGTATGAACTTTGACAGTCCTCCCTATTTACTAGAGCGCTATGGAAAATAATATAATAATAATAATAATAATAAAATAACATAATAAAGGACTATACAATTCTTTTTCTTAAACCTGAATCCATGTATACTGTGCAAGAGTTTCAGTAACTACTGAGTGCTCATAAGCTAAGGGATGGGCCTGTTCTAGGATGTGGAAAATTCAGTGAAAAACAAGACATTAAAGAAAGTAATAGCTGGACACGATTGAATGGGGAGCACTGTTCTTCATGGACCTGTCCTGAACTCATGCCCCAGCACAGTTTGAGGACTGGTGTTGTGCTTGGAGTAAACCAAAAACCAAAGCTGAAGCCACTTGCACTCATTAAAGAACCCGTGACAGCTTTTGCTGTTCTGGATGAGCAACACCTTGCCCTGGTCAGACACTTACTCGAGTAAGTCTCTTCTATGTGTTGATTGTGGCTATTTATAACACCTTATTTAGGAGGCGTTCTCCATCACTTTCTTTCTCCATTGAATCAATGAAGGGAGAGTGCATCTAAATTAAGTTTCTTCTCTTACTTGCCTTCTGGAAGTATGTTTTTTTCCCGTCACTAAGTATATGAGAAATCTAGATAGATTAGTTTCATAATGTAGGCTAAGATAGGTATCTAAAAGTAAGTGGCGTTTACACCCCCATTCTCTAAGTGTGTCTTGCATCCTCATTCAGATAAGATATGCCTTGTCCCTTCCTCCTAAATTGCTATGTCATGTTAAAGCATTTCCAAGGTGGCGGCGCATCCATTGTGATCCCATGCGCTTCTGTGAATATCCAGATGTGTATGGGGGTGATAAAATCTATTTTGTCTGAAGGGACTTGCAAGCAGTAAAATACTGCCTTAAATAAGAGAAATGCTTGCAAGGATTTGCGCATACTAAAGGATGAAGAAATACATGCAGTTGAAGAAAATCATGGTTCCCCCCCAGGTAATACAATTAGCAACCACTACCTGTAGACTTAGGGCTGGATTAAAGTTTAAGTGGATGAATGCAGAATTGCGCTACCCAGAGCTCCTGCTCCCGACAAGGTGAGATCTGGATGATGGGTTCTGCGGGGATGGAGGTGTTTCCCTGCAAGCAAGGGCACTACAGGCGTACAGTTTTCTTCATCTTCTCCATTGCCAGGCCCCGTCTGCTCTCGGAGGGCTGGGTGCTGCCTGGGGTGCTGGTCCTCCTGCTGTCAGCCATCCTGCAGAGCTGTGGGCCTCACACACACATCTGCCCGCTCCGCCTGGTTGAAGGGGATGTGGTCCAGCCCTTTGGGTCTAGGATGCAAGCAGTGAATACCCCCAATTAGCATTTGCTTTGTTAATCCCTTGCGTAATCCTGCAGCTAATGCAGAGACCTGGCTTGGTGTCTACTGGGGAGAGGAAACCACAGCTCTCAAAAGGGTGGTGTCAGGATTCATGGGATAGTCACCATAAAAACACAACGTGGTGTGGTGAAATATGCCTATACTAGGCTGAAACCTGCCCACGTTCCTTGTGGAAGAACCATATTACAGAGTCTCCCCTTAAACAAAATATCTGCAGGCAAAGCCTACCCTGAGGAGCACCTGAAGGGCCAGGCCTGTACTCTCCAAGCCATTTCAGGATGCATGGCGGAGCAAAGCTGGTCAGCCTGCAAATGCAATTATTTGTTTATTTACACAGAAACTCCCTCCTGTTCCTTGCAGAGGCCTGAAGCCAGAGCTTCACTGGGGAGCGTGCATGCTGGTTTGCGCAGGAAGCATGGCACCTGACCTGGTTGAAAGACAGCTTCTCTGACTCATCAGCTGAAAGCAAAATGAGCTGTATATATTTAAAGCAAAGCTCTATTTTAAAAATTAATGATCTGCAAGGGAGAGAGGGGAAACTGCTTCTCTGTAATGCAGAAAAAGGCCCTGATGACCACAGCCTGGGTCCCTTTCCAGATGATGTCATCATCAGTCTAAATAATAAATTTTTAACGATGTGGAAAAAAAAAAAAAAAGGAGGAGGAAATAAAAAAGAGGGGGACTCTGTTTCAATGAGGAGTAAAAGTAGCTGGTGGCAACAGGGTCTAAGGAAAATATATGCTTGGGTGAGGTTTCTGCCCTGTGTAATTAGATTATCCCAAGTGTAGGAGTGTGCTGCAAAAGGCACATTGAAATGCCAGTAATTGACTGCTCTGTGTCTTCCCCTGCCGCATACCCATGCAGAGTGGAAAACTGGGGTACTTGGGATATATAAGGCAGAGGGGCATTCTATAAACGGGGTTGCTAATAATAGGCAGTTAAGATTAGAAGGGAAAGTACGGGCTCTCATCAGCCCAGAGACTAGGGGATATTTTCCTCTCATAAATAACAGGCCACAAGAAATCTATTCAAACGGATTGGTGTTTGGTTGACAAATGTRTGCAGTATATTACCAATGGAGTACTCACACTGGCTCTTTAATGCAGCTTAAATTACTAGCAACACGTTCATTTTTAAATGCGCTCAGTTCTGTTTCACAGTACCCCCCTGGAAACGTGTTGCCCGTTGCCGTGAGCGTGCTGTGCAGGCGAGGAGGGCGCGAGGAGCCAGGCTCGGGGAGAGCTGCGCAGGCATCAGCAGTGTGGCTTCGGGGGGGGGCTGTGGCACCGGCATGGCCTGAATGATTTTGTTTTTTCACTTCACGCTGACTCCACATCGTGGGGAGCCCTTGGGCATTTTCCATGGGATGCCAGCCAGAATTTTCACAAAAAACCCTCTAACCAAGCCTTAGCTAATACTGGAATTGTGCGGGATATCAGAATGTATTTGATGTAATTTTAAGCTGTATTTTAAGTGATCTGACTTCCAGATCTATTYGGGGCTTGAGCTCCAGAGCACTATGCATTCCTGTAGAGATGACCCTCTCTGTGAAGAACTTAGAAGCTGAGGAGACAAGACGGCAGCTATCCCAACCTGGCAGGCAAGGGGGCTCAGTTGTCCAAAAGCAACAAAAATTCATGTCAAAGCTATAGACCAAAACTGCATTTCTTGAATCTCAGTCTTGTATTTTTCCAACTAAATGTATTAACCCCAATCAAAGTTTTCATGGACTTCAGCTATCTGAACGTCAAGCCCTGAAAGGAACAGATGTGTTTCATGAGGTTTGGGGTTTTGTAATGGGAAATTTCAATGGTTTTAATACCCAAATCTACACCTCCTCAAACTGTAAGGGACAAATTTATGTCATGTTTTGTAGTGAGCTGATCCTAGTACGCTTGTCATGAGACAGATTTACTGTAGCTGTCAAGACAGATTTGCTGTAGAAGTCAATACCTCAGCCCGCCCATGCCTTAAGGAAAAAAGGCCTGGGTATTTAATGCTGTAAATATTTTATTCTTGCTCTGCCATACAAACTTTGCATGGCCTTTCAATAACAACTTCTATTATGCCCCAATTTCTCATGAGTTAAATGGGGACAACAACACTTCGGAGAGTGGAGTGAATAAGACCGATGAAATAAGGGGACTTCTGCCTAGGAAGATCGAAAAAAATGTCTTTTCTCTGTGAGACCCTATTATTTTGTTTAAATGAATTCTTTCCTTTTTGCTATTTTCATTGCTCATTAAATAGTCACCTTAATTTCCTTTCAGTTTTGTTCTKGTACGCAAAGACACACCGTTTAGATGCCCTTCAACTTTGTGGGTCATTTGGTGTCTYTCTGTGTTGCTGCTACTATTCCCTTCGCGAGGGAAAAAGGCACCTTGGAAAGTATTTGTTGGGTTTGAGCACAGAGCCCAGCAGAGACGCTGAAGTTAGCAAATTCGACGTGGGTCTTTCTACAGTTAGCTGGTGGAAATGCAGAGGAAGAAGACAAATATTCAGTCTCGACTGTCAAGTACTTTGTCTGCTCTGGGTCCCCTGTGAGAAGAGGAGACACTGCTGCACTCACAGCTGAGTTTTTCTTTTCTGCTGGCCAAGCAGGAGGGGACCAAGCAGGGCTTAAATCCTCAGGTCACTGATATGTCCTTTGTATTCCCATATTTCTTCCACCACTGTGAAGGATAGATTGAGCTTTGGGTTTTATGCTGGGCTAAAGCCACTCTCATTCATCTGAGTCTGCTGCAATCTAAAACACAACTCACATTTCACTGGTCTAACACAGACACTCACGGACTCTTTTATTATTAGCGTGCCCGGAGTTTGCTATGGATGGACAGTTTGTTAAACATTGGCTCAGCTTGTGTGTGCTGTGTCTTTCTTTTGTCTGTTTTGATAGAGCTGGGCGCTGGGTGCTCTATCAGTGAGGAGCACACAGGGTAAACATGTCTCTCTTTGTACAGGGCGACAGAGTCAGTTAATGAAGAAGATGAGCAATTTGGATAGAAAAAGGACACCCAGTTGGCAGTGGAACCTGACAGTACAAGCCGACCCTGTTTGGTGGAAACAAATAATGCTGGTGGAAGGACTGGAGTCGCTTCGCCAATCCTTGTGTGTTTTGCACCGTCTGCAGCGGAGTTTCTTTGCCAGCATGCTGGATGCAGAGCTGGGAGAAAAAGTAAACCAGTTTCCAGGGGCTGTCTGGATGGGATGTGYGTACAGAGGAAGCCTGAGCCATCACACCGGCTATTTGGCAGTTGAGGAACCYGTCTGCACAAACCAGGCCTTCTCTGAAATGTGAGTTATACCATTTCTCAAAACTGTACGTAGCAAGAAATGACTGGGAGGCCAGTGATTCATTCTGGGTTAATGTAAAGATACCAGAGGGGCTAATATAAAGGAAGAAAATTGATACTGGCTTTGCAGTGTTTGTGGCGCAGAAATGTGTACAAATGTTTCCCAGGGAAAGAGTGGAACAATGCGATGCAATATTAAAAACAAAGAATACCCACCCAACAACAAACAAACAGCTATGGGGATAGAGGGGCTGGTAACCATGTTTGGATATCTGTAAATCAGTGCAGACTGCACAGGTATTTGCTTGCTGCGATACATTTCATTCCAGCTGAAAGGAAAGGGCCCTTGTGAGATGGCAGAAATTGCATGAGAAAACTTTGCTTGAATTGTAGCACTGTGATTATTGTGTCAAGTACACTTCGGTGTGTATCCATGGGAGTTACACGAGGGACAGATTTGACCCTTGGGGATGAATACTCTGGGGAAATTAAAACTAGCTATAAAAGCTATATATAGTTGAAAAGGCTATGGTAACGTTTCAAACRGTATGAGCCATGTTCTATTCTTTACAGAAACCCATATCTGTAAAAAAGCAATTAGAAGTGCTTCCCTGAAAAAAGGCAATTGAACACAGTGAATGAACTGCAGGAATTGTACAGTTTCCAGAAAATGGTGGTAGCGAAGCGTTTGTGGGATCCATAAAGTCACCATAAATTCCTAACTGAATATGGATTCACTCTCCAACTCTAAAACCACAAGATTTATTTCCTGCTGGCAGGGGAGGCGAAGTTCGCAGAGCTAGATCTGTCTCGAGCATGCCAGCAGGTGCTAAAAGCACCGGTATGTTCCCAAGTGTGTCATGTTCCCAACATCGCCTTGATTGGCCGYGTCCTTTCAAGATGAGAAGACAAGACAGGACTGTTGGTGGTTGTTTTTTGTTGAAGACCTCTCTGTGCTTTCAACACGTGTAATTGTATATAGGTAGGAAGGTTTACTAGTGCGCAACATGTCCTATTGGAAAAGAAGGATAAGGTAGTGGGTACACTACTGGTTTCACTCAGGAAGATCTGGTTTTGGCTCAGGCGCTGACTCTGAAGTCACACGAGCTCTATCTGCGCGGTGGGGATGCTCGCTGGCGATTCACGTGTTTTGTGGTACGAACCTAAACAATGCGGTAAAGTTTGCTTTGTTTCCCTTCCGTGAAATTCCCTTTGTCCCCCAGACTATGGATGTTTCACGGACATATRCTTTCAGGAGGAGGTATTGCTGTGAATGGTGGACTTTGTTGCTGGTTTTTTTCTCTCTGCTCGTTCCCATTGGTCTGTTCCTCTGGGTCCTGGTTCCAGAGCAGTTCACTTCAGACTCCCATCTTTTAACCCTGCTGTGCTTCTCCTGCTGCTGAACGTAAGGAGGACACCAGCTCTGGCAGCCACAACTTTTAGTCACTGTCTGCCTGCAATAGAGATGGAAATATGCATATTAATGTGGATTTGGAGCGGGAAAACTGGAGGATAAGTCACAACTTCAGGTAGGATGAAGTAGGAACAGGGAGATACGGACTAAAAGTTGCTGCACTGAAATGGAGAAGTCTGCGGCTGCAGAGATCTGTAATTATTTGGGCCCTGTCAGAGAYGAATGGCTATGTCTCTTTCCAAAGTCATCTGCATAGCTGGGTAAATGTGATTGCATTGATTTAGCATGTCTTCAAGAGTCTTTTTACAACCACAGGAGCTAGAAATGTCTTTTGTTGTTGTTGCCTTTTTTAATGAAAGCTGACGTTCTGGAGCACAAGTCAGCAGGAAGTAGGGGTAGGTTTATTGGCTGTTTTGGTGGGGCCTGGAGAATAATTCTGCCTTTCTCCTGCCTTTTGTCTATTCAGACTGTAAATTCATTGAAGCAGGGACTGCTTTCTACTGTGTGTCTTTATAGCACTTGCTGCAATGTATCTGTGCTCTCAGCTAAATCCCCTAAGGCTTAACAAAATATAAATTAGGATAATGATATAATAAGTTAAATGTTAAATGGTTGTGGGGGGTAGTTTATTTACACGAATTATCACCTTAAAAAAAAAACAACAAAAAAAGCCCTTCTGAAATGGTGGTGGGAGTTTTAGCTTTGTGGCAAAAACTGTGCATTATTCTACAGTATTGAGAAGACACGGCAGTCATATGGTGGTTGTGCCCCATTTTAATGGAGAGGACATGGGCTGGTTTCAGACTTTCTGTACCCCAAACTTCTCTAAGCTGAGTTTGCGTGTTAGCAGTGGGAAATTATTCCCTGCAATTCCTTTCCGCAGACTTCAGTGATTGCTTTGTGTTGTACAGTGCCTTGGGCAGAGCTTCAACACCCAGGAATATATCCTGGAAAGATAAAATAATTTCTCCCTCCTTCAGCTCCTGTGCAGAGGGATCTTCAATATGTTCTCTGTCTGTTTTGTTAAGAGAGAATGTAATGCTAAGCTGGGCAGATGTTACAGAGYGGAAGAGTGCAACAGAGCTGCAGCAAGCCTGATGTGGTCTCATGCTGGTGTGGGATTTGCACCTTTCCTTCATATGAATGCAAATAAGGCCACAAGTGGTAAGACCCTGGGATCCAAGTTGTCATGCATGTGTAGGAGCTCAGAAAAGATGTGTAGAATGGTGGGAGTCCTCAAAATCCAGAGCAGATTTGTTCATCTGTGTTGTGTGAAAAATGGTAATGTTAATTCCGCTCAGCAATCTGCTGGGTCCAAGCCCTCGCCAGTAGCTCATTCTCCTGCCTGCAAACCGGCAGCCTGTCGTCTGCGTCCTTTTAGGTGCTGTGCTTAGGGCAGCGCTGCGACCTGTGGGTCCATCCATAGTTCAAGCTAGTGGAAAACTGGTCTCTAGCTCTTTTTTTTTTAGCATTGTTAAGATCATCATCAGCAAAACTTTCTATTGCTCAGATACTGGAAGTCCTCATGAAAGTTAGTGGCCAGTCTGGCTGTCTGACAGTGTTGCGCTGGCTGCTTTGAGGTGACCAGCTGTGTTGTCAGGTCAGCTGGAGGCATCTTGTTCTAGGCTGTGCAGTGCGAAGCAGCCCTAAAGTTGGCAAATTTTGCTGCCACAAAACAGCCCTATTTGCAGGTTTCTCAGTGCAGTGATGATGTGCACATCCCGTATCCCTACGTGCTCCTTGATAGTTCCTGAAGGCCAGAATACCCCGGCTGCATTTTAGCACTGTTTGATTCAAACGTTTGTATACCTGTCTCCCTGAAGCACCCGCTTCTGTGATAGATCACTCGTGTTTTTCCACTTCCAGAGCAGGCAGCACAGCTCAGACACACCAAAGAGAGCCTCGCTCCAAACCAGCGTAAGAGAGCCAAACTGAGGCCAGTGGTCTGTCAGCAGATAGTCCGGCTTGGGAGGAGGCAGAAACAGGATTTGCTGTCAGCTTCGTGCCAGTGACAGCACCGCGACGTTATTTGCYGTAGATTAATGTGGGAGAAGGTCCTTGCCGACAACCCCTGCAAAACAGTTCAGCTTCAAGTGGAATTACAGTGGTCCTTTTAGATAAGTATATTTTTGCCAGCTGATCCCCAACAGCACTCCCAGTGGTGGGGAAAGCTGAAACTATTACTGTAAATACAAAAGGGAAGACATACTTGGCATCCCTTTACATTAGAGCTGGCTCAGAAGAACGTCTGCGTAGCTGTTCCACTGCCAAGATGGATTGTAGTCAGATAGTACACATTGCAAAGGAACCAGAGCACACACTGAGATCTGTTGGGGTTTTTTTAACAATAGTTTATTTGTGTTTCAAAGGGATAGTTACAGGAATCCAGATCAATATGCTTGTCCAGAACTGTGCCTTCCTATTTTAGGGCCTGGATGAATAGGAGGTTACTTGAGTTCACATGCATATTGAGGGATCGGTGCCTGCGGTAATGCAGCCTCCCAGGCTTGTTACTTTTCCTTTTTGAAAGTGAACGTGAAAGAGCTGCAAGACTGAAGTTGCCATTGTTCTGGTTCCTGGAGTTTTATTTTTTTTCCAGCGAAGTCCATGTGGTGTTGCAYGTTGTGAGGCTCTTTATGAATGGTGAGGTCGTGTCTCAACAGGAGATGGTAGGAGCTGAGCACCCCCCATCCAAGGTGTTTAAATAGACTTTGGTTGAACCATTTTAGACACGTGTCCTGAGAACATATTGGGCTTTGGACCGAATCGAACACTTCTGAAGGGGAAGGAAATTGTCTGTTTCAGTTAAATGTTCTGATATTTTTAATGGAAAATTGTGAAAGTACAACTTTGCTTTGATGAAAATATGTTCGGTGTTTCCCAATCCCAGGTTTTGAAACCATCTGTATGTTTTCATGGTTTCAGCACTCTATCCCATTTGTTGGGACAAGAAAAGTGGTTGACTAATGGAGTTGGTTGCATGGGACCAAAAAAATTATGTCTGGTTGGTTCTGTTTCTGAGATCTTTTGAAATGCTGTTTCAGTCAATGAGTTGTAAGTGCTTGAGAATTAGACCTGTAATTGCTTTGAAAATCTTGGTTTATGACCTGTTTTTTCTCTGCTGATCTTGATATATTTTTAAGGGACACAGGCGAAACAGGAGTTTGAATAGACGCGGGTACTTAGATGCTCAGGGTAAGAGTAAGATATTTTCCTATATGGAATTTCAAGCCCTGATTTATAGCAAGCAATAGATTTCTGGGTTTTAAGCAAACATGTACCTGGGTTTTTGAGGGCAAAATTCCGTCCATTACTTGAGCATATACGGTATTTAGCTGATGATGAATTATGCTGCTCATGCTTTGAATGGTGCCACTGCATTTTTTGTGAAGTGTAGACTCAACAAAGTATATCAGCAGACGGAGCCAATTTCTTCTGAATTTCAACCTATGACAACTTTCTCAACACACACTGGTCTACGTTGATCCAAGGGGCTATCTTGATGGGTGCGTTCCAACGCAGCAGTGCTTCAGAGTTCAAATTCTGGTGTCATTTGGCACATTTCTGATGTCTCTGGCTTTAGTGATGACATCCTGTTACATGAAGAATTTTGGCTGGTGCATGGTGTTCTCCTTTCAACTGTTTTGCATAGCTGAGGAAGACACCGTCCTGATTAAGTCAGTGCAGTTTGCAGCAGCGTGTCTCGTCTTTGCTGTGAGAAGGGCTTCTTTAATCTTAGCTTACTTTTCTCCATTTTTCTCCTTCCCCTATGTGTTTGTGCATTGCCCAGCATGAAAGGTGGGGCAGTCACTGGCGGTGGCAGCGTTGCAGGAGCAATAAGCACTGTGGCAGTCGCAGTGGAGGGCAAGAGAAAGGAGTTGTGGTTCATCAGGGATTTCACAGCCCTCACTCTTAATTGCATTAGAAGGTGAATGATTGGGAAGGTTATGAAAAGGATGTGGATTATCTTCTTCTGTTTGCCACTGGTTTTGTTGGTTTGTTTTTACCTGAGCTGGTGGAATATGGGGGAGCAGGGAAGACTCTTCCTAGACACCCCAGCACTATGAGGGGAAGAAATGGTTTTCCAGGCTTTAAAGAAGCAAGGAAAGATATCCAGAAATGCATGAATTAGGAACCAGACATAGTTCAGGGGGATATTTTGAGAGCAGAGCTCTTCCCAGATCCAGGTCCCTTTAAAAAGAAACCTTTAGCATGTTTCTGACCCCACAGAACTAGGGAACTGGTCCACCACTGCTCTGATGAGAGGGTCAATGAGAGCATGGTCCAGAAGACGCATGCACAATCCTTCCTGGCCCTGGCTAGGACTTGAAATCCCTTGCTGTCCTGAGCACATTAGAAAACTCTGCATACTGATGTTGCCTTGCAGGTAACTGGCTGGGAAAGGATTTCTTCAGGGCTTGTACTCCACCTCCACCCACACTTGCAGTCCCAGAGTCACCAAAGAAAGTTTAAAAATATTCTGCCAAATGTTTGCTCAGTTAGATTTTTTAGGCCTTTTTGTATTTAACCCCTGTTTTGATTCTTGTTTTTATTTTGTTCCTGTCTTCCCTTAAAAAAGTTTCCCTTCTGGGGGATGATCCTTGGGAGTTGGATGTGTAGGAGACTCATACAGAGACTGCCTTAGCAGTAGTCACCTTGCAAATACTCCCATGCAATACTTTTCTCTGTGCACATTTGTGATCTGGGAGTTTTATTTAGCACTTTTTGATGGGAATCAAATCAGGGTTGGATTTCAACGTCTTTTGAAGAGAGGGAACGCATGGCACAGACTGCATTGCAGGAAAAAATACCCAGCACGTCATGTGCCTGCTCACTCCTCATTCTTCACTTTGTTCTTACTGTTCTTCAAGTTCAGGGACCAACCTCTATTTGCCCCTGTTCAGGAGTAAAGTCACTGAACCAGAGGGGTGACTAAAAGTCAGAGGAGTTCTTGATTTGGCGTAACAAGAGATAGCCTTTTGCTTCTGCTTTTTTGTGCTTTGCACAACTTTTGTTGGAAGAAACAGTGGGCTTCCACGTTTATCATATCTGCAGCACGATGCTGTGGGATCCCTGTGTTGGGTCTACCTGCGCTTCCCATTGAAGAGTGGAAGAGAGGGCAGGGTGCAGCTTCAGGCTCAGCCCAGGTCACTTAATCAAGCCCTCACCTTCCGGGGCTGAGAAATGTGCTTGGGACGTGCTTCCAGTTGGCTCTCGGATGCAGAGAATCACGGTCTGTCCCAGCAATGGTTCCCCCCACCACCGGGGCAGTGGAAGTACAATAGCTTTGATGTACAGTCAGCGGTTCTTGTAGGAAGTTTATAACCTGTTCATTTATCAAGATTTTCAATGTGTGCACGGCTGGAGAGGAATGAAAGCAACAGATTTATTCCTTTAGGAGGTGGGTTAATCTTGTTTCAGCAGTTCCCGGGCGGGGGTGGGTAGCGGGAGAGGGAGAGCTGTTTCCGTATGTCCAAGGCGGCACGCCGTGAGGTGCATTCAGATGAGTCTCACCTCGGCACGCACACTGCGTCGCCGTGGCTCCCTTAGCAGGTCTGCTCTTCAGCATCCCAAGAGAATCCCCAAACGAATTACCAATTACATTTTGTGCTTTAATTAAACAGAAAGGTGGGCATACGCTTCAGCTTCACTGTGAGCCACAGCGTTAAATAATCTCTTGAATGATTACAGACCCAGCAAACTGGGGCAGTGCTCGCTGCCTTTCTTCACGTATCGGTGATTTACCTCAAAGATTCCCCTGTGAGTGGTGAGTTYGGTGTCCTCCTAACCTGCCCCAGAGAGGTTTTGAGACTTGGGGATGGTATGAAGAGCCTTGAGCATCTGTTGAAGTCGGAGGGAGCCCCATGTCATTAAGGGCTGGCTGGAAGATGCTCAGAATCCTACAGTATCTGGGCCCTGTGTATAAGACCTGATATTAAAGCAAGGAGCATATCCAAAATTTGTGCCACAGAGGGAAGCATTGGCAACATGACAGGAGCCCAAAGGTTGTGCTTCATTTGCATGTGTATTTGCATAATTGCAAATGCATGAGATGCACATTAATAATCACTCTTGCATCTTTATCATTCTCAATAAGTACAGAGAAAATTTCTTGCTCTTGGAGTTCATCAGCAATAAAACCCTGCAGTGTCCTCATTCTGTAATCACAGGGAATTAGGGACAACTTGGGAGGGACATGTTTTATCATTCTRTTGGATGTGTCTGCCCTTAAATCTGTAGTCCATAAAATTTAACTCTGGACTAGTCCTGGGCAAGAGAAATTAACTGTGAAGGGAAAAGTAGTTTGAAATTTTTATACTAGTGGGGATATTTCGAGGAGCCTAGAAAAGCTGGCACCTGGATCCTGTTGAATTTCAGTGGAAGTTCWACTGCCTCTTGCTCTGTTCAAAGCCTCAGCAAAACCCTATGGGGCATGACCAAGAATGAGTGTAATTCTTTTTGGGTGTTCTGTGTAAGGACTTAGTGGGACTGACTTAGAGTGGTGTGTCGGATGGAGCTGGTTGCTCTAGGTGTATGGTCTGATACTGTCCCTGCCACAAAGACTTTCTCTTCTCAAGTAGGCAGAACATACAAAGGATTGGAAGAGGGAATGCAGAGTCAGAGGGTTTTGCATATCAGAAAAAGAAGTTCTTTACCAGCTTGTCTTTTTTTAACCTTATCAACTAAATTTCTCTCATTCTCAAGCTTATATTTACTTTGCAGTGTCGTTCCTTCTGACACCACTCTTCTTCATTATGCTGTGATGGCATTACTTAATTGCTGAAAATTGCAGTGGTTTTAGGTTGGAGAGTGATAGATTTCTGCAAGTGATTAAATGATGCAGTTGTCTGTTGCAGGAGGGACCTGACTGTGATGGCCTTGATTTGATGGACCAGTGCTGTGTTCCAGCCTGGAAAGTCTGGGCTTTGCTCATGTACTTCTACAATGTTTTTGTTACAGTTGGCCTGAAAATGAGAACTCAATTCAACAGAAAACATTTTTTGACTTTCTAATGTTTGTTTTCATTTTTTCTCAGATTTAAAACTTTTAACATTTTTCAGGATGGGAGAGATGGAAGGATATGATTACACCCATCCRAAACCATCACTGTCCGGTGGCTTGGATTGAGATGACTCAAATTCCGAGTCCTTCTTTTCTTTAATCGGGCCTTGCGTCAAATCTAGGTGGGTACCTTAACCGTGTTAGAGGGCATTCTGGAATAGAYTCATGAATCCCATCTTGATCTTCTTTTAAAACAATAGTGTAACTGAAACTTATCACTACAGTGATTGGTTCAACAAATCAGCATTTTCTCTRAAAACAAATAAATATCAATAAGAATCATTGCTGTTGTTCCTTTATCTTTTCTGCTGTATGTGCTATAATTATGGAATATTACCTTAATTGGTAAAGACAAGATAGGTTATATATGTATTGCT
The DNA here is from genome assembly GCA_030449065.1 of Oceanodroma leucorhoa. Lineage (NCBI taxonomy): Eukaryota > Metazoa > Chordata > Aves > Procellariiformes > Oceanodroma > Oceanodroma leucorhoa. Next base: position 2,644,335 of record JASVER010000051.1, read on the forward strand.
GCAGCAYCTCAGTCTATTGTCTCTCTTGGGATGTTGGCTCCAGAGTTTTCTCAGTGAAAAAGGAAATCTTCATTAATTTGTTCAAGGAAGCAACAGCCTGTGAAGAAGGGGACAAGCTACTTACAAGCCTTGTTCTGCGTGACCGGAGTCCCATGATTTTGCAACAAGCAATGCCATGTTTCAGGCACCTGCTTTGCCTCAGCAGGATGAATTTGTTGCTGGTGATTGTCTGTTCCACTGTTCAGTTTCTCAGGGATCTGGGAAACTGCCGAGTTTTTGCATAATTGTCTTTACACTTCCATTTCAGATGTCTTCAAATGTTTCTAAACTTAACACATAGGAGACTGAGCAGGCATTGATTGGTTTCTCTAAAGCAGAGATCTCACGTTTTTCTTCAACGGGATTTCACTTTACCCTTCAAATAATGTTTGTGCCCTCAGAGTCACTGTGGCTTCCGTGCTTACTTTGAAACTGTATTGATCATGTAATTAAAGTGTCTTCTGACCGCCTCAGGAATACAGCAAGATTGAGACCTAGGCTTTCTCAGCTGGTTTCAGAAACTTCAGTCTGTCCTTCATTTTAATCTTAGCTCCCAACGTGATTCTTGCAGTTACTTACAGATCTTGCAGCCTGTGCTCCTCAGAGTCTTCAGCTGTGCAGAATTCAGTCAGCTAGAAGATTTAGATGGATCTCAGTCCTGCACTGTGTTAATTCCAGTCTTGCATTGCAACTGTCTAATYTTAGCAGTAGTAGACTTCCATCCACAGGCCCCAAGGAAGACACACGGAATCACTGTGCAAATGCATGGAGCTACATTCCCTTGGTCTTTGCTGTCTTCCAGCAAAGCAATGGGAATGATTCTAGTACTTCTTATTTAAAATTATACATCTGATGGAAAGATGAATGCAATAATCATCATTCACTGTTCAAAATCATCATTGGTTCACTTTATGTTGGCTGTAAATAATGCCAAAAGTGCTTGCATAAAAAACACTTTGGAAGGATATCTGGTTGATTGACTAAATTAAGTAGTAGTGCAAAGTGAGCCAATAAAAAAGAAGCAAGACTGTCAACCATTCAATCTCTTTTCATCTCTGCAGTATCTTTCACAGCTGCCACTTCAAAGCCCTTCACAAAATTATCAATACTTTTAAAAGCTGTTTGGGATAGATAGTACAATTCCAGATGCAGCTAAATTATTTTGGGAAAGAAAGGGTTTAAAAAAAGTTGTTCTAAGGAATAAAATACTAGTAACAAGAGGAGGCAAGTCAAGAGTGAATGTGAGTACACTCTGGCAGAGAACTTCCCAGCTGAGGAATATAATGCAAAAAGCCTATTGGCCAAAAATTTTTGTCCAAGACTTCCAAAGTCCAGCATTACCTATAATCATGTCCAATCTCTTGCTGATCCAAAAGGCAATTTTTCAACTCAATTCCGGCTGAAATTAGAAACCCATCTAGAGATCTGAGATTGGTGAAAAAAGCCTGTTACCATGCATGCCAGAGATCATTCCTGCTGCCACATTCTGGACCAAGTGCAATTTCTTCTAATAAAAACATTTCTGGCAAAGCTGTACATTAAGAGTTAGTGTAATCGAATCTGGATGTGAGGAAAGCATGAAAACTTGCTTCCAAGTCAGCAAGAGTTAGGCAGGATTTAATCCTCCATGTATTTTTATTATGATATAAAAAGCTGTTCTATTGGTATTTTTAATACATTTATCAAAAGGAAACTGCAAATCCAAAGTCACTTCCAAATTTCCCACTGATACAGGAATGAGTAGCTGAGACAATTCTGAAGTGAACTAAGGCAATGGGATTTTGTAATATGGGTTTAGCTGCCAGGAGACCAGCACTCGGATTTGACTTTTAACCAGTTCACACTAGACCTATGCAAACATTTTCCCTGAACATTTGCTGTAGTGTGAAGCTGATTTTTTTTTTTTTCTGTCTGCTCTGTTTGTGCACATTTTTCTGTTGGCTTTTCATGAACATTTTAGCAACCCATAGGATCTCCTGGGATGACAAAGCCAGTCACCAGCCATGCACCAGCAGCTCCCACCACAGCCAGCACCACTTACTTAGGGGCCTAAGAATAGGAGGCGGCAGACATTTCTATTAAACCCTCTTTTTTAAAAAGAGCTTGGCTCTCATTTACTCGTCTAAATAAGGTCCAGATTTTCAGAAGAGTTCAATAGATTGCGTGCTGAACACTTGTGAAAATAGAGTCTACATTTCACGTCTGCTCTGGGGCTCAAGGCTTTCAGAAAGCTGGCCTCAAATTTCTTGTTCTTGGACAAACAATGAATGTTTGGGGATACCTTGGGGTTGATTCTGCCTTCCTTGCCCTGGGGTTTCCAGTGGTGTGACGCCATGCAGCGCGAGTGGCCGGGCTGGCGTGACATCCTGCGGGATGCTATGGGAGGAAGTGGTAAGGGGCCTCCGATACGGGAGACAGGCATTTCATTCCCTGCTCTGCCACAGAGGGCCTTCAGGGTCTTTGGCTGGGATTTTCAGGCTGTTTAATGGATGTTTGAGGGTCAAAAGGGAGTGATTCAGCTTTTGAGCCCTAAAAATAAGATACTTCGAAAGGACCTGATTTTGGGACCTACCTCTGCC